>RJWH01000515.1:83190-230472 GCA_004363575.1 Solenodon paradoxus | reverse complement strand
TTTTTTCTTGTTGGGCCTTCATCTGACTGGATGAGACACACACAGATTATGAGGGACAATCTGCTTTACTCAAAGTCTACTGAATTAAGTGTTAATCTCATCCAAAATATATTGTCATAGAAACATCCAGGAGTGTTTGACCAAGTATCTGGGCAGCATGGTCCAGCCAAGTTGACCTAAAATTGGTATCACCCGTCAGTCCCTACACTCACACTGCACAGTCTGTTCATTTCAGCCTAGGAACTTTCCCTGTCTCCTTAGCAAATCACACCCCATAATAAGAAGAAAGGGTACCATCAGGTGAGAAGGGAGCCTGCTGAGATCACTTTATTCACAATCAAATATTCACCCTCAGGGAGTCCCCTGTGTCTTTATCTTTTCTTGGGAGCTTTGTGCGTTTTGTGTTTTATAGCTCTTCCATTTATAGGAGCTGGCAGGTTTATTCTGTAAAAGTCCACGTAGAAAATATTCTAGGCAATGTGGACTATACATCTCTCTGTTGCATATTCTTCTTTGTTTATTTTACAACTCTTAAAAAATATAAAAAAAAACCACTCATATAATTTACCATATGAAAATAGGCCAAGGACTGGACAGGCCTGCAGTCTGTCATTTACCAACAACGAATATTTCAGGTGCGCCTGAACATTTGTCATTCCTGGGTCACTTCTAATCCACAAGTGTGTGCCTACAGCGGCTTCCAAGCCCAGGTGTTCAATAGAAGCCTGATGACATAAAAGCTGTGAGGTCAATAGAAGGACCTCCCACTCTGCTCACCTCCAAGCTCTAATGACTAAACCTCCCCCTAAGGGAGGGACACCTGCTTATCACGACAGCTCTGTGCTCAGAGAACAGAGGGCCAAGCAGGAGCATTGCAAGAAAACCCCCATCTCTGTGGGTCACCCAGCTGAGTCACCTTCAGTTTTGTTTGGTGCTGAAGGACCCCCATAGGGAGTGAGCACTGCCCAGGGTCCTGGAGTCTCCTTGCACCTGGGCTTGAGGAGAGCAGCTGCCTGTGGCCAGAGCTGTGGCCCTGGGCTGCAGCCACGTGCGGTGGTGAGGTGAGTCGGCCTTCCCAGTGCTTTTCAGGGATATGGGTAGGGCTTCTGCCACTAGCTTTTGGCATGGTGTGTGCTAGGGGCTTTTAATGAACCACTTGTGAATCTTCTCAACTGCACAGTCTTGTTAGGCCGAGATTGAAAACGTGAGCAAATGATATTTTAGCATGCGTGTCCTCCCAGCTCCTGTGAGAGAGAAATGAGAACGGAAATAGTTCTCTTCAAGTGCTCCTCCAGTCTTGTATTGGACCTCTCACTTTAACTCTCTCTCTACTCAGAGCTTGGACTTGCCCTCCCTCATCCCATCCCCCATCTTCTATCTTTCTGAGACTGTGTCTGCTGTCAGATACTGGGAATTAAACTCGACCACAGGTAGCTGGGGAGGGCTTGTCTAACACAAATGTGGAAGAATCTTTGTTCTTTTGTAGCCTCTTTTTCTTGCCCAGAGCGTTGTTCTGTGATAGTAACAGCACAATGAGTGCAGACCTAGGGGCCTTGGCCTCTGAATGGCAGGAAGTGAGAATGCAAATGTACTGATCACTGGATTAACCTGAGAACCCCTTTGTGGTCACAGCACATTCTACAGGTGACATCTACTCTCAAACCTTTATCCTCCTACGACCCATCTTTGGAACTTCTGGAAGGGCAGGCTAACTGCCCTTCTCTTCACCGGGCTGGGCAGAGCTAATCCCACCAGGGCTCAGCTAAGACTTCTCAGTCAGTCCAAGGCCAACGCTGTGACCACGTGGTAAATTCCGCCCCCTAAGGGACTTGCCAGGGTGAGATGCTTCAGAAGAGAAGATCAGAAGGAGACACTGCAAGACTGGTGGAGGTACACTATGTATGATACACTCCTTAAATCTATGTATGTTATGCTGCAAGCTCTGTTAATACAAAACAAACAAAAAAAGCAGCAGATGCAGAGTGCCAAATAGATGTGTACTATACCTTGGAGGCCAGTGCAAGACTTCCTTTAAGAACCCTGACGTCACAAAACCTTTGACTTTGAGGGAGGCACCACACCTAATCTACTCAGTTATTTTATGATCTTGGATGAATTTCCAGAAATTTTAATAATATGTTTCAGGAAAATGCCTTGTGTATTTTATTTGTGTAATGTTTACTTCTTCATAAATTTGCCTTTAGATTTGATTTAAAATGTATTGTCACAGCTGCTGCTGTTTGCATCATTGGAACAGAACTTGTGATCGACTAAGCTTCTCCCTCAGAGACCAGACCAAGTCTGCTCGGTGGTTGTGAACCACCCAGAGAGACAGCTTCTGGGGAGTGTGTATGAGGCCCTGCCTCTTCCTGTTACTAAGTACCAGCTTCACCCTGATCCTGTGAGAGCTTGCACTTGGGTCCTAATTAACGTAAAGAGAACCTTTCCCAATCCATTTCATTTTAACACTTTTTCTTTGTAATGTAGAACATTTGAGCCAGATCCTCTTATGGTAAACTATTCAGATCCAACTAAAATTCAGGAGAATATTAATAAGTGCTCTAAAATCATGGAGTGTATCTTCAGAATTGGGTTCACATGGGGCTATTATAGTAATTTCTAACTCATTCTAACTCATGTTAACAATGACTTTATGAAGATGGACTCTGGATAACAAAGCTATTTTCATTTTTCCCTGAATGGTTCAGAAATCATTTTAGTATATTTTTTGTTCTCTGGCTTTATGAAATGTTTTGTAATTCTGGAACATAAACTATCTGGGCATGATGGAAAGGGAGAGAAAAATGGCATTGTCATTCATGCTTTACTCATCTCATTTATTTCTTCATTTTCAATATATCAGTAAGATCAGTATAACAATACCACTGCCTTCCTTATAAGGCTGGTGAGAGGTTTAAAGACAATAATGTCACAAAGTGCCCGGCAGAGTGGTTGTCACTAGAAGGGCCTCACTGATCTTAGTTTCCATCTTCCAACTTCCTGGTTCATTCTCCTCCCTCCTCATTAGGCATCTTTGACACGAATGCTGTCTGCGAGCAATCGTCATCTGCACAGGGCGCACTGTGTGTTCGTACAACAACGAACGTGATGCTTTTGCATGAAAAGCATTCACTATAAATGTAGGAGGGCACCCTTCTTCTCCCCACTCTGTTTCCCTCTTTCACTTTTCTTCTTTCTGTCTCTGATCCCGGAATTGCCTGGTTTTGCTTGGTTGGGTAAGTCATCCTAGAGATGGTAGAGGTATCCTCTGCGCCTGAAAGCAGTGGGGGTGCTGGGTTCCCAGAGGGGAATCTGGGTGTCTGTGCTGAGCAGGGTGAGCGGCTGTATCTTTGGAGGGAGAGCTGTTTTTAGACATTTTGTGTTTGGAGGCTGTTGGGTCCCTGGTGATAAATATTTAGGGTGACCACTGTGTGGGGAAAGAGCTTGCCTGACTTCTCAGGGTGAGTCTCCAGGGAGATGTGGAGCTACCTAGGGTGGAGGCCTGAGTCAGCCCTCTCATGGGACAGAGCCTGAGGGAGTTGGGCACCAGAGTCAGAAAATCTTGGGGTGCCTATGCAGCACCAGGCAGGGGAGGGTCCTCCCCATGGAGTCTGTAGCTGGGGCGGCTGAAGGAAAACCAAGGAGGGGTGGAGATTTTGGACTTCTCATTAACCTGGTGAGTGGACTTGATTTTATTTGTAAAAAGTAAAATAAATACGACTTTACTTAGAGCCTGATTTTGCAGAGCTGCACTGGCTAAACCAGAGTTCAAAAGGCCGTGTGTGGGGATGCATTGTGGCAATCTTCCTCCTGCCAATCTGCAAAACAAAGTGTCCTATCAGAAAAAGAAGTGCCACATCTCCCCCAGATATTCATTTGTCCCACAAACTAGGAATAAGCCACCGCTGTCATCTTATCTCACTCCTGGTTCTGGAATCTTCTATGGCTCTCCACCATCAACTGAAGGAGGCCTTCCCCTCCCTGAGTGCACTTCCAGCCACAGCTCGCAGACTCTCCTCAGACTTCCAGATGTACCTCTGCTAGTGCAGTTTCTGTAAGGTTTTTCTGGGCTCCGCGAGGAGAAAAAGTCAATTAGACAAAAAAGTCGAATAGTCAGGGCTTTATTGGACTCTGCACACCCGGGCGAAGTTCCCAAGTCCGCAGAATGGGGCTGGGAAGTCGCGCAGAACAAAGGGGAGCGCGCTCTTTAAGCAGAGGAATTTCGCGGGCTTCCCATGTGGCGATTGGGATTGGCCCTGTGAATCCAGGTGTGGGGGTCTCATCCCTTATTCTGACGTCAGCCACCTTTTTCCCGGGCTTGGCCGCCAGGCATGCCCGCTGTCCCGTCTTTCTGAGCCAGCCTAACAGTTTCTTTAGCCTTCTTTAGTCTTTAGCTCTTCTTTAGTGTAGTTTCTTTAGTTCCTTAGGCCCCAGCTCTGCTACTCAAATCCTGGGGCACTCCTCTGTCCTCCACACTCTCTCCATCTCCAGTCATTCAACAGAAGCCTAATGACAAGAGCTCCCTCCGCTCCCCTCTAAGTTCTAATGACCAAATCTCCCCCTAAGGGAGGGACACCTGCTCATCATGGCAGCTATGTGCTCAGAGAAGAGGGCCAAGCAGGAGTGTTGAAAGTAAACCCTCCACCTCTCCCACCCAGTGGGTCACACAGTTCAGTCACCTTCAGTTTTATTTGGTGCCGAGGGATCCCAACCGGGAGTGAGAGCTGCCCCGGGTCCTGGAGGCTCCTGGCACCTGGGCTTGAGGAGGGCAGCTGCCTGTGGCCAGAGCTCTGGCCCTGGGCTGCAGCCACATGCGGTGGTGAGGTGAGTCGGCCTCCCTGGTCTTTTCAGAAATAAAGGTCATGGGGTTGTTCAACTCGATTTTTGGGGTGTGTGTGTGGACTGTGTATATATATGTTTTTGATTTTTTTTTAAATGAAGCATTCTACTTGTGCATGAGTAGGTCTCTAACTCCTCTCGGGTTTTGGTTTCTCATGGAAAAAGGTAATATCAACAAGACAGGGTAGTCAGATAACCAAGGGTGGGAGATTTTCACTAAGTTGACTTTATAAGATTCTTATTCAAACTGGTTTCTACAAGGACAGAGACTGGTTGAGTAGAAGGCTCAGGGTAACCTGATTAAAGTTAGATTAAGATGTGTCTTTCAATGCATATACTGCATTTTGTTTATTTATTCATCCATGGGCATTTGGGTAGTTTCTTGCTATGACCCTATGTATACAAGTATCAGTTCAAGTCTTTGTTTTCCGTGCTTTTGGATTTATGCCCAGAAATGGAATTCCTAAAACATATTACCATATATATTACCATATTCTATGTTTAATATTTTGAGGATCTGTCATACTTTTCTACAGGGCCCTGACCTATGATCTTTCCTCCATGGGGCCCTCTCCTCTCAAGGATGGAATTAAATTGTGTGAACAATTTGGAAGAAGTTACAAGAGGGAATGATGAACTGGCAGAATGTCCCCCCCAAATTCAACATGATCCCCTCCAGTTCCATCCAGATTGTGGCAAAGGGAACAATTTAATTTTTTTAAATAGCGGCATAGAATTCTGTTGAGTATATGCATCATAGCTTCTTTATGAAGTCATCTGTTGGTGGGCATTTAGATTGTTTTCCATTTCTTAGCTATAGTGAATTGTGCTGTTATGATCATAGGGGTGCAGATATTTTTCCCGATTAGAAATTTTGTATCCTCTGGGCATACCCTTAAGAGTGGGATTCCTGGATCAAATGGTAGATCCATCTTTGTTAGTTTGAAGAATCTCCATACTGTTTTCCAAAGAAGTTGCACCAATTTACATCCCCACCAACAGTGGAGAACGGTTCCCTTTTCTCCTCACCACCCCCTCCAACACCTGCTGTTTCTGGTCTTTTTGATAGAGGCCATTCTGACTGGTGTGAGGTGGTATCTCATTGTATTTTTATTTGTATTTCTCTGATGATGAGTGATGTGCTTTTTTTTTTTTTTTTTCAGGTGTCTGCAAGCTATCAGTGGATCTTTTTTTAGAAAGGTCTTTATTCAGCTCTTTTGACCATTTTTTGAATGGGTCTTTTTTTTTTTTTAAATTTTAGATTTATGAGGTCTTTACACTTTAGAAATTAAGGTTTTATCTGGTGTATGTTGTGTGAATACTTCTCCAGTTCTGCAGGTTGTCCTTTTGTTTTAGTGGTGGTTTCTGCTGTGTAGAAGCTTTCGGGTTTAATGTAGTCCCCGTTGTTTATTTTTGCTTTGGTTTCTTTTGCTCTCACTGTTCCTACCCCAAAGAGCTCTTCAAGATTGAAGTCATGGAATGTTTTCCCCACATTTTGTGCTAGGTATTTTTGTGGTTTCCAGTCTTATGTCCAGATCTTTGATACATTTTGAATTGATTTTTGTACTTGGTGAAAATGAGCAGTGTGTTTTTTGGTAGATGTCTATCTAGTTTTCCCAACATAATTTATTGAACAGACTTTTCTTCCTCCATTGTACCTCTGTCATAGACTAACTGTCCATATAGGCGTGGTTTTATTTCTGGGCTCTCCGTTTGAGTCCACTGATCACTGCGTTTGTTTTTGTTCCAGTGCCATACAGTTTTGATGACAACCGCTCTGTAGTATAGTTTGAAGTTCGGAAGTGGGATGTCTCCACTATTCCTGTTATTCTCCTAGAAGAGATTTGGCTATTTGAGGCTTTTTGTGGTTCCATATAAGCATCAATAACTATTTGCTCCATTACCTTGAAAAAATATCCCTGGTATTTTGATGGGAATAGTGTTGAACCTATATATTGCCTTAGGTAGAATGACCAGTTTTACTATGTCACTTCATCTAGTTCACGAACATGGGATATTTTCCCATCTCTTTGCTTCTTTTTCTATTTCTTTTGTTAAAAGTCCTGTAGTTTTCAGTGAGGAGGTCTTTCCCCTCCTTTGTTAATTCCCAAGTATTTGATCTTCCTTGGTGCTATTGTGAATGGGATTTCTTTCTTAATTTTCTCCTCGACTTCATTGTTTGCATACAGGAATGCCTCTGATTTTTGTGAGTTGACTTTATATCCTGACACTTTGCTGTGTTCATTTATTGTTTCTAGAAGTTTTTTTCGTGGAATCCTTAGGGTTTTCTAGGTGTGGTATCTTGTCATCTGCAAATAATGATAGTTTTATTTCTTCTTTACCAGTTTGGATTTCTTTAATTTCTTGCCTTTTTGCTCTGGCCAAGATTTCCAGCACTATGTTAAATAATCACAGTGATAGCGGGCAACTTTATCTGGTTCCAGATCTTAGGGGAAAGATTCTCTGTTTGATTATGATATTGGCTGTGGATTTGTCATACATTGCTTTTCTTAAGTTGAGGTATTTGCCTTCTCTTCCTATTTTGATAAGGGTTTTTTTTTTAAAAAATTATTGTCATGAATGGGTGTTGAACTTTATTAAATGCTTTATCTGCATTTATTGAGTCGATCATGTGTTTTTGATTTTCACTTTGTTGATGTAGTATATCACATTGATTTATGTCTGTTGAACCATCCTGTATCCCTGGAATAAATTCCACTTGGTCAGAGTGTGTAATACTTTTGATTTGCTGTTGAGTTCTATTTGTCAGGATTTTGTTGGGGAGTTTTTCATCTATGTTTATTAGCAATATCAGTCTATAGTTTTCTTTTTTGGTGCTGTCTTTGTCTAATTTTGGAATCAGGGCAGTATTAGCTTCATGGAATGTATTTGGGAGTTTTTCCTTCTCTTCAACTTTGTGGAAGAATGTAAGGAGGATGAGGATTAGCTCTTCTTTAAATGTTTGACTTTAAATTTTCCATTGAAGCCATCCAGTCCTGGGCTCTTGTTTTGGGGGAGATTTTTTTATTACTGCTTCAATTTCTGCTTTTGTCATTGGTCTGTTTAAGTTGCCTTTGTCTTCTTGTTTGAGTTTGGGAGGTTGTAGGATTATAGGAACCTGTCCATTTCTTCATGATTGACAAAATTTATTGACATTTAAGTGTTCATAGTAGTCTGTCATGATCCTTTGTATTTCTGTGATGTAGTTGTCATCTCACCTCTCTCATTTCTGACATTTGTTATTAAGATTTTCTCTCTTTTTCTTCATGAGTCTTTCTAAGGGTGTATCAATTTCGTTTATTTTTTCAAAGAACCAGTTTGAATTCATTGATCTTTTGGGTGGTCTTTTTGTTTCAGTTTCATTTATTTCTGCTCTGTTTTTTATTATTTCATTTCTTCTGCTAATTTTTGGTTTTGATTGTTCTTCCCTTTCTAATTCCTTCAGCTGTGTGGTTAGATAATTAATTTCAGCTCTCTCTTGGTTTTTGATGTGCACTTGTATGGCTATAACTTTCCTCTCAGAACTGCTTTTACCACATCCCATATATCCTGGTGTCTCTGAATTTTCTTTTGCTTCCTGATAAGACTGAATTTCTTCTTCAATTTCATCCGTGATTCTGGAATTGTTCAGAAGCATGTTTTCAATCTCCACATCTTTGTGGTTCTTCAAGTTTAGTTTTTTTTAGGTTGTATCTTGTTGTTCTACCATCTTGTGGTCAGAAAAGATGCTTTCTGTAATTTGAATTTTGTTAAATTTGCTGAGACTCGTTTTGTGTCCCAAGACATGGTCTATCCTTGAGAATGTTTCATGAACACTTGAGAAGAATGTATATTCTATACAACACCCTGTATATGTCTGTTAGTTCCATTTGATCTATTGTTTCAATTAGGACGCTTGTTTTTTTGTTGGTTTTCTGCCTAGCTGATCTATCTACTGATGTAAGAGGAGCGTTAAAGTCCCCTGCTATTTTGTATTAATGTCAATGTCTGCCTTTAACTCTGTTAGTATTTGTTTTACATATGTAGATGGCCCTGTATTGGGTGCATATATATTGATGATAGTTATTTCTTTTTCATGAATTACCCCCTTAACCATAATGCAGTGTCCATCCTTGCCTTATGATACCATTTTTAGTTGGAAGTTTGTCTTATCTTAAGGTTTTGTCTCTTTTTTCATTTATTTCTGTTCTGGTTTTGCAGATATTAGTTTTGCAGTACCTAATTTCCTTTCATCGTTGCTACTCTGATATATTTTTCTACAGCCCTTGACTATGTTTATTGTTGCATCTGATATGCATTTCTTGTAGGCCTAATATCAATGGGTCCTGTTTTTTTTTTTTAATCCATTCAATCACTGTCTTTTGATTGGTGAGTTCGGTTCATTCCCATTTAGGATAATGATTGAAATGCAGGACTTTACTATTATGTCATTAGAACCTTTGTTTTCTGTTGGTTTTCTCTGCCTGTTGCTTCATTTCCTGTTTGTTTAGGTTTCCTTTTTCCTTTAGATTGTATTCAGTGTTTGTTCTGTCAGTTTTGTCTTCTTTCCAGCTATGTGTCTCTTTAGAATTGGATTTTGTGCCTGTCGCATGACTTAACTCTAACTGTCCTGCTCTATGATTTTCTTTTAAGAGCTAATACCATGTCATATTTATATATTTGTATGCGTTACTTGTTTTTCTTTCCACCTTTAGTGTTCTTTTCACTTCTGTTGGTCTCATTTTTGTTTTTGCTTTTGTTTTCCTGTTTATCACCATTCTTGAGGCTTGGTGAATCTTTGTTTTTGCTTTCCCTGTTGTAGGACACTTTTCAAGATTTCTTGAATGACCGACTTGGTGATAGAAATATCCAATAACTTTTTTTTTGTCATTGAAGACTTTTATTTCTCCATCATACTTAAATGATAATCTTGCAGGGTAGAATATTCTTGGCTGGTAGTTTTGTCTTTCAGTATTTTGAAGGCATCATTCTACTCTCTCCTGGTCTGTAGGGTTTGTATTGAGAAGTCTGATGATATCCTGATGAATGTGCCTTTGTAGGTCCTGTTTTTCTTTTCTCTATCAGCTTTGAATAGTTTTTCTTTGTCACTGACTTTTGCTAACTCTACTGTGATGTATCTTGGTGTAAAGCTGTTTATATTTATAAATTTCAGTCTTCTCTCTGCTTCTTGAACCCCTGTGGTTACTCTTCGCAGCAGATGTGGAACATTCTCTGCTATTACTTCTTTAAGTAGGTTTCCTTCTCCTTTCTCCTCCTCTCCTTCCAGGATGCCTATGAACCTTATGTTTGTTCTTCTCATAGTGTCTGTTATTTCCTGCAAGGTTCTTCATCTTTCCTCAGTCTTCTTTCTCCCTCCTCTTCTGTGAGGGTCACCTCTGTTACCTTGTTTTTAATTCCTGATATTCATTCCTTTACATGATTTAGTCCGTTTATGGAGATTTCCATGTTTACCTTTAATTCCTTGTCTGTGTCTTTCATTTCTAGCACTTCTGCTAGAACTTTCTTTATAACCTCAATCTCTTTGGTGACATGTGGCCTATAATCTGTCACTTCTTTTCTGAGGTCTTCCAATTGCCTTTGGGGAGTTGTGTGTGTGCCTCTTGCATCTCATTCAGTTTTTTTATTACTATTTTTTTGAACTGTTTATCTGTTAGGTTGTCCCAGGCCATATCCATGGAGTTCACCTCTGGTGAACTCTTGGCCTCTTCCTCTTTGACGGCCATTTGTGTTTTCTTTGGTGAATTTGGTTTTGCCATAACTTTCTGTCTGCCTTTAATTCAGTATTGTGGTTTTCCTTTTCTTTATTTTTTATTTTTTTACTTCAGGTTTCTTCCTACTTTGGGCTGGGGTGGCGGAGTGTACTTTCTGCCTCTCAGATGAGGAGGGGGCCATGCACGTGTCTGTGGTTTCTGAGCGGGTTGTGTTGTGTACACATGAGGGGCGCCGAGAGCTCACTTTCTCAGCAGCAGAGACAAAGGTGTGTACACACCTGTGGTCTCGCCTGTGCTGTGACGCTGGCTGAGGAGTGTACAAACGCCCAGGAACACAAGCGTGTCTGGGCTTAGGGAGCACACTTTCTGCTCCTCAATGGTGTGGTCGCTGGGGGGAGAGCCACACATGGGCCTGCAGTGACCAGGCCAGCCGTGGAGCACACTCGCACCGGAAGTCATTTCCCTCAGGCAGCGGGGCGTGGACGCAGGCCCCGCTGGTGTCCAGGCCTGCTGTGGAGGGCCTGCGCTGGAGCTCTGGGACCTGCCCCTCAGGCGGGAGGAGGGGCTCTGCCTGTGCTGTCCAGGTCACCTGTGAGCTGCCCATGCTGGAGCTCAGGAAATGCACTTTTCCTCAGACAGGGGACAGTGGTACACAGCCACGTGCGGTGTCTTGTGTCTAGGTGGGCTGTGAGCTCTGGGAGTGGCCCATCCAGTCAGGCGGGGGCAGGGATGCGCACACCTCTGTGGTCTCTGCACTGTGTCTGTGGTGTCCCACCAGCTCTGCCAGTCAGGGTCAGGGTCGTACTCAGTCCCTTCTGCTTACCTGCATTTTGCCAAGTCCGGGCTTCTGGCCTGCAGTTCCTTCCCCGAGTGGCCTCTTCTTCCAGCGGGCATTTTCTCCTCAGTCAGATGTGTAAAGACTAAGTTCTGTTCAGAGGAAGATTCAAGTCTCTCCGTAGATTCAAGTTGTTTCACCAACACAGCCCAATGGCTAGGACCCCGAGGACAGGAGGGTCCGAGCAACGTGACTCTAACACCAGAAATCTTTCGTCTGAGGGCAGGCACAAGCACGTGAGGACCAGCGTGAACGGCTCTCACAGACCCGCACCCACCTCAGGTCCTGTTGCCTGGAAAGGGCTCTGAGGCGGCCTGCGTTAGCAGGTGGGATTTCATGAGGAAGCGCCCTCCAGAACACGGGTTTCTTCCAGTGGCCACAGTGGCCTCTGAGGCAAGGTGCAGTCAGGTGCTCCGCTTGTAAAAGGTTGTGGGTTTCTGTCCCTGGGAGAACCAGAAACTACAGTGCATGAGCCAGAGGTATCCAGGTCACCTAATTTCTTTCTGTTTCTACATCCTACTCACCTCTCTCTGACTCTCTCCCCTTTTCCCAGGCCTCCTTCCCACTCCAAATCTCTCAATGACTTCATCTTGACTGCGCAACTGGGGAGCAGAGCCTGGTGTGGCTCCCAGCTTCCTTCTTACATGGGTGTGATAATAATAACCAAGTTGCTTCATCCTCAGAGCCCTAGCTTCGTCATCTGTATAATGGGCATCATACCTGTCTCATGAGATTGTTGGGTGGATGATCTGAAATGAAGTTGATGAAATAGCTGTCAGGGAGCATGGCCTTTAGTAAGTAGGCCAGAAATCCTTCCCCTTTCTCTCCATCATCTCAGAAACCCCACCCTTCTGTGGAAGAATGCCATGTGTGTGCATGGCGGGGAGAAGTAGAAGAGAAACAACTGGAAACACAGGTCGGGATCAGATCAGAAAAGGCCTTGAATCCCACATAAGGAGACTGGGCTTTATTCTGTGGACACCTGGTGCTGTGGGTTGAATTGTGTCCCCTGCATGTTTCTGTGTTGAAGTCCTAACTCCGGGACTTCAGAATGTGACCTTATTTGGAAATAGGGTTGGTGCAAAAGTAATTGGTCTAGTTATAATGAGTTTGTACTGGAGAAGGGTGGGCTCTAATCCTTATAAACAGGAAGATTTGAAGACAGATAGACAGACAGACAGACAGACAGACAGACAGACAGACACACACACACACACACACAATGCCAGATGATAATGAAGGCAGAGACAGGGATGCTTCTGCAAGGCAGGGATGCAGGGATTGCCAGAGAATGTCCAGAAGCTGGGGGAGGTCTGAGCACCCTCCTCCCAGAACCAACCGAGCCCACACCTGGATCTGACTTCTAGCCTCCAGGACTGGGAGACTAGATTTCTGTGGTTTCAACTATTCAGTGCACGGGGCTTTGTTATAGCAGCCCTGGGAAATGAATACAATCAGAAATTTCTGCAAGATAGGGAGCTGGGGAAAGGGGGAGGTGGGGAAAGGAGGAGCCCTGTGCAGGGTGAGTTACATTGGGGGAGTAAGAGATGTATGTAGGTTCATGCTGATAGGAGGGGGAGACGGGAATCCAGAAGCATGCTGCTGACAAACATGGAGAGAGACTGGAGTGAGAGGGGGCACCTAGCTCTCTTTGTGGGGTGTTAGCCATTGGCCTGATGGCTTTTGGGGGCACCCCCAGGGCAGCTGGTGCTGAGATGGGCTCCCTCTGAGAACTCTCCTGCACTTTGCATTGACAAGGGCAGCTGAGCCCCTTTGCCTGTGTGGTGTGAAGAGATGCTCCTTTGCAGGTCCCTGCCGGAGAAGACTAAAGGCTAACCTGTGCAGGAGTCAAACCAAAAGTGACAGGGAGAAGGTCTGGTGAGGCAGTGACAGTGAAGAATGCCTTGTTCCTCCAGCTTCTAGCATTTGAGGTCTGGCAGCCCTCTCTGAAAGGCTGGGAAGGAAAACAACATCTGTGCAATTAACATTCCCCATCATCTTTGAAATGCAAATGAGGAGCCCAGTACTCCCAGGTGCGAATGTGGGGGTGGTGTGTATCATACCTGGTGAAGAGGTAGGAGGGGCCTTCTCAGCCCAGGGCCTCTATAAGCCTGATTCCTTCCTTTTGTGACCTGAGAATCCTGCCCATGGAATAAGTACTTTGCCATGAATTTTTATGTTCTGATAGCACTCATTAGTTCTCTATTTTAATTTTTTCTTTAAAAGATATAAGCAGGAATGAAGTCCAGCAGGCACACAGACAGGAAGAGAGAGGTGGAGAAAGCATTCATTTATTTTTGTTGTTGTTCATCTTGGTTGTTCCCCCAGTCCCGGGTCTTGAACCCAGGTTCTTGGGATGTATGCAAACTGCACTTAGTGTCCTTATCCATTAAGCCACCATGGCGTGCCCTTAGTTATTTCTTCATTCATTTATTCACGACACATACATTTTGACTCATTCTTACGGTGCAGGCACAATTAGGGTCTGGAGTGTACAGTTAAACAAGGAGAGAGACCTGACCTCATGGAGTTTATCCTCAAAGACAAGTCAATATCTAAATATGGAATGTGCTTTCAAAGAGGGTGAAGGGCAGGTCTCTCCAAGATATCCAAAACAGATCTTCTGAAAATGTATCAATTTGGCAGGCAGAATATTACAAACTGTTTCAACAAGGCCCTGAGGGATTGAAAGAAGTTTTTTACCACTCTTGTACCTACCTAGAAGAATGAAAATTGGGCATATTGTGAAAATTTAGAGTTATCTCCAGAAATGAAGTTTCCATCAGAGAAATCTGTAGATGGCAAGCAAACATCAATTATAGAGAATCTGGTCTTAGTCATGAGTTACTCTCTCTATGTGAGTCCCCCTCCTCTCTCATTGAAGCTACAGACCTTTATTCCATTCCTTAGTTCAGGATCTATACCCTAATTTTGCCTAATTTACTTAGAATTTACATCCATTTGGGTTCTCCATACGTAAGTAATTAAACTTGCTCTTTTCCACTACTAATCTGATGTTAATTTGATTGCTCAACCAGCCTAAGAAGAATCCAAAGGGTAGGACTTCCTCTCTGCCCCTGTAAAGGGAAGGAAAGGAATCAGTGTTATTAGGAGGTGGTATTACCCAACCTCCGGTTTTGTGCAGCAGTGCCAAATGAAAACCAAGCACAAGACTTGGGAGAAGGGAAAGGGTCATTTTATTTTCTGCAGAGAATGGAGACAGGGGAGACCTAAGTCTCAAATCCTCAGTCTCCTTGAGTTAAAAAGCAAGCAGCATTTTTTTTCCTTTATTTTATTGCAGTAACTGTTTTCAAATTAAAACAAACTCTTAGGTGTAGTTTTGCCATATGTGCAGTTTACCCATTCTTCACATATATGGCAACACACCCTGCTCTCCCCAAATCACCAAGTGTTCCTCACCATTGCTCAGTGGGCCACAAAACCACTTGTCACACACCCCACCTTGCCCAGTCCCATTCCCTATTGGTCACCTCAGGTCTACTACAAGTATTCAAGGGTAGGTTTTGTTTCATCTATTCCTTTGTTTTGTCTCTTCACCTTCCACCTATGAGTAAGATCATCTGATATCTATCTTTCTTCTTTTGACTTATTTCACTTAGCATAATCCCCTCTAGTTCCATCCATGTTGACTCAAATGACAGGGCTTCATCTCTTCTAAGGGCTGTGTAGTATTCCATTGTATATATGGACCATATTTTCTTGATCCATTCATCTGATGTTGGGTACTTAGGTAATTTCCATCTTAGCTATTGTGAACAGGGCTACAATAAAGATGGGGGTGCATACATCTCTGTGGATGAGTGTTTTTGCATCCTTTGGGTAAATACCCAGAAGTGGGCTGGTGGGATCATATGGGATTTTCATGTTAAACTTTTTGAGGCATCTCCATACTGTTTTCCCTATGAGCTTTACCAGTTTGCACTCCCAACAACAGTATAAAGGTGTTCCCTTTTCTCTACATCCTCACCAGCATTTGTTTTTCCCAGGCTTTTGGATAATAGATAGTTTCTCAGGTGTAAGATGATAATCTCATTGTTGTTTGATTTGCATTTCCCTGATAGCCAGTGAGTAGAACATCTTCTCATGTGCCTATTGGAAAAATATCCTCTTTGGAAAAATGTCTCTAATTCCTCTTTCCATTTTTTGATTAGATTGCCTGTTTTCCTGTTACTGAGTTTTATGAGTTCTTTGTTTATTTTGAATTTTAAGCCCCTGTCAGAAATATGGAACACAAATATCTTCTCCCAGTTAGTCTGTAGTCTTTTTGTTTTGGTGATGATTTCTTTCCCAGTGAAGAACCTTTTTAGTTTGATGTGGTTCCAATTGTTTATTTTTGTTCTGTTTCCCTTGATACTGGAGTTGAATCCCCAAAGACCTTGCTAAGGCTGATGTCATGGAATGTATTTCCTATGCTGTCTTCCAAGAATTGTATGGTTTCTGGTCTTATGTTCAAGTCTCTAGTCCATTTTGAGTTAATCTTTGTGGGTGATGTTAGAGAGTGGTCTAACGCTAATCTTTTGCATGTGGCTGTCCAGTTATCCAACACCATTTATTGAAGAAACTTTCCTTTCTCCATTGTATGCTTTTGGCTCTTTTGTCATAAATTAACTGACTGTACGTGAATGAATCATTTTCTGGTGATTCATTTCTATTCCACTGACCTGTGCCTCTGTTATTATTCCAGTACCACACAATTTTGATAACTATCGCTTTGTAGTATAGTTCAGTGTCTGGGAGTGTAATCCCTCCAGAGTCATTCTTTTTTTCTAATAATTGCTTTCACTATTTGGGATCTTTTGTTGTTCTATACAAATTTTAAGGTTTTTTTGTATTATTTTTCTGAAAGAAGCCAGTGGGATTTTAATGGAGATTGCATTAAATCTGTATATTGCTTTACGTGAGATGACTATTTTAACAATGTTGATTCTTCCCAACCATGAGCGAAGGATATCTTTCTATCTCTTGGTATCATCCAGTATTTCTTTTAAGAAGGACTTGTAATTTTTATTATATAGGTATTTCTCCTCCTTTGTTTAGTATATTCTAAGATACTTGATTCTTCTTAATTTTATTTTAAATGGTGTGGTTTTCCTGATTCTGTTTTCTTCTAGGGTGTTGTTTGCATATACAAATGCAATAGATTTTTGTGCATTGATTTTGTAGCCTGCCACTTTAATGTATCAGTTGATTAGCTAGTAATTTTTAGAGTTTTCAATATTTATAATCAAGTCATTTGCAAATAATGATAGTTGAACTTCCTTTTTTCCAATTTTGATTCTTTTTATTCTTTTTTTCTTGCATAATTACTCTGGCTAAGACCTCCAGCACGAGATTAGCTAACAGTGGTGAGAGTGGACAGCCTTGCCTTATTCCTAACCTTAGAGGAAATGATTTCAATAGTTTGCTGTTGACTGTGATATTGGCTGTGGGTTTGTCATATTTGGCCTTTATTATATTGAGGTATGTATCTTCTATCCCCATTTTATGCAGGATTTTTTAATGCAGATTTTTAAAAAATCATAAATGTGTTTTGGATATTGTCAAAAGTTTTCTCTGTCTGTTGATATGATATGGTTTTTCCCCTTGCTCTGATTTGGTGTTGATTTGGTGTTTTGCAATAATGGATTTACATATGTTGAACCATCCTTACATCCTGGGATGAATTTCACTTGCTTGTGACGGATGATCCTTTTGATGTATTGTTTGATTTGTTTTGCTAATTAATGTTTTGTTGAGAATTTTTATATCCATTTATGTCCATTAGTGATATTAGTCTGTAATATTCTTTCTTGGTGATATCTCTATCAGATTTTGGTATCAGTGTGATGTTAGTCTCATATAAAGTATTTGGAAGTATTCTGTGTTCTTCCATGTTTTGGAAGAATTTGAGAAGAATAGGTATTAATTCTTCTCTGAAGTTTTGGCAAAACTCATTAGAAAAACAAACTAGTCCTGGGCTTTTATTTTTATGAAGACTTTTGATTATCTCTTTAATTTTCTTGCTTGTGCTTGTTCTGTTCAGGTTTTCCAGTTCTTCCAGGATAAGTCTTGGTAGATAGTATTTTTCTAGGATTCTGTCCCTCTCCTCAATTTGTCCACTTTCTTAGCAGAGAGCAGTTCATAGTAGTCTCTTATGATGTTTGGAATTTTTGTGGTATCTGTTGTAACTTCTCTCTTTTCATTTCTGATTGTACTTATAAGAGTTTTCTCTCTTTTATTCATTGTGAGTCTAGTCAATGGTTCAATTTTTAATTTTTTCAAAGAACCTAATTTTGGTTTCATTGATATTCCAGATTGTCTTTTTGTTTTCTATTTCATTTATTACTGCTAGAATTTTTATTATTTTCTTTCTTCTATTTTTCTTCTATAGATACGAGCCTTTAATTGTTCTTCTTTCTTTAGTTGCTTTAATATAGGGTTAAATTATTTGTTATTTTCCTTATTTCTTGAGCTAGGCCTGGAGTGCAATGAACTTCCCTCTTAGTACTGCTTTTGCTGCATCTCATGGATTCTGGTAGCTCATGTATTCAGACTCATTTGTCTCTAAGTATTTTTTTTTTTTAAGTTCCTCTTTGATTTCCTCTTTTACCCAAGGTCATTCAGAAGCATATTGTTTAGTCTCCAATTAAGCTGGGATATTCCAACTTTCTTTTTTTTGTGGTTGATTTCTAGTTTTAAATCATTGTGGTTAGAGTAGATGCTTGGTATGATTTCAATCTTTGTAAATTTGTTGAGACATGTTTTGTCTCCCAACATACGATCTATCCTTGAGAATATTCCATGTGCATGTGAGAAGAAAATAAACTCTGTAGTCATTGGATGAAGTGTTTGGTATATGCCTAGTAGGTAACTGTTCCAAATGGTCATTTAAAGTTGCTGTTTCCCTGTTAACTTTCTGCCTGGCTGATCTGTCCATTGCAGTAAGTGGGGTATTGAAATCTCCTACTATTATTGTGCTGCTGTTGCTGTCTCTTGTTGGTTCTAATAATAGCTGCTTAATATATTTCGATTCTCCTTCATATGGTGCATATATGTTACTAAGTGTTATGTCTTCTTGTTGGATTGACCCCTTAATCATTATATAATGTCCTTCTCTGTCTTTTGTTATACTTTTTAGTTGGAAGTCTATTTTATCTGATATAAGTATGGTTGTTCCCAGTTTTTGTTTGTTTGTTTGTTTTTGGTCATTCTAATGTAGGATTGTCTTACAGTCATTGACATTGAGCCTTTACTTATCTTTGGAAAGAAGATGAATTTCCTGAATGCAGTAGAAGGTCAGATTATGTGTTGAAATCCATTTGGCCACCCTGTGTCATTTTAAGTTTAAGTTCAATCCATTAACATTTAGAGGGTGATTATTTATATGTAGTGGTTAATTCCTTTTTGTTATTTGCATCTGGTTATTATTACAGATAGTGCCTTTGTTCTCTTTCTCTTCTTAGGTGAGTTGGGTATAGTTATGTGTTGATTGGTTTCTCTTTTTTGTTTTCTTATTTGTTTTTTTTTCTGGAAATACCTTTTGAGGTTACCCTGAGATTAGCATTAATGATTTTATGTTTATTTCCTTTGTTTATTTGAGCATTTCCTATATTTATTTGCATTTATTTGGGTTTATTAGTCTTGTATTCATTCTAGACATTTGTATTTTTTATTCTCTTCTCTTCCCCACTTTTTGTATTTTGCTGTCTTACTCTTTTTAAGTGAGGTTTCTTTACGTTTTATAGAGCTTCCTTTAGTTGTTGCTGCTGGTTTTGTTTGTTTGGTAGAGCTGGTTTTGTGGTTATGAATTCCTTTACTTTTTGCTTATCTGGAAATCTTTTTTTAAAATCATTCCTTGAGTTTTAAATGATATTGTCATAGGTTATAATATTCTAGGTAGAAAATCCTTTTTTTCAGCATTTTGAATATATCATGCCATTCCCTTCTGGCTCAATTTCAGTTGAGAAATCTGCTGACAAATTTATGGAAACACCATTGTATGTGCCTTTTTTTTTTTTTTTTAGATGCCTTGAAGATCTTTCTTTATCTTGTATTTTTGACGTTTTGATGACAATGTGTCTTCATGTAGGTCTGTTTGAGTTTCTTTTGTTTGGAACTCTTTGAGCTTCCTGAGTCTGGAAGTTTGCTTCATTCCTCAGGGTAGGGAAATTCTCAGCTATTATTTCTTCAAATACAGTTTCTGCCCTCTTTTCTCTCTCTCCTTCTGGTACCCCTATGATGTGAACATTGTTCCTTTTTTATCTCGTAGGTCTCAAATTCTGCCTTTATTTCTTTTCATTCTTTTTCTCTTTGTTGGTTTGCTTGAGTGAATTCCTCTGCCCTACCTTCCAGCTCACTGATTCTATTGGAGGCTTCATTCAATTTACTCTTTGGTCCCTCTATTGAGCTCTTTAGCTCAGTTATTGTGTTCTTCCTTTCTTTAACATCTTGCCTCATTTCTTCTCTCTCTCTCTTTTTTTTGTTGTTGTTCTATTTTTCTTTCTCTATTGTTTTCTTGATTTCCATGAATATGTTTTTCACTGCTGCCCTAAATAATCCTCAGGTAGCTTGCATGGGTCTGTTGTATTCAGATTTTCTCCTGGGGTTTTAATTGGATCCATCATTTCATGTGTATTTCTCTGTGTCTTTGCTTTGTTTGGCATTCTGTTTATGTTCCTGTAGGTTAGGTTTCCCAATCAAGGATTTTTAAGGGGGAATTACTAGCTCGGGAGATGCATTTAAGGGAGTGTCCTTCCAAGAGGTAGCCCTATGGTAATCTGCAACATAATTTAGGACCCAGATCAAAGGAAATGCTGACATGCAATATCTGAGGGGTAGCCAGTCAGTCTTTGGTTTCTCAAGATTTGAGACGCCCATACACCAATAACATCTCAGGTCAGTCTGACCTGTAAGTTATTTTTGAGTCTCAGATAGACTTGGCAGGAGAAAACGGGAAACAGTAAAGTATTAACTCACAACAGGAAGGAGTGGGAGAAAAAACAAAGTTCATTAGTCATACTCTTAGTGGGTTACAAATTTTGTTAGTCTTATTAGAGGCTGTGGTTTCAGTAGCCTTTTTATATGGAGAAATCTGGGAATCCCCCCACTCCCCCAAGAGAGACAAACTGGGGGTAGGTGTGAGAGAGGCTACAGGCTCTAAGGGAGAGTATTCTAGTTGGTGTCTGTGTTTGGGAATCAGGTGGTTACTCACAAGTCAGTGGGGAATTTCCATTTGTTCTAGGTGTGGTGGAAAGCATGGCATTGATGAGTTCTCATCCACATTTTGCAAGAGCAAATGCATAGAGGGATGCTCTGTGGAAGTGCACTTTTAAATGTGGACTTTGCACAAAGAATAGGGTCTTGAGATATGTGGAAGAGAGGAAAATGTTTGCAGGGCTGGTAGAGGTGGGGGCAGCTCCATGAACCTCAACTTCAGCTTCTCTGAGAAGCATCCCCACCTGTTCAACTAAGATGGGCAGATGCAGTGAGCACCTGCTATGAGCTGCTGCCTGATTAAGTGGGCAACTGAGGCTCATTCACCAGTGGCTCTGTTACACTGAGATCTTTTAATCTGAGGAAACAAGGCTGCTCTAAGCAAGGAGAGGTGGAAGGGAGCAGCCTCATTATCATCACTGCCATTTGTCATCATCAAAAGATATTTATTAAGTGCCTAATTGAGCCTGATCCTTTGCTTGTATTTGGTTTTACTTTTCAGAGCTTGTAAGGACTAAACAATGAGCAAATAAGCAAAACAAATATCCATAAAAGGCAAGTTAGTTGTATCATTAATTTTCCTTTTCTCTCTCTTCTTCTTTCTCTTCCAGTAGTTTCTGACTCTGAAGCCTGACCTGATTGTAGATGACTGACACGAACTGTAGACTAGTGCTGAGCTGCTGATGCTGATATCCCTGTCTGACCACCTCATATTTGTCCCTGTCCCTCCAGTGCCCCAACGTAGCCACATGCCATTTCCAAGAAACACACACACGCTAGTGCTTACCACATACACTCAAGACAATATTGCTCCTGTACACCACCCCACAAACTGACCATCAAATACATGCCACACACATGGACACCCCCACTTGCCACCCTTACCACCCAATAAGTTCTGCAAGATGTCCGGAAATGGGAGCTGCTGTCCAGGGCATTATAGGGGAAAGACTAACCCCCATGGGCTCAAAAATAGAGGAAACAAGGAGCTGTGAAGAGTAGGAACCCCAGTAGGACTGTCTTAGCAACTGGGATCATCTCCTGGCCTTGAGCTGGGCATGCACCCTCTGCTCTGCCAAATCACCCCACTCCAGACAGAAGAAGGATGACTGACCTGCATGTTTGATTCTGATGAGATCAATGCCCCAGGGTGGCATTTAAAGCCATGACACTCAACCAAGATGCAAGTGGGCTACAATCTAATCGAGAAAGAGTTTATTTGAGAATAGGAATTAAGATCAAGTTCATATACAAGGAGCAGTCCCAAGGAGCTTTCCACCCAGGCCAGGGTCCAGGTGGGGCGTAAGAGAGTTTTAAAGGGTCAAGCAGAGGAGTGGGTGGACTCAGTTTAGGTTATTTTCTTTGAAACGTTTAACATTGGTCGACAGGACTCTTCAAACAGAAAGCTGCAGTGCGGAGGTCTTCTGTAACCACCAGCAGATGGCCTTCCTGTTTTGGGAAGGGGAGAATGGGGTCTTGCTATTCTTTCATAATCATTGATAAGAAGAAATCAGTGAGTTCTTTCAGAGTCACTGACAGGGGGTTGAGTCATGTCACTTACTTCTCACCTCACTTCTTCACTCCACCGTGTAGGCACAGGATAGAGCCTATGCGACGCTGAACAGGTCCTGCAGCCCTGAATGAGCTCCTGAGGAGGAGATTGTGGGTAGAGAAGAGAAGAGCTCAGGAGTGGTGGCCTATGGCTTCTCTAAGTTTAGAGCGGGCATCGAAGGGGAGATTTAGAAAGGACAGCAAGTGAGATGGGAGCCCAGTGTGGTGTCACAGAAAGTATAATCATCAGCCCTGCTGTACAACAAACAACCCCAAACCTCTAGGATGTATGGCAATAAGCATTTATTTAACTACTACATGTCTGTGGGTCAGCTAGGCATCAGTTCATCCATCCGGCTCATCAGGGGCAGCTCCATTGTGCTGCACACACCTGCCATCTTTCTCCAGAGCCAGTGCAGTCTCCTCCTGGTGATGCCGGAAGTAGAAGAGAGCCATGTCAATCAGCCAAACACATTCACGCCTTTGGTCCCATTCCATGGGCTAATCTTCCATTGGTCAAAGCAAGTCACATGGTGGAAACTAAAGTCAAGGTACTGGCAAACACACTTCTCTTTGGTGGGAAGTCCAAAAATTATATGGCAAAGGGCATGCAGAGCAGTAGGGGGTGAAGAATGGGAGCTGTTAGAACAACCTATCAGAGGAGTAGAGAGGAAATTCCTTTCAGAAGGGGGATTGGTCAGATTCATTAAATGACCCTGAGACAGCAAGGAGATGAAGACAAAAACTTGACCATTGGATTGGACCAGATGGCAGCATCTGGGGACTTTGACAGGGGCAATTTCAGCAGAGACGGGAGTGAAAGCCTCACTGAATTGGTCCAGAAAGAGAGCATATATTGAGGACGGGGAAACGGTGAACACAGATGATGCCGTCACATGTTACTGTAAGGGAGCAGGTGTGACAGGCAAGTGATGCAGATTTCAAGGTATCTTCCTCCTCTCTGTTGCCTCCCTGCTTCCAGAAGTCAATGCTAAATCAATGCTAACAATATTAAGACAATACTAGACTATAGTTCAGAACTAGGGGCTAAATGAGTTTCTGAAGATTTGGCTACTAATTATAGCATTATTTTTAGGGAAAATTCTGTCCTGAGTAACTAATAGCCAACTTAAAAAGCAATGTAATATAATGTGTGTAGCATTGTTTAAAATATCCTCTTTGTCTCTTGTCCCTCAGAAGTCCTGGTTTAAGCCTAAGTTGTGCCCTTTACTGGAACTCTACTCTCAGGTACTTCTGATTGCAGGAGCTAATCTGTTTTGAATAAGCTGTCTGCAGGAGGAGAAAGAGGATGGGAATGAGGTAGAGAAAAGCCGGCAGAGGAGTGTGGTGACTGCCCAGGGTCCGGAAGGGGTTGCAGGGAGAGGCAGAACTTCTGAGGCACAGACACAAAACAGGTTCCCATGGGTCTCTGAACGACACAATTTGGGAGGATTTGGAAGCAGAGATGCTGACAACGGGGAATAAACCTGAGCCGGGTAATGGTGACTGAGGCCAGGTTCCTGGGAGGCCCCTGGATATAACGGAGTGAGAAAGGACCTGGGTTGAGAAAGTGAGGGTGAGAGGCAGTGACATTTGATTTAGAACTGGTATTACAGCCTCGTTTGTAGCCTTAGCCTGTCTTACATATATGGTGGAAGAAGCCTGCCTGTCAGTCAGACTTTTGCATGCATTTCAGACTTGCTAGCTATTGTGTGATGCGGCTGCCATAGCAGCTCAGAGTCAGAAGGTTTGGGTCTGTTGTTCTTGTGTAACTCTTTTAACCTGGCCAGGTCTCAGTTTTCTTATCTGTAAAATGGAGGCAATTACAAGTCAAAGTGGTTGGCATTAGCTCTTTGTAAGTTATGCTACATTCACATGTGTGTGTATAGGAATATATACACATAGGCTCCTATGTATCTTTGTAAGCACACCTGTACCTCTGTGAGTTCATACATACCTCAACTGGGGGCTATAGTTTTGCTTTTCATCCACAGGCACCCAGACCTTGTTCTGGCTCTAAGCTGTCGTTCTACCTTTGAAGGTCCTCCAGCCTTATGTCCACCAAATGAATGCCCTCTTTCCTTTAAGACCCCACTCAATGTCACCCTGTCTGTGAAGTTCCTGTGCATCTGCTGCATGATCTTTCCTTACTGTCTCTGATCTTGCAGCATTCTCTTTGCCATAGATTGATATTTTGTATGTAATGTGCATATATAGATATATTTATTGGAAAAATAAATGAAACACTCATTTGAATTGAAACACTCAAGTGAATTACTCATTCCTTTAACAAAGAGGATCACAGATTTGTTCCATTGGTGCTGGCTACAGGTTAGGAATACAAAGTTGAGAAGAAGTGGTCTCTGCCCTCAAGGGGTTTATAGGGCATAGAACATTCTAGAGTCAGTGATCAGAGAGCCCTTCAGGGGCCCTATCCATGGAGTCCTGAGCCACTTTAGACCCTGCACTTAGCTAATCTTAGGCTTCTACTGTGGATCAGAGGTTATTTAGAATCTGTGTGATCCGTATTCAAAGATGCCAGGCAACTATGAATCTGTTCAAATCAGCAATAAGGGTGTACAGGAGCAAGGCCTAGCTCACGAGTCAGTCCTCCCTTCCTAGTTTCTCCTACATTCAGATCAATTTCCCCACTTTCCTTATATATTCACAATTTTATCTCCATAAATTCTCCAAGCTGGAATATCACACTGCATTAGGGCTCTGCCGTCAATGCATTACCACCCTAATTCATCACACTGCTTTATATCACGGCAGCTCAGAGCCCCATAAATCAGCCTGTATGTCCCAGCTCACAGACTAATGAATACGGAACTCTGGAAGAGAGCGAACTGATTCTCTCTCTCTTCTTTCCCTGGCATTCTCTTCATTAAAAAGTTCACTTTAACCAAACTTGGGGGGAAAAATGGGGCAAGGCAGGGTGGGGTGAGGCATGAGGGACAAGTTTAAGGAGGGGCAGAATTAAGCTCTAGATTCTCTCCCTCCACCCCCTCTTTCTTTCCTTCCTTTTTCTTTCAACTATTATTTATTGAGCACCTATTCGACAGCACTCTAAGTACACCAGAAATTCCAGTATCAAATATCTAGGTGTGCTTATATATCTCTGTCATCTATCTATTATCTCTCTGTCTGCCTGTCTGTCTGTGTATCTATCTATCATCTATCTATACACACATACATATAACACATATATATTCTCCAAGAGAGGATAAATCCCATCTCTGCTGGAGAGTTATATAGCCCTTATTAACCATGAACTCCTCAGCACAGCATGAATTGGCGAATGGGTCAATCCGCTAACCCCTGGCACACACCAGGATCCTAAGCGAATAGGGCCCATGGTGAAGACTGGTGACTGGGTTGATCATGGGTAACTCTTGGGAGGTGGGGTCTCTGATCAGTAAGAAATGAAGGCTTGGGGACCCTGAGAGACCCAAAAGGGGCTCTGAAAATATAACTGGCACCCTTTTCAGTATTGCTGAGAAATCTGGTTTATGTGAGTCGTGCCCACGAAAGTCTGGGTAAACATTTTCTTCTTCAGACCTCAGTAACCATAATTATAAAATGAGGCGCTTTTTAATTGTTCTGCCAAGGAGTTTATCCTAAGAGATTAATTAGAGACTATACACAAAGATTCAACTACAAAGATGCATTATAACTTTGCTTATAATAGTAAAACATTGAAAATAATCTAAATGTCCAACACTAATAAACAGGCAAATTACATGATGGTGTTTCACATAATGGCCCATCCATAGACTGGATTAACATGTCGTCTGTATAATCAGATAACAGTAGCTCTATCTATATAGGTCTGTTGGTATATCTATCATCTCTCTCTCTCTTTCTCTCATCAGTTGAGAGAGGGAGACACAGAGATACCGTACATGAAAATATAAGTGTGTAAATTGTGCAAACCAATAAGTATAGTGTATGTTCATCCTGTTTAAAATATATATGAATATCTAGAAGGAGAAAGAAACTGAAAGAATGAGAGAGAATATTTGGCAGGGTAAATACTGAACATTTATAGGGTCATCTCTCAATGTGGAGGTAAAGGATTTTTTTGATTTGATTTTTTCTTTTATCTGCATTTTCTAGTTTTTCTACAATGAACATAGATAACCTGTGTTACAAAACATTAAAATTAAAATACTGTAAACTTATAAGCCAATGTAATGCCAGCATTAGCCACAATAGAAAAAGATAGAAATAACCCAGAGGCCACACATGAAGGGGTGAACAAAATGTTGTGCATCTGTACAGTGAACTGCTCTCCAGCTTTTAAAGGCCGCAGAATTCTGGCACATGCAGCAACACGGATGAATCTTGAAGGCGTTATGCTAAGTGAAGTAAGTCATCATAAAAAAATACTGTGTGAGGAACCTAGGGAGAGGAGTCAAGTTCATAGACACAGAAAGTAGAAAGATGGTTGCCAGGGCTGAGGAGAGGAGGGAATGAGAATTAGTGCTGCGTGGTATAGAGCTCTGTTGGGAAGAGGAAAAAGTCATGGAGTTAGGTGGAGGTGATGGCTGCAGAACAATGCGAATGTGATCAGTACAACTAAATTTTACATTTCAAAGTGACTAAAGGCATAGATGTTATGCTATGTATATTTACCACTAAATAAATGAGCACACATGCAATATGATACCATGAGAAGCTTTCCCAGGTGCTCCCAAACGACCCTTCCAGCTCTGGCTCCATGACTCCACCCTTGACAATGTCAGCCCTGGTGACTCTGGAAGGATGAAAAGGAGCAGTCAGCTCCCATCCTCCAGCACCAAGGGTGGCAGGCAGGGCTCCCTGGAGTCCGCTCTCGTTATCAGAGAAACACGGGCCGGGCTCTCTCCAGGAAGCCTTGGCTCTGGCTGCTTTGTGAAGAGACCTGGAAGCTGGAGCAGAAGTGAGGAACATTGTTTTCACAAGGATAATTAACCAAATGTGTTTTCCTCGCATGTGTCTGGGTTTTCACATTAGGTTTTGCTGCGAAGAGGGTATTACAGCTAATTAGACTCACAGTTTTGGACAGATCTCTGAATAACCAACAAGTTATTTCTTATGGAAGTGACTAGTCAGTATCGTTATCCTTATCTTCGATCACAAGTCCTTGCTGCCCACCAGACACCAAGGCTCTGAGGTTAGGTTTGCAGAGCTGACTGGAGGTATAATTCTAGAAGACCTTTCATTTCCCTCTGCTGCCTGATCTCATCATATGAGCCCTT
This sequence comes from Solenodon paradoxus, assembly GCA_004363575.1. Lineage (NCBI taxonomy): Eukaryota > Metazoa > Chordata > Mammalia > Eulipotyphla > Solenodontidae > Solenodon > Solenodon paradoxus. The sequence continues at coordinate 203,080 of RJWH01000515.1, read as the reverse complement.
GAACTTGGGATCTTTCTGGCTCACCTGGAAGGTGAGCTTCCCCCAGTACTTCCAAGAGTGGGCTCCTGTGGGTCTGTTTCTAAGTGGCCCTGACCTCCCCAGCCCCAGCTGATTGACCTTGGGGTGGACATTGATGTAGAAAAAAAACATTAAAAAAGGCGAAGGCAAGTCAGATGATCTCTCCAGGGAATCTGGAATAGGAACCCAGAGAACGTTAGCTTGAGAGCTCTTTTGGCGCAAGCCAACAGAATCCAACCCACGAGGGAAAGATTTAGCAATCATCATAATTCCAGCTGGCACAGGAATGAGGGAAATGAGATCTGATTTGGAAACAGAGCAGTAGAATCCCCTGGGTTGTCACAATGATTCTGACTCCAGGCTTTGGTTGTGTTATCTCTTCTTTCTAAGTTCAAGTTTCTAGGAGAGACTGACTGGCTCAGCTTGGGTTATGTGCTCACAACTGGGACCATTAGCTCTTGTCAGAGGCAAGAACATGGGGGCAGAAACACTAATAAGAGGTTCACCAGTGAACTTTTCTTTCTTTTTTTTTTTTTTAAGCAAAGGTACAGGCAGGAATGAAGGTGAGTCGGAAGCCAGAGAGAGAGGTTAAGGAAGCACTTTATTTTTATTTAGTTGTTCACTCATTGTTTTTTTTTCCCCTGCCCTGGGTCTTGAACCCAGAACCCTGGGGTGTATGTAGCACTGCTCCCAAGTTGTACTAAACCGCTAGGCCACCTGGGTGCACCCTCACCGCTGAGTTCTTAGGGTCTTTGCAGAGAAGGGGGGACTTTGTCAGTTAGGTAATTCTTGCGATTTTATCTATGGAAGCATTCATGATGGAAGTGGAGCAGAGGAACTCTAGCTGCAGAGAGAGGGAATCTAGCCCAGTGAATGGAGAGACGCAGATACAGGAGATAAGGGGAATGGGGATGAGCAAGTGGGTCTCCCTCACATACTGAAGTTCAGGGTTGGATCTCCAACCCACATCTTTGAGTCCCATGCTCTGGGACTTTCACCGTCTCAGTGACACTACTCTTGATTAAACTCCTCTGCAAACGTTACTTTATCACTTCTCCTAGGAGAAGACTTAGCTGCTTGCAGGTCTGAAGGCACATGCGGGGTCTGGGCAGAAGGACAGATTTGCTCTTACCTGAATTCAACGATTTGCCTAGTCATGCAGGTGAGGGATATTATGCCATTTCGTTCTAGTCTGCTCTTCCAACTGAATTCTAAAGATGACTATCTATGCTTCCCACTCACAGCCCCTTGGCTCCATCGGGTTCCTGGAAACTGAATGTGAAGAACATTCTATGCCCCCAAGGAGACCATTAAAGCTCTGCACTCCTGCAGGGAGCTGCCAACTTCTTCCAGTCCAAGTCTTACATGTTCTTTTGGGGAGCGGGTTCCCAAGAGCTCAAAATGCTGAGTGTATAGCTGCTGCCTCTGAAGTGCAACGAAACAATTGTCCCGTTTGCTTCTAGGCATTTCTTATCATCTTACTAGTTTCTGATTTGGAGAACATGTTACTAAAATTCTCTGCAGTCACCTGCCACTGGGGCACCTTTGAAAGAATGGTGCCAGAGAGAATCAGGACAAATGGGCAGTGCTCCAGGGCAGTGGCCTAGTATGTGGGTGCTGTGAAGGTTGGGCATAGGCCACACATTTGGAGGGGCTGTCAAACAGAGAAGGGGAGAGGGTGAGAGTCTGCTCAACCAGAACTGACAAAATGCACATCAAGGTGTTACTGAGTTGGAGAGGAGATTCCGTATGTTGGGGAAACTTCCAGATGTGAGTGTTTGTTTAACAGCTGAGATTGGGTCCTATGGGCAGGGGCGGTTGTGGATTGATGGGCAGAATGAAGGCAACTCACAGGTAATAGATATGGCAAACATTCAGGTATGGAGACAGTGGACTCTGAACCCTGTGCAGAGCAGATCTGGGGAGCTGAGGACTGGTCTTTAGGGAGCTGCTGAGAAGGACATTGTGAGAAAACAGGGCTTAGACACAGGAGTCGAGTAGGGTTTGGAGAGAGGAGGTGAACTTCATATGACGCCATGAAGATTAGTGGAAAGGAGCAAGAGGCAACCCCAGGTTAGTCATGGGATCAGGGGCCCTGCCTCAGGCCAACAGGTTCTGGAGGCCTCCTGTTGAGTATGAATTGGCTTCAGGCTCTCAGTGGCCCCTCAGGGAACAGGGAGGGGGAAACCCAAGAAGCACTCAGGGTTTAGGACTGGAGTCTGGGGGAGCAGGACTAGTGCTAGAACCCACTGTGGATGGCATGAGTGGCTCTTGGACTCCCTGCTCTGGACGGAAGGACTCCAGCTTTGGTCATTAGAGCTGAGAAAGGTTGGAGGACGAAGAGGCTGGAACAGATTGCCCTCTTAAATGCCTGAGGACGAGTGGTAGGAGCGTGGTGACTTGATGATCAGGACCTGGTGATCCCACCATGAGGTGATGCTGGACTTACAGGACATCCATCCTCAGGGAAAAAGTGAGCTGTGTCATTTGTCCAGGGCAGGTGCTAGAAGTGAGTTGGTTGGGACCAGAAAGCCAGAAGGAATCAGAGAAAGGGGACAGAGAGGAGTCGGGCTGTTGCTGCAGGACACAGGTGACAAGGCAGGAGTTTGCTGGGTGTGCCCACGGGTCTCTCCTGGGGTGTCTGGAGCCCAGCAGCTGGGACAGTAGGCACTGGAGGACACCGGGCTGGGCAGGGCTTGGGGACTGGGGAGAGTGGCGATGCCTGAGAGAGGAGTCCTGACAGTGGAGGGGAAAGAAAGTTCCAACGAAGAGGAGCTTCGCAAGCACATGTCAATAGCCAGCAAACTACATGCAGAGGCTGATCATTTCATTCACAAAGCAAGTTTCTGAGCAGAGATGGTGATGTGCTCAGAGCTTGCATCTCTAGACCAATGGGTGGGGAGTTGGATTCTCCAGGTCTTTGAGGTAAAATGGTAATTAGGGAAGGGACTTGGGGAGCAGCTATGGTATATTCAGTATCACTTTTCCCCTTTGGAAGGACCCCGTGTTGCACATAGGAACATATTTGGTAGATCTTTCACTAAAATCCTTTAATAGCTTCCATTAGACCTAAACACGGTAACAGTTTTGCTTATAATAGTATAGTCCTTTCTATGTGAAAAACAATGTTTCAAGAAACAAAGCTAGAGACTAGAATTCGTGACTTTGTTTATTCAGCAAACATTGACTGAATTACCTGTCAGGAATCTTCAAGGAGACCCGCCTTTCATTTAATAGTAACTTATTTCTGCACTAAAGTTCTGAACTCACTGAAAAATAAGACAAACAAGAGGGCAGATGGAGGCCAAAATATTGCCATTAGTATTGAGTGGTTGAAAGCTCTAACTGGGAGTAAGAACAGATGGGCTTGTTAACTGAATCTTCAAATTAGACAAATGGGCTTGGTCACAAAGGTGGAGGCCTCCTCCCCCAGGACAGGACTGGTGCCAGCATCAGTGACAGGCTGGCTCCTAAGAAGAATTTGCTGAGTCACACCCTGTGTGCCCAGTTAATTTGCCTAAATCTCAAATCAGTCCCACCTCCTGCCCAGGGGGATCAGTTAGGAGAGGAACAGTGTGGGAGAAAGCTTGAGGAATAGATAAGCTGTTTCCTCCCAGATATTCCAAGGGTTGGAAATAGTAACATTACAAATGGCTAGCATTTACTGAGAAATTAATATGCTTGGCATGACTTCAAGCACTTTTATTTGTTACATAATTTAGTATTTCAGATAATATCATATATTACACACTTCTATTGTTTCCATTTTCCAGGAATTCCATTTTATAATTGAGGTGTGGAAAAGGTAAGGAACCCACCCAAGAACACACAGTTTGAAGGAGGTGGAGCTGAGATTGATTATAGGGGCTGGTCCCAGAGACAGCTTAGTCTCCAGCACAGGAAATGCCAGTCTGTCCCAGCAGGCACGAGGGGTGGGGGGGCGGGTGGGGGGAAGCCGGAAACACCAGTTCAGCCATAGCTGTAACATAAGCTGGAGAATGGGAGATGCAGTCAAGATCTATCTGTGTTCAGAGGGAGCTATAATATCCTGTATGGAGGCTCTTGGGACCTAAGGGTCATTGGTTCTAAGAAATGCCTGCTGAAATAGAAGCAACACGTAGCACCTAGTGCAAAAACAGTTTGCTTGGGACTTTGTCTTGACAAATTAAATTAAAAATTATGAAGAAAATGATTTTTATCTTTGATGAAGCACATTTTAAATTATAATAACTTGTGAATAATTTTTAGAACGAATGAAAACTGAATCCAGGGTTGATTTGAAATTTTGCGTAATTATCAGACAAAACTGTCTAAGACAAGCTTCTTTATTCACTTTCAATTTTCATGGACCAATCAAGAAATGGGGGTCTTTTTTTTCCCAAAAATGTTTGAGACTTTTGTTATTTTTCCAAGGATCTTTCAGAATTGTTTGGTGTTGAAATCGTGGTTGTCATCTTCCTTGATCATCTCTTCATCAATGGTTATGTTTCAGTGACTTTGCATGAGATTAAATATTTCCCTAGCATCACTTTCATTGACTTCATGAAATTCACATCTTTTCCAAGAGTCCTTGTTTCACTTTGTGATCAGTTTGAATCGTGTGTGCTTTATAGTGTGGATCTTTACAACAGCTCTCATCAGAGATCAGCTGAAAGGCAAAGGCTGGGCAAGAGAACCATGATTTGGTGGGACTGTTTTTATGAGGGGTCGCTTCCTTACTTGGTATCTGCAAGAGAAGACAACTTTTATTTCCAGTTCCACACACATGGGAAGAACTTAAAGAGGAGGTGACACTTTCACTATGCCTTAGGGAGCAAGGATTTGAATCCGTAGAGACGAGGTATCTGGCCCTTCCCCCTGGAGGACACAGCGTCAGCAGAGCTAAAAGCTGTGTATGTATCAAGAGCTGTAACTAGATCCAAAGGTGAATATAGGAGAATATTTCAGGCGACTCCGGAAAGGCTAGCTTTGGAGATCATGGAAGACTTAGAAAAATGAACTTTCTAGGCATTTGGGAGCCACTGATGGTTTTGGATCCTAAGCTCAGCATGGAGTTTGATACATATTAGAAGTTCAAAAACAACTGTCAAAAGAAGGAAAGAAAAAAAAGCTCACGTTAGGAATGAGGGCTACTGAATTACAGCACACACGGGCTCACAGACTTGCATGTCAGAATTACCTGTGTACAAACACGCTAATTACTTGCTTACTTAAATATTTGGTAGAAACAAAAGACCTTTCCCTTTGGAATTTCTTGGATGGGATCTGAATGCCATGTGGGAAATTGTTCTTTTCAGAGGGGACATTAATGCACGAATTGCAGATAGAGCTATTTTTTAAACTATGATTTAAACGGAATTCAGCCACTGTATATCCCAAGGTGCTTTCTGCAGCCGTTACTAAGAGTGCGAACCTCTGACCTCTTGGCTACGCGGAAGAGGAGCACAGTGCATGAGGCAGGCTACCAGAGGTCATTGAAACCATTTCTGTGCCATCTTTTAGTCCCTACTTTCCAGAACAGCAACCAAAGAGAAACTCCATGTTTGGTCTAGACTTTATGTGCCTGCCTGGCCACATTATGCCCACAATCTGGTGCCTGTAGGCATGTGAAAGAATCAAGCTCCGTCGCCCTTCCTAGGAGACAGGAAGGTCTGGCTGGAGCAAACAAGAGCTCTTAGAACTCTCTGAGACAGATGGACGTGACTGGGAACTCACCAAGGGCGTACCCGATGATGCTGAGATTTCTGTCTCTTCTTGGGATGATTAAAGACCTGCATACACTCTTTCTTTTTCAAACCCAAAGGTCCGCCAGAAATGAGATAGGATTTGAAATATGCAACAGGCAATGCAAATCCATCTACGGTGAGTTTTCAGGTAGGGAAGAGGGAATAAAAAACAATTAATGCTAATTAGTTTACATTAATCAAAATTGTATCTGGCTTCTTTTTTTCCCCCCTTTCCAGAGCTCTTACGTGTGTGGAAGCAGGTTATTCAAATTTCACCCCTGTTTTTCCAAAATTAATAAGGGCCATACATTAGTGTAACATTCTGCCTGCTTCATGGAATATATTAGTAAAGGTTTTAATTACTGAAATTATACAGTCATAAAAAGATGATTTAATGAAAGCAATCATATCATTTGCATTCCGGGCCTGGCTGCATGCAGACATCTCAAGGAGCAGTGAATTACACTGAAGTGCTGTGGAATAATTACCACCATTGTAATTCTGCCTGAGGACCCTGTGCTCAAATGACTTGGAGTTCCAATAAATACCTGTTGGAGGGACAAGAAAACTAGCTTCTTGTGAGGAGGATTAGACATGATAATGGAGTCCTAAAATCCCCTTTTCCTTCGATACCCAGAGCTTGTCTTTCCTGAAGGAATTCATTATGACCTCACCTCAGATAAGGGAAAACGAATTGGTATGCTCTATTGTTGAAGAGGGATTTCTGGTGGTTCAAATAATTAGCAAATCTGAAAGTGATGGCCTTGGTATAAAAACAGACAGATGACTTTATTACTAAGTTTTCCACCCCCTCCCCGCCGCAATGTGGCAGGAAGATGGGGAGGGCTGCCTTCATCAGGAGGCCGGAGTCTGTGGGCCGGTGGGGCCAGAACTGCCCTCAGCTCTTCCTGGTTTTTCCCCACAAAGGAAGGCAAACACCAGTGATGTGTGAGTTAGCATTGCTGCCTTAAAGTTGGTGGTGGTGGCCGGTGGGGAGCCTCAGGGGTCTGAGCCACTTAGTTTGATTTGTTTGGTTTATCAGCTTCAGGTATAAATTCTAGTTTCCCAAGTTAAGTCCCCTACCACTACATCCTCCTGACGGGATGTCCCTCACTCTGTAGTCCACGGCCCTTCCTTTAATGTGTCCGTGACGCCAAGACTTGCGGAATGAGGTGTGCAGGGAAGCCTTTCTTTCTGTTCAACTCCCATGTCAACTGGTGTTCACTGTGGACCTACCATGTGGGCTGGCATAGGGCGTGGGTGACAGCATGGCCCCCCATAATACTACTTTTAGTCTAAGGAAGATGTCACTTGTACCCTCAGAGGGAAATTCAGTGACAGTGACTGAATTATGGGAGAAAAGCACTTCTGAGCTGAGTAAAGCATGACCAGAAATGGCCTCCTTGAAGGACAGGGAGGAGAAGAAAGGACAGTCAGGGATTTCAGGAGGAAAAGCTGAGGGAAGAGTGTGTGAGGCAAGTTTAGGAAACCAGGAGTGGTCTGTATTGGGTGGAACAATCGAAAGTAAGGGAGCAGGGCAATGGGACCTAGGTACGCAAGGCAAGTTGAGGCTGCCATGTGGAGGCTCTGGGCAGCAGGGCAAGGAGACTGCATTCATTCAGGGAACAGAAGAAGGGTTGAAAGATGAACTGGGGTGCCTGTATGTGCAGGAGAGGTAGGAAGCAGTGGGCATTCAGGTCTCTGCTATCACATTTGTACAGTCGAGTCACAGGAAGGCTAGGACTCAGGTGGCAGTGGTGGGAAGAGCGAAGACATACTAGGTGGAAAAGCTTTGAGGCCCAGACAGCTGAGGGCATGGGGAGACAGGAAGGCCAAAGAGATGCTGTCTTGTGTACCAAGCAGAGACATGGTACCTGATGGCAGGGAAGAGGATGAAGATGAGAGGGTTTGATTGGGGATGTGAAGTATTACGATTGGGTTCGCCAGTCACAGGAAATGCAATCTGACCACTCAATAGGCACGTTCCATACAGTAAGCTAGGAGTAGAGTGGCAACTAAAATGAAATCTCTCTCTCTCTCCACTGAGCATGCAGGTTATCAGTGATGGAGTGAGAAGTGAGAGAGCCTCTGGATGGCACTAATAGTGATCAAATATATAATGATTAAAGGCATTGGAGAGAAACCAAGGCAGGCTAGGAGATCAGCTCTGCTTTCACCCAACTCTTTCTGACTAGCTTAGAGCCCGAGTAGAGAGTGACACTTCACTGGGAAGAAGCCAGAGATCAGAATTCCTGAAGTGATTGAATGTGAGTCCAAACACTGGAGAGGAGGGAGCTACAAAAAGGGAGCCCACAAGATCTGTGTGTTAATATCTGATGCTCCAGGAACATCCAGCTGGGAAGAGAAAAGGCTTGAGCAGAGACTTCAGCGCCTGTGTGGTGTTCAGGAGACAGAATTGGAGCTCAGTTTCTCCCAAGGTGGAGGCCTTTGTAAGTACCTTAGACTTTCCATTGAGACCTTGAAGTCCATACTGAGTTAGAAGGACAATGCTCTCAGAATCAGGAAAACTTTTTAGAGATTTATTTGGGGAATTTACACTAAAAAGGATTTAAAGTAGCCAAGGTAAATCTTAAAGATGAACAAAGCTGAAGGACTTATGCTACATTTATCAAGATTTCCTGTGTGCTATTGGCAGAGACAAATAGACCAGTGGACTAGAATAGAGAACTAGAAATCAGAAATATACATCATCTACACACATATGTATAATTGCCTGACTTAAAAAGTGGATTGCAATTTTATGTGGTGGGGAGGTTGGTGTTTTCTATGAATAACACAGGGGCCACTGTATGTTTACATTAAAAAACAAAAACAAAGCACCCTTGACCCTCTACCTCACACCCAACAAAAAAATAATTTGAGGTGAGAGCATAAATTTAAATATAAAAGTAAAAATAATGCAGTTGCTAGAAGAACAACATAGAACCTCTATATGATCTTGGGAAAGACAAACAGGATTAAAAATTATACTAATAAAAAGAAGATTGATATTAGGAACTTCTATTATCCAATACGTACCATTAAAAGAGTGAAAATGTAAGTCACAGACTGAGAGATGGTATTTAATATATTTATGCGCACACACACGACCAAGAAGTCATATGCAAAAAAAAATTTAAGTCGGTGAAAGACCTGAATTGGTACTTTATAAAAGAGAATATGCAATGGTCAATACCATATAGAAATGAGTGCAATACCTTTACTCACCATTGAAGGGTAAATTAAAGCCACAGTGAGATAACACTACATGACCAGAATAGCTAAAACCAAAAAGATTGCTAATGCTAAATGTTGGTGAGGTGAGGAGCAACTGCTCTCTCATATGTTGTAGGTGAGAATAAATTAGTATAACGACTTTGAAAAATGGCGGAGCATCTATGACCCAGCAATTCCACTTCCTGTATGCACCCAAGAAAAAGAGTTCTCATGCTGCTTTATTCAGAATAGCTAAATGGATGGGGGTGCGCCTTGTCTTATTCAAGACAGCCAAACACCTGAAACAACAATGTTGAGTGAAGGAAGTTTACTGCAGACCCCATTTAGTGAAGTTCAAAACCAGGCGTCACTCATCTATGGGGTCAGAATAGTAGTTATCCTGGACGACTGGCTGTGAATCAGGGTTTGAGGAAGCCCTCTGAGGAGCTAAAACATTCTACATCTTGATAAGGAGGGCATTACTGCGGGTGGATAGGTATGCAAAAATTCACCAAGCTACACCTTTAAAAGGCACATACCTAATCTCATCCAAGTTATGTTTTCATAATATATCTATGAGCATCTATCTACCATCGTCAGTATCAATCTTATTCCACTGTGCTCAACAATAAGAATGATCGTACAAGTTGAGGATCTTTTGTGGTTGGATGCAAAGAGAGATGAAAGTGTGCGATCATTTGCAAACTGCTTCCATGAAAGTTGGTGTGCCCGTTTGCCCCTGTGGGGGCTCTAGTGGCAGTGGTACTGCGCATGGGCTCTGCAATCAGACAGAGCCTGGATCAGGATCAGACAGAATCCTATACCGGATTCCTGATGCATTTCAGCTTGCCACACCTTCTAACTCTACCACCTTGAACAAGTTGCTTAATTTCTATGGCTCAGATAATCCCTTTGTACGTTGAGGGCAATAGTGCCACATATCATATGTCACAGGATTGTTGGAAGATTAGTTGACTAATGCATGTGAGGCATTTAACACGTATCTCAGTAAGGACTATTATTATTATTATTAGACTGGGGCTGTCATCTGTGCTCTGAAGTTACGAAAACCAAGGCTTAGAGAGATTGCTGAAGACACATGATGAGGGACTAGCACTCATGTGTCTGATGCCTGCCTTCTGCTCGTGGCTCTCCCCAGTGATACACTCCTGACTCTTGGAGCTGGAGGGAGCCCATGAAATTATCTTCCTTAGTGTTATTGATAAGGAATAAGTGAATCAGTTAAGTCCAGAAGAGCGAAGTGTGTTGGTCACAGTCAGCCAGGGACAGACATTATTATGATTGCTGTCACAGAATCAGGACTAGGAAGAGGCAGCAGTGAACAATCCACAGAGGCCTTGTATGTGCGAGGGGTCTGCAGGTCTAGACAGGTTCTCGATCCCCAGCACGGCCTCCAGAGGGAGGAAATGCGCTGGCAGTGAGAGGCCGGGTCCTTGCTTTATCTCCCAGGGGACTGCAGGACACTGCACAGGCAATGAATAGAAAATGACAAGAGGGATTGAAAAGAGAGTCTGATATTTCTGTAGTGCAGCCTTGGGAGAGATAAATCGATAGAACTCATCAGGGACTTGTGTTGCCTTTCCAGCTGACTGGGGGTTTAGCTGAGCTGTGGCTGGCACCCCTTGGCACCAGGTCAGAGGTGCTGCTGAGGTCTGTGCTGCTCTCACAAGGGCAAACCTGGGGAGAATGAAAGCTACAGAAGCCTGTGTGTCGGAGCTGCATGTGTGGTTAGAGATCCAGCCACTTGGAGAGTCCCGCTCCCTGAAAAAGTTAACCGGGTTCATGTAAACATGCCACGAACTTTGAGGTCCCGGTGGGGTCTGTCCTGGGCCTTACATGGCTGGGCGGAGAGACAGGACAATGAGAAATCTGCTGAAGGAAGCCAGGAAGTTCCTGGAGAGAATTCCTGACGGAAGAGAGGCAGTTACCAAACTTGGCGAATGCTTGGAGGGGAGAGCAATTCTGAAAAGAGGTAACAACACTGAATGTTGACTCTGCTCCACCCCATCTTAAATACTTTACAGATATTTATGTTTTAAAATTCTCTCACCAACCCTCTGAAGTAGGAAATATCAAATCTTCATTTATCAGGTAAGAAAACAGAGACACAGAGTGTCCAGAACTTGAGCAGGAGCACACAGTGTGTGGCAGAGCCAGGCTGCAAGCCCAGAACCTGTGTTCTCCGCAGCTGGACTGTGTTGCTCCCTCCCATGACACGGTGGACAGATCTCCCAGCCAACACCACAAGGACTTAAATCTGCGTCCCATGGTGGAGCCAGGACAGTAGAGGGCTGTAGAGTAGACAGAGACTGAGGTTTGTTTCATTAAGCATTTCATGGACACCTGGGCCTGCTGGGTGTGGCCACTCCCACAGGTAAGGACTGGAGCTGATTCCTAAGCACAGGTGAAGTCACCAAGATCTCCTAGAAACACCTGGGGGCACATTGATTGCAAGGGTCACTGAACCCCCAGCTAACCGTGGGTTATGCTACACAAAACATCCAGTTTTCCCCGGTCTGCTGGACCTTGATGACACTGAGTGATAGAAGCAAGTCCCAGATGGGGTGCTTCTTCACTTAGGGAGGCTGGCAGGTCTTCTGCAGCAGTAGATCCAAATATTTGCTAGCGAGTGTTTAGCTAACTAGGAGTTGGGTTGCTGGACTCGGATCAAGGGGAGTTCCCGGCTGTGGTGGGTGCTGTGCTGCACTGCCCGATGCCTCCGCCAAGAATGAAGGATTTACTCCCCTACCTGCTGCCAGGTCCCGATGTGTCCTGGGAATTGTCCTCAGCAGAAGGGAGCTGCCTCACTGAGCGCATGCCCCTTCCTCAGGTGAGCCTACATGCGATTACTGGATGCTTCTGGAGCACAGGGCCTGGGACCAGCTAGGGACTCTGAAAGGATTTGCTACCTCCAGAGCTTCCTGGGAGACTGGCCGCGGCCTTTGTTGTGCCTTCATCAGGGCCCAGTGCCCTCTCAGCCTGTTCTGCTGCCTTCACGAAGTCCCACATGGAGCACAGCCCAATTAACTTCCTGTTGTCACGCCATCTCCACATCGGCTTTAATGCCCACCCTGTGACAGGGGATATATTTGTCTCTTGTATTGTTTATTTTAATCTTTATTGAAATAATCCCGGTTTATAACAGTCTGTACATTTCAGATGTACAGTATCCTAATTCAACATCTGTATATACTATTTTATGATGGACACCCAAAGTCTAGTTTTCATTTACCACCACACAATTGATTCCCTTCCTTCTATTAATCTACTCCCTTCCCCCTTCCCCTCTGGTAACTACCATTTAGTTCTTAATAGTTTGTTCATGTTTTTGTTTTGCGTCTTTTTCTTCCACGTGAGTGAAATGATATGGTATTTGTATTTCTCCATCTGATTTATTTCACATATCATAATACTCACTAGGTCTATCCATTTTGTGGAAAACGGCAGGATTTCATCTTTCAAATCTTATTATAGACTACACTGCTGAGTAGTATTCTATTCTATGCCATATCTTCTTTATTCAGTCACCCACTGATGGACACTAGGTTGTTTCCATACCTTGGCCGCTGCAATAAATGGTGGGGATGCAGATCTTTTCAAATGGCTGTTTTCATGTTGTTTGGATAAATACCCAAAAATGGGATAGCTAGGTTACATGATATTTCTAGTCTTAATTTTTGAGGCATCTCCATCATGGTTGCACCAGTTTACATGCCTTCCAACAGTGTACAAAGCTGTTCATTTCTCCATGTCCTTGCCAACACTTGTCGTCTCTTGTCTTCTTGATAACTGACATCCTCGCAGACGTGAGATGGTGTCCCATTGTGGTTTTGATTTATATTTCCCTAATAAGTGACAATGAACATCTTTTCATATGTATATTGGCAATCTACATGCTTTCTTTGGAGAAGTGTCTGTTCAGATCATCCACCAATTTTTAATTGGTTTGTTTTCTTGTTGTTGAGTTGTGTGAGTTTTTTATATATTTTGGTAGTAGCCCCCTGTCAAATGTGTGGTTTGAGAATATCTTTCTCAGTCAGTAGGTTGCCTTTTTGTTTCGATGATGGTTTCTATCACTTTGTGGAGTCTTTTAGTTTGATGTAGTCTCATTTGTTGTATTTTATATTTGTTTCCCTTGCTGTTGAAGATAAGTTCACAAAGCCATAAGTAAGACTGGTGTCAAAGAGCTTACTGCCTATTACTACTATGTATTTTATGATTTTAGATCTTTTACGTTCAAGTCTTTAATCCATATTGAGTTTATTTTTGTATATGATACAAGGTAGGGTCTAGTTTCTGCTTGGTATGTGACTGTTCAGTTTTCCAGGTCTCTGACCCGGGTCCTTAGGCTTTGCATAGCCTGGTGCTTAGCTGCTTAGTCACAGAGTTGTACCTTAGCTTTTACCTTAACTTTTAGTTTTCTAATTTTTGTAACTTCAGTATCCTTTTCTTGACTAATCGCTCTGGCCAGGACTTCTAAGACTCCATTGCATAATAATGGTGAGACATCCTTCTCTTCTTTTTGATCTTAGAGGAAAAGCTGCCAGTTTTTCACCATTGAGTATGATGTTATCTGTGGATTTTTCATGTTTGTCATATATCGTATTATGTTGAGGTATTTCTTCTATATTCGTTTTTAAAATTGATTTTCTTGAAGGACTATATATTCATTTTATTGAGCGATTTAAAAAAATCACAAATGGATATTGAATTTGATTTTAGGGCATCAATTGAGATGATCATAAGATTTTGTCCTACCATTTTTTGATATATATTATGTTATCTGATTGACCTATGTTGAAATATCCTTACATCCTTATAATAAATCCTTATTGATCCTGTTGTATGAGTCTTTTATTATTTAATTGCATTTTCTAATACTTTGTTGATGATTTTTACACCTATGTTTATCAGAAATATTGGCCTGTAGTTTTATTTTTTGTCATATCCAATCTGGTTTTGGTATCAAGGTAATATTAGCCTCATAAAATATATTTGGAAGCACTCCCTCCTCTTCAAAGTTTTGAAAGAGTTTGAAAATCATATGTATTGATCTTTCTTTGAAAATCTGGCCGAATTCAAAAGTGAAGTGGACTAGTCCTGGTGGTATTGTTGTTTGGCAGGCTTTGATTAACTGTTTCAATTTATTTAATCATAATTAGTCTGTCTAGATTTTCTGTTTCTTCTGAATTCAGTCTTGGAAGGTAGTGTGATTCTAAGAATGTCGGTTTCTTCTAGATTGTTTAATTTGTTGGCATATAGATATTCATGATAATCTCTTATAATCCTTTGTACTTCTGTGATACATGTTGTAAATTATTTTTTGTTTCTGATTTTACAGTCATGTGTTGCTTAATAATGGGGAAAAATTCTGTGATATGTTGTCATTATGTAATTTTATCACTGTGTAAATATTATAGAGTGCAATTTCATAAACTTATTTATGAAACATCTAAGCTACATAGTACAGCCTCGTGAGACCACCACCACATATGTGGCCCATCATTGACTGAAATGTCATTAAGTAATGTGTGACTATATTTTTTTGAGCTTTCATATTTTCTTAGTGAATCTAGCTAAAGGTTTGTCAATTTTTTTACCTTTTCAAAAAACCAACCCTTAGTTTTATTGAGCTTTTTAAAAAAAATTTGTATTTTGCTTGTTTCTACTCTAAGTTTTTGTTTGTTTTTTTCCCCCTGCCCCTGGCTCCAGCTCTTGAACCTACTAGTTCTTTAGGTTTTTCATAGTTTGTACCTTAGCTGACTCAGCTGCCTGATTCGTAGGGTGTATCCTCTGCTTTAACTTTATTATTTTCTTCTTTCTGCTGACTTTTGGCTTCATTTGTACTTCTTTTTCTAATTCTTTTAGGTGCAAGTTTAGTTTGTTTATTTAGGTCTATTCTTATTTCTTTAGGTAGGTCTACACTGCTATAAACTTCCCTCTAATTACTGCTTTTACTACCTCTCGTAGGTTCTCATAGTTCATATCTTCATTTTCATTTGTCTCCAGGTACTTAGAAATTTTTTTCCTTTGATTTCCTCATTGATCCATTGTTGTTCAGTAGTATGTTGTTTAGTCTCCACATATTTTTTTATTTTTCCAGGTTTCTTCTTGTGCTTGATTTCTAGTTTCTTACTATTGTAATCAGAAAATAAACTTGATATAACTTAAATCTTCATACATTTATTGAGACTTTTTGTTTTTCAAGCAGATGTGTACTTGAATGTTCAATGTGTCCTTAAGAAGAATTTATTTTGGGATGGAATGTTCTGTATTATCTATTAAATCCATCTGGTCTAAGGTTTTATTTAAAGTCATGTTTTCTTACCGATTTTCTGTCTGGATGTTCTATCCATTGATCTAAGTGGGGGTGTTCAAGTCCCCTACTATTATTGTGTTGCTTTCAATGTCTCCTTTTAGATCTGCTAATATTTGTTAGTACACTAGGCTTAGTCCACAAACATCTCAATGTCCCTGGTTCAACACCCAGTGCTGGGGAAAATAATCAAGAACAACTAAATAAAATAGCAAATATAGTGCTTCTTCCTCCTCTCTTCCTGCCTGCCTACTCGTTTTCATTCTTGCCTGCATTTTTCCTTAAAAATTGCTTTATTTATTTTAGTACTCTTACATTGGTTGCATACATACGAACAAGTTTCATATCTTCTTAATAGATTGACTCCTTTATCATTATATAATGTCCAACTTTGTCTCTTGTTACCTTTTTTTTTTTTTTGGCTGAAAGTCTGTTTTATCTGACATAAGTATTGCGGTTCCTGTTTGTTTAGACTACTGTTTGTTTGGAGTATCATTTTCCACCCCCTTTACATTGTGTCTGTGTGTGTTTATTTTTAGAGAAGAAGTGGGTCTCTTGAAGACAGCATATAGGTGAGTTTTGGGTTTTATTCCATTCATCTACTCTGGGTCTTTTGACTAGTAAGTTCTGTTTTATGGTTCTTTTAAAAATCTTATGGGAAATCTAAGAAAAAGAGTTAAATATAATTATTGGAGTTAGTTTCTGCTCCCCATCCCATATATTGAGTTTGTGGAATCTTAGGGTTCAGAAATGCTTAAAGGAATAAATGATTAAAAGAGTAAAATCTTTGAAAAATGCTAATTCTGACTAGTCAAATGAATGAAAAAACAGGAAGTGTACACTCTAATCTATTCCTTGGAGTTAATAATAAAAAATTAGGATAGGTATTCCCAAACAAATAAACCACAGAATAATTGTACCTCAGTTTCCATGAAGTTAATATTAAAATGATGATAGTTTATCATTAAGAAAAAGAAAACAAAGAATTATTTATGGGTTTATCTGAATTCTATTTTGATTGCCTTCTTGAGGAAGTCATATAAAAGAACAAGTTATTTGAAATCAGAGCTATGCATTGTCCTATGACCTTGGGCAATTTATTTCCATTCTCTGGACATTGGTATAATGGGAGGTATAGAGTGCATCAATTTTACCAAGCAATGTTTCATGAAACTCTAGTGTCCTATAAGACATTAACTACTTAATGCCAGAAAAATTCAATGACTGAAAAAGTTTGGGAAAGCTATAGACTCTAGTACCCTTTTGAGTACACACAGTGCATCTAATACATTTAAGTACAGCTTCTCACATTTTTGACCTCATTATACACATAGAAAATGATGATGCTCTATTTCTATGACTCACTAGAGTAAATAAGAGGGGTTTTACATTTACATATATTACACTATCTATATTATATACTTATTATTTGAAACTAAAATGTAAAGTCTTACTCTTCAAAAATAGTGTGTAATGAGAAGCTTGAGCTTACCTTTACAAGTTTTACTTTTCAATATCAAGTTTTATATTTGAAATGACTGTGTATAGATTTTATTCAAGATTCTAACAGCATTGGAACACATATGTGACAGCAAATAGCAGAATTGTTATCTCTTACTTCTCAGCTGAAGAAACTTGCCCCTTACCATTGGCTAGTATTTATATAACTTGATCCCTTGAAATCATGCTTTATGGGTAAAATGATTCTTTAAATCCGGAAGCTCTTTCTTTTCCTTTATTGAAAAATATAATAGTGTGTGGTAATATGAATGGAATTAGAATGCAATCAAAGTTGATTTTATTGAGTATTTCTAAGTAATAATGAAGCTTTTCCTTACGCTTATACAGCTGTTTATCCATTGGTCTTTAATCATTTTTAGGATTCTTATATTAGTTCTGATTAATATCAATGGTAAATAACATTAACCCTATTTATCCAAAATTAAATTTTGCTTTGCTTTGAATTCATAAACTTTACCTATACACATTTATGTTTTCATGTAGTTCTCATCATTATTAATTTAAATCAGTTGCTCAAGAATTGTTAGTTAAATAAACCATCTAAAATCATTAAGTATTCTTTAGTATATCTACATAGTGTGAATGATTTATACATTATTTTTCAATTCTTCCTTTTGTTCATAAATTCCTGATACCATTCTTTCCCTGGTCAGTCAAATGTACTTTTGTGTAAAACCTCAGAAATGGTATGTAATACCATTATTAGGTAAAACTGAAGACAAATGGACTACACAGCTCAAATTTTATTAGTTTTACCATTTTTATAGTATAATCCAAGATGAAATTCAAATCTATAGATAAACTTGCTCACGTGAGGTCTTCTCTCGTGTCTCATAATTCCCAGAACAAGCTTCTGATACACTGCCTTTGCTCCTTTCTGTCATTACAGCTATGCCATCAGGCACAGACTTAAGCAGAGCTTCTATCATGTTTGTTTCAATGCTTCCATTTGTCACTTTGAATATTTTATCACCTGTGGTTTGTTTCCGTACTTCTTTGCAAAACGGAGTTCTTCTAAACCTTTTTCTTCAGGGATTCTAACCAATGCAATTACTACTGAACACAATTACAACATCTGTAGATTAATCAACCTGCAATGGAGACATTTTGATTCAGTAATTTGCCCGTATGCCATTAGAAAAGCTATGATATGCCTACTAATAGCATTATTCAAAAGTGGCCCCTTTTCTATTCCCTTTGCTTTGTTGGTCCCAAACACAGGGTTGCAATTTCTAGACAGCTGGATAAAATGAGCCAGTTGAATTTGTATGAGACATTTTGGGTTTGGGTTATTAGTTGCTTAACTTTATACCTGGTTTCTTGAGTTTGATTGGATAATGTTATAACTGCTCTCTTAAAGTTATTTGTTTCTTATTTTGTACCTGGAGATACATTAATTTTTTCCTGGGTAAGCTGGCTGCGTGGAGATAATAGACTGACATCATTTGTTTAGCATCATTCTTTCATTTCTTTCTTTTTAAACGTTTTAATTGTGATAAAATTCACATAACATAAAATTTGCCATCTTCACCATATTTTTGATGTGTTAAGAGTCAGAATAATAACATTGTTCTATTTTTAAAATGGGATATAAAATTAACATGAAGTTTCAATGTGACTGAAAATGTTGCACTGAAATAAGCTAACTGTGCAGTACGTCCTCACTTGACATCATAGATAGGTTCTTGGAAACTGCAACTTTAAGTTCAGTGGCATACGATGAAACCACATCCTGAATAACATCACTCATTCAATGCCTGATGTCAGCACTATTATAACGAAATGATGTTGCATAAAATGACATTATTTGAGGGTCTGTGGCACAATTTTAATAATTAAATCCCTATTACATTCCTAAAATATCCCAATATAACCTGGTGAAATTTATCAGTTATTAGAAGCCACATTACCAAGAACCACGTAACCCAGATGGAGGGAGCTATGCAAGAAAATCGGAATTGAGAAAGTAAGTAAATTCGAAGTATTGTAAAAACACAATATTTAGGATTGAATGATATTCAGAGTTAGACGTGCCTTTATTAAATTGAGATGACACTCATTTATAACATGTTATAGGTTTCAGATGGACATTAAAATTCAATGTCTTTATACACTAAAGTGTTATCACCAAAACACACCCTCTTAACCATTTTTAAGTGTACAGTTCAGTAGTGCTAGGTATATTCACATGGTCATGCAACCAATTTCCAGAATATTTTCATCTTCCGAAACTGAAACTCTATGCCTGTTAAACAACAGCTACTAATTTTCCCTATTCCCTGCAACATTCTTTCAGTTTCTGTGATGCTGACCACTCTAGTACCTCATGTAAGAAGAATTGTAACATATCTGTCTTTTTGTGACTGGATTATTTCACTGAACATAACATCTTCCAAGTCATCCATGTCGCAGCATGTGTCAGAATTCCCTCCAATTTAAGACTGAATGACATTCTCTTGTGTGTATAGACAGTTGTGTCACTTAACAACATTTAGGTCAATTAATAGATCATATGTATGTCATGGTCCCAATAGTCTATACCATATAGCCTCGCGTTTGGTAGGCTAGCCCATCTAGGCTTGTGTAATTACTCTTATGATGCTCACGCGATGACAAAATTGCCTAACAATGCATTTCTCTGAATGTATGGTACATGCTGCACCACACTTTGTTTGTCCATTTATTCATTGAAGGACACTTGGGTTGCTTCCACTTTTTGCCTATTGTGAATAATGCTGCTACAAATATGGGTGTAGAGATACAGCAGGTCTTCAAATAATGTCATTTTGTTCAATGTCATTTCATTATAACATTGAGAACGAATGCTGGCCAACACTGACAGAAATAATGTTATTAGAGGAGATGCTTTTGTTTCGCTTAAAATTGCGTTTTCCAGAACCTCTCAAAGATATGAAGTGAAGACTTACTGTATCTCTTTGAGACCTTGCTTTCAATTCTTTTAATTATATACCCAGAAGTAGAATTGTTAGATAATAGAATAATTCTTTTTTTTAAATATTTTAACCATAATATTTCCCATAGTAGCAGAACTATTTTAGATTTTCATTAATAGTGGACAAAGGTTGCAGTTTCTTCACATCCTCATTAACACTTGTTATTTTCTATTATTGTTGGAATTTTTTAATAGTAGCATGCTAATAGTTAGTTGTGAAGTGGTTTTGATTAGTCCTTTCCTAAGGATTGGTGATGTAAACATCTTTTCATATGTTTGTTGGCTGTTTCTTTGGATAAATGCCTGTTCAGTTCCTTTGACCACTCAACTGGTAATCTGAAACTCAATGCCAAAGAAGCCTTCCCCATACCAACAAGCAATTCTTGAACACCAGTAGAGGTTGATAATTCAAATCAATTCAGCTTAATTTCTGACATGATTTCCCCAGCGGCAGCGTCAGGTTCCACAGATTAAGGCCTCAGTCTCCCAAGACCACCCTTTTCTTCACACACAAGTTGCAAGGCCAGGTTTCTGACCAACTCTCTCCAGACTGGAGGTTCCCCAAATCCTCTCCTAAGACTTCAGGTGATAGTTGTAATCCCAGGTCATTATCCATGTTTCTGATCAGCTGTAAATTAGAGATTCTCAGGACACCCTCCTTAGTTTTGATTAATTTGCTAGAGAGGCACATAGAACTCAAGAACTCAATCCTTTTATTTATGAAATCGTTCATTGTTTACAAAGGATATAATACAGCAACATTGAGATGGAAGATATGAGTAAGGAGAAGTATGTAGGAAAGTACGGAATTTCCATGCCCTCTCTAGGTGTGCCAGTCTCCCCAAATCTCCACATGTTCACCAGTCAGAAGTTCACCAAAACTTGTCCTTTTGTGGCAGCTTCATTACATAGGTATGGTTGATCAACTCCTTTGCCACTGGTGATAGAATTCAACCTCCACTCTTTCTCCCCACCTCGGGAACCAAGGGGAGGGACTAGGTCCCCCATCCTCTGTTCCTGGTGGTCTCTGGTAAATAGCCCCATCATCGGGTATATTCCAAAAGTTACCCTTATTCATATAGACCTAATGAGAATAACAAGGCATCCATTTAAACTTTTATGACTGAAGCTTTCTCAGGAGCTGAGGACAAGAGACTAAATATTATGATAAAAGATGCTCCTATTGATCTAACAGCTTCGTTAGCTTCAAGGGTTTGGGGGAGCTGAGCCATGTAGTTGCAGATGGCAGGATTTCCCTCTCTTTTGGTGATTGAATAATATTTCATTATCCATACCACATATTATTTATGCAATCATCTATGAATTGACACTTAGGCTGTTTGGCTATTGTAAATAGTGCTGCATGAACATAGGAATGTAGATCTTACTTAGAGTTTGTGCTTTTTTTTCTTCATATAAATACCCAGAAGTGGGATTGCTGGATCATATGGTAGTTCTATTTTTTAATATTTGAAGGAACCTCCATAATGTTTTCCATATGGTTGTAGCAATTTTAATTCTCACTAACAGTGTACAGGACTGCATTTTCTCCATATTCTTGTGAACAGTTATTGTCGCTTGTCTTTTTGATAGGTCATCCTAACATGTGAAGTAATACGTTACTGTACTTGTTTTGTTTTTCTGAAAAAACTAGTGTTGTTGAGTGTCTTTCCACATACCTATTGACCAATGGTGTCTCTTCTTTGGAAAAATATCTATTCAGTTCCTTGGTCTATTTGAAAAAAAATTGGATTCTTTGATTTTTGTTATTGAATTGAGTTCCTTATATATTTTAAATATTAATCCTTATCTGAAACACGATTTGCTCATATTTTCTCCCATTTTGCAGGTTGCCTTTTAATTTTGTTGATGATTTCCCTTACTGTGACAGACATTCTCATTTGGTATCGACCCATCTGTTTATATTTATGCTGCTGTTGCTTTTGCTTTTGGTATCATACGCAAAAAGTTTATTGCTCATAATTTTGTTAAGGAGCATTCCCTTGTATTTTCTTCTAGGAATTTTATAGTTTTCGGTCTTTAGTTCATTTTGAGTTAATTTTTGTGCATGATGTAAGGATAGCTACATAGCTTCATTGTTTCACACATGACTGTCCAGTTTTCCCAACATGGTTTATTGACCATATTTTCCTTTCATTTTTGTATAATTTTCACTTCTTTGTCATATATTAGTTGTGCACTTATGTGTATGTTCATTTATGGGATATCAGTTTTGTTCCATTGATCTATGCATCTGTTTTATGCCAAGATTTTCTGTTGTGATTACTGTTACTTTTTAATGGTTTGAAATTAGTAGCATGATGCTTCCATAACTTTCTTCTTTCTTAAGATTGCTTTGGTTATTTGAGATCTGTTATAATTCTATACAAAATTTTAGGATTGCTTATTCCATTTCTGCGAGAAATGCTTTTGGTGTTTTGATAAAGATTGCATTATGTTTCTAGCTTGTTTAGGATAGTGTGGGTATTTTAACAATATTCTATCAGTCCATGAACACAGAATATCTTTCCATTTATTTATGTCTTCTTGAAATATTTTCATTAATGTCTTATAGTTTTCAGGGTAAAGAACTTTTATCCCCTTGGTTAAATTTATTTGTAGGTATTTTATTCTTTCTAAAAACAATTGTAAATGAGATGTTTTTCTTAATTTCTCTCTCTAAAATTTTAATGTTAATGTATAGAAATACAACAGATTTTTTCAAAATTATTTATTTATATGCTTTCTTAAAATTTACATACATTTCAAGATAGGTAAAATTGAACAACATGGTGGACATATAGATATTCATTATATTATCATTATACATATATGTTTGTATATTATATACTGTATATGTTTGTTTTATTATTTCACATCACTATATGATTTTTAGGATATTGAATTCACAAGTCAGTCTGTGTGTATTTCACACCACACCCACCACTAGAGTTCTGGTTTCCTTTACCACTCCTTATTTTTGTTTGTTTGTTTTGATTTTTTTTCTTTTTAGGTCAATGCAACAGTTTTTTTGTAATTGATTTTATATCTTTCAAACTTATTGATTTTTAAGATGAATTCTAACCACATTGGTGGAGTCTTTAGAATTTTCTGTATATAAAATGCCATCTGCAAATAGTGGTAACTTTACTTCTTTCTTTCCAATTTGGATAATTTTATTTATTTTTCATACCTCATTGCTCTAAGTAGAACTTTTAATAGTAAGTTGAATTTTCTTGTTTTATTGGATTTTCTTGTTTTATTGCTGCTCTTAGAGGAAAAATGTTCATTTTATCATCATTGAGAATTATGTTAACTATGGATTTATTATACACGACCTTTTAACACTGAAGTATATGATATCTATATGTACTTTGTTGAGAATTTTTATCATAAGTAAAGGCTGAATTTTGTCAAATGTATCTTCTACATCTGTTGAGATAATCATGATTTTTACACTTCATTATATTAATATAGTGTGTAGAGTTATTGATTTGCCTAAGTTGAAATATTCTTGCATCCCTGGAATAAATTCCACCTGATCATGGTATATGATTTTTAAAAATATATTATTGAATTTGGTTTGCTCATATTTTGTTGAGGACTTGCTGATTAGGGATACTGGCCTGGATTGTTCTGTTCTCATAGTGTCTTTCTCTGGGTTTGCTATCAGGGTAATACTGGCCTAATAAAATGTGTTTGGAAGTATTCTTTCCTTCTCAGATTTTTGGAAGAGTTTGAGAAGGGTTGACATTAATTTTCTTTTTTAAATGTTCATAGAATTTACAAGTGAAGCAATCTGGTTTTGGGCTTTTCTTTATTGGGAGATATTTAATTATTATTCGGTCTCTTTAATAGTTATGAATTTATTCCAATTTTATATTACTTCATGATTCAGTCTTCATAAGTTTTATGTTTCCAGGAAATTATTCACTAAGCTTAGGTTATCCAGTTTCTTGACATGTAATTTTTATAGTAGTCTGATTCACTGTATTTCTGTAGTATCAATTGTAATGTCTTTTCTTTAATTTCTGATTTTATTTGAATCCTCTCTTTTTTCTTCTTAGTCTAACTAAAGGCTTGTCAATTTTGTTTTTATAAACGCAGCATTAGTTTGTTGATCTTTTCTATTTTATAGTCTTTTATTTATTACTGCTGTGCTCTTCGATATTTCATTCCTTTTGCTAACTTTAGTCTTCATTTCTTGTTATTTTCAGTTCCTTGAAGTGTAAAGTTAGGCTGTTTACTTGATATTTTCTTTTTTCTAATGTAGGTATATATTACTATAGATTTTCCTCTTAGAACACTTTGACTGTGTCCTGGAAGTTTTGGCATGTTGTGTTTCCTATTTCACTTCATTTGCATTAAGTTATTTTAAAATTTCCCCTTTGATTCTTTCTTTGACCCATTGATTTTTCAGGAGTGTGTTGTTTAATTTCCACATGCTTGTAAAATGTTAGTTTTTTTTGCTATTGATTTCTAGTTTCATGCTGTTGTGATAGGAAAAATACTTGATATGATTTTAATCTGTTTAAATTTATTAATATTTGTTCTGTGATCTAATATAATGATCTATCCTGAAGATTGTTCAATACGGACTTGAGAAAAATGCATATTCTTTCACTGCTGGATGAGATATTCTGCATATGTTTGTTAGTCTTATTTGGTCTAAAGTATAAATTGAGCCCAGTATTTCCTTATTGATTTTCTATAGGGATAATTTATTGACTGTTGAAAAAAAATTGTGATTTCTTACTATTATTGCATTGCTATTTCTGCCTAAGTCTCTTATTATTTGCTTAATGTATGTAAGTGTTCCGACATTAGGAGCAAATGTATTTATAATTGCTATATCCTCAAGAAATCTGATCCCTTTATCGTATAATGACCTTCTTTCCCTTTGTTGTAATTTTTTTATTTAAACTCTGCTAAAAGTATAGCTACCTCTGTTTTATTTTGGTTTTCATTTGCATGGAAATATTTTTCCATTCTTTCACTCTTAGCTTATGTGTGCTCTAAAGTTGAAGTGAGTCTCTTGCAGACACCATATAACTGGGTCTTGTTTTCTTGTCTAAAGTCCATTCACTCATTCTATGTATTTTGATTGGAGAATTTACCCCATTACGTTTGAAGTAGCTTCTGATTGGTAAGGACTTATTATTTCCTCTTTGTTAATTGTTTTCTAGCTGTTTTGTATGTCTTTTATTCCTTTCTTCCTCTTTTTCTATCTTGGTAATTTGATAATTTTCTACAGTTATATGCTTTGACTTTTTTCTTTTTACATAACTACTACTGTAGGTTTTTGCTGTGTGTGGTTATCATGATTCTTACATAAAACATCTTATAATTATAACAGTTTTTTACGTTAACAATTTAACTTTGTGTACGAAAACAACCTTTTTGCCTCCTCCCATTTTATGTTATTGGTGTCATAATTTATTTCTTTTTATACATGCATTCATTCACAAATTATTGTAGCTATAGTTGATTTTAACACTGTTAATTTAATCTTTATATTAAAGTCATGAGATTCACACACTATCATCGCAGTGACTATTTCTGAATTTTAGTGTACTTATAGCTTTCCTGTACATTTTATATTTTCATATTGCAAATTATTATCCTTGCATTTCAGCTGAAAAACTCCTTTAATATTTCTTGTAAGAAAGGTCTGGTGGTGATAAACTCCCTTAGCTTTTGTTTGTCTGGGAAAGTATTTCTTTCATTTATTTTCCTTTTTTTGTTTTATTTTTGGAAAGATTCAGACAACAGTAAAGGAGAGTATGCAGGCAGGCAGGAAGAGAGAAAAGGAAGAAACATTTATTTATTTTATTTAGTTGTTTACCTTGGTTGTTTCCCTGTCCCCAGGTTTGAATATGGGTCTTTGGGATGTATGTGAACTATGTCCAGTGATCTTATCTGCTAGGCCATCAAGGTGCACCTATTTCTTTCATTTCTGAAGGACAGAGTAAAAGTATTTTTGGTTACCAGTTTTTTTCCTTTAGGCACTTTTAATATATCTTTTAATATATTCTTTTGAACACCTGTAATGTGAATATTGTTTTGTTTCATGATATCCATAGTTCACATAGGTTTTCTTCACTTTTTTTCATTTATTTCTCTGTGTAATTTCAAGTGTCTTGTGTTTGAGATTGTTCTGCTTGATAATCTGTTAATGATTTATATTGCATTTAAAAATTCACTTTGTTCTTCAGTTTCAGAATTTATGGTTTTTATGATTTCTATATCTTTGTTGAACTTCTCGTTTTGTTCATGTATTATTTTCCTGATTCATGGAATTCTTTATCCTTGTTCTCTTGTTGCTCATTGGGCTTCCTCAAAGAAATTGCTTTGAATTCTTTCTCTAACAATTTGTATCCATCCATTTCTTTGGGGTTGATTGCTGAAAACTGAATGTATTCTTTAGTGGCATCTTGGATTTTTTGTTTTCTGTGTGTGTTTGTGTGTGTGTGTGTGTTTATTTCACACTTGTGTTGATATCAGTGCATTTAATGAAACTGTCACCCCTTCTAGACGTTACAGATTGATTTTTGTGGGAAAAACCTTCACCTGAAGATAAGTGTTAGCTGGTTGGGGATATCCTGGTTACTGCTCTGGGGAACACTGAACAGTCTAGTTTTCGTGCATCGCTGTCAGGTGAGGTCAGTGTTTGCAAAGATGCAGCAGTTTTCAATGATCAAGGATGTGAGCGTATGCAGTGGTTGCTTGGGCTGTTGGGATCTTCTGTGACAAAGGATGCTTATATCTTTTACTCCCAGAGGATATCATGTCTGAGGAGATTCCTCTTAGTATGCCAGTTCCTGCTTGCGAGTACCCTTGCAAATGGTGGTGTACTGATGCCTATGGAGCAACCATGGAGCCAGGAATGGAACGTGGACGGTTGTAGAACAAAGAGTTCTGAGATTCAGGGTGCTGGGTAGTTCACACGGAGTTGATATGTGAGATGCAGGTATGTGCTAAGTCTCCATGAAGTGGGAGTCTGGGGTAGAGTTATATGTGGAGCGATAGTGGATCTAGACACTTGGTAGCCTGCAGTGGCATTGGCTCTGGTGCCTGAAATATGGATGTTCATGGAGAAGCATGGGATTTGGACCTGGAGCACAGACCCTTGGAATCCTGATCTGAATGACCAGTGCATGTGGAATGTCTGCAGCTCTGGGATCTGGGGCACGCATGCTATGGGCTGGTGTCCAGGGGCAGCGCAACAATACCTCCTTCCATGGGGGTTATGCAGCAACATTTTCCTCCTTAGAGTGGGGAGGTCTGCAGTAGTGATAAGTGTTGGTTTCCTCAGTGCTGAAAACTGCTGGTACCCTCTGCTGAGCAGATATCTGGAATATGTATCAAAGAACATTATGGCTTCAACCGCTGCAAGTGCTTTGAGTGTTCTAGCTGTCCACTGCCTAGTACGTTTGCTGTTGAGGCGGAACAGGCCTGCAGTGGCACCAACCACAGTTCCATGCTGATAGTACCCCTGTTCTTCTGCCTTGTTCCTAGCCATCTCCAAACATCTCCGCTAAACTGATATCCTTAGCAGTCTTTCTGTTTGTTTATTCTCCAGTTTTTACAACACTGTTTTATTTACAATGTTCTTAAGTAGACTCTTGAGCTTTCCTAGGGGTAGTTCTATTCATCTCTAGCTAAGTGTTGCTTTTTGGAAGGGATGAAGACTGGTATCTCCTATTCTGCCATCTTGCTGACATCCTTATCTCCTCTCCCCATTTTAAAAACTGGGTTATTTTGTTGTTGTTGAGTTATAGGAATATATATATATATGCATACACACATGTATTATAGATATTAACCTGCTATTAGATAGGTGTTTTACGAATACTTTCTCTGTAGGTTACATTTACTCTGTTGATTTTGTCCTTTGATGCACAGAAGTTTTCAGTTTTGATGGAGTTCCATTTATTTTTACTTTTATTGCCTGTGCTTTTGGCGTTATTGCTTTATTTTGATAGCTTGTTGATGTGAATAGGACTCCACACTTAAGGTAATTTACATTTTAGGACCTAATTTATGACTTTACTTTTTTTAACAACAATTTTTCTTTTTTTTACAGATTCAATGTCCTTGGTTGTACATGTATCACAGAGACACATGGATCAGATAGCTCTGTACTGAAAGTTCTGAGAAATCCTGAAGGAAAGAGATTAACCTTGTTTAACCCAGAATGTTCCACTCTTAAATATTTCTAAATGTCAGTCATTTTTGTCAGAGTACATGCTGCTAAAGTTTCATGAGATTTTTCACCCTTCTGGGTGTGGTCATGTGGTCCGGCTGCAGCAGCGTTAAGGAAAAACTCTGATTTACACCAGGCCTCCCTCGAGATCTGACTTAGGTGTAGTATGTCGGGCCATGTGCACCAGTAGTTACCAATGAAGAACTGAGTTTTAGTCGTTGTATCAGTCAGTCAGCTCTTGCCACAATCATGCTACATAACAAACAAAGTCCTTATCTTTATTTTGTCCGGAATGCACAAAAGAAGTTTTTGGCTTCAAGACAATGTCTTACTGTACTCACAGTGCAATAACCATCACTTAGAGTAAACTTGTAGGTCAGGTTGCTGTGCCCAGTAACCCCACACAGTGACACCAAGAAAACCAGATGGAGAAATGCTCCATGTGAATGGTGATCTCAGCTGGCAGGCATAGGACACAGTGAAATGAATTGTTAGCACTTCTGTGGAGGAAAACGTTGACACTTTCTTCTTTGCCCTTTCTGGGAGACTCTTGTGGGAGTCTTTTGGGCAGCATCATTAATTCCAGTCTCATCCTTTGGTCTGTAATACTCTTCAGGGAAAAGATAAGCCTAGTGTCTCCAGTTTTACAGCTCAAAGGCGTATCCCCAAGGTCCCCAGATCTCATCCCTCCTGCCCCTGCCTTGAAATGTACATATACCTTTAGCAGTAGATAAATATTTCTGGAATTTTCTCTTCCTATCTAGTCTGTAGTGATTTGGCTTCCAAGTCTTGTTTTTAGCCCAGGAAGCTAGTCTCTATAAAATATTTCAAAAGCACTAACTATGCAGAAACATAAAAGTAGTTTATCTACAATCTATGCCACCCCCAAAACTTAGTGACTTCAAGTAACAACTTAATTATTTCTTGCCGATCTCAGCCACGCTTAGCTTATCTCAGCAGAGGTCATTCATGCACCTGTGATCAGCTGGCAGAGAGGCTGATGGTGGCCTCAGCTGTGGCTTGTCACACTCCAGCAGTGCAGCCCAGCCTTATTTTCATAGCGGAGGCAGAGGACTAGAAAAGTATAAAAATACGCAAAGCCTCTGAGGCCCAAGCCTGGACCTGGCACACCGTCACTTTTGTCACATTCTACCAGTCATGATAAGTCATAGACCAAAGGAGTGGAGAAACAGCTTCCATTTACTGATGGAGGGGTTACTAGGGTGGGTACAGCTAGGAGTGGGAATTAGAGTCATTTTTGTAACCCACCTTTCACAGCAGAGCTCGGGGTAGTTTTCTAGTGAGAAACCAAGCTGCCCAACTTCAAAGCAGTGAGTCTACCCTCATTTCCATAATCTAGACAAGAAACACTCACAGTCACCACAGAACCTGGCTCCCAGCCCTGTAGGCTTAGGTAGATTACACCACCTGTGTACCCCTTTTGTCCCCAACTTAATTGTCCTTCTTTCTCTCAATATTTCTATTGTTGAAAAATAAAATGAACATCAAGGATAGCCCCAAAAGGCAAAAAAAAAAAAAAAAAAAAAAAAAAAAGGGAGGGGATCAAAAGCTGGCATATAACATGAGAGATCTGTGATGTGGGACAAGGGGAGGGAGGCCCCTGACTCATCTTTAATATTTTCAGGGCTCAAGGCAAGACTATAAATGGAAGCCCACACGCCAAATGTCTAAATACGTAAAAGCTCTGAATCGAGCCCAAACATTAAGTGAAATATGTTCTAACCTCCTACCTTGGCAACATACCCCTTCATAATAGCCTGTCAGTCACATTTGGATTGCAAACTTTTGAATTCCTTCAAGGTCTGTACCAGGAGCATGGAAAGGGCTGATGCCAGCCCTGGCCCCTGGTCCTTGGGTCTGTTTTTCTTCTCATCTGACTCCAGTCCATACTGACAGGGTCTTATGAGGTAGTGTATTTACAGGGGGATGTGTGCACACTGAGGGTACACTCTCAGGCTCCGTCCACACCCTCTGCACATAGCGGTCCACTATATTGGTGGCTCAGAATTGGGGAACAGTCCATGGAGGTCCTACAAGGTGGTGGAGGCCATCTTGGCAGGTGATCCTAGAGTCCCAGGCACCAAGAATGTGGCCAGGGTTGGGGAGGGTTACATGGGTGCGCTGCCCATCCTGCAGAGTGGGGATGCAGTTAGAGGAGGGTCAGAGTAGGACCTCGAATCACAGGGCTAGAAGAATAACTCCTCTTGCCTGGGTCTTAGGTGGCTCTGTGTGGGTCAGCTGATTTGCTTGGGGACTTTGTGCTGCTCTTAGAAAGATAAATCTCAGATCCTTTTCAGTCACTTCTTCCCCTTATGACCATTTTCCTGAAATTCCAGTAGACTGCAAATTGTAGCAGCAGTGGGGACTGGGGAAGGAAGGAGAGCAAGGTAGAAGGCAGGAAAGTTCCCCTGAGTCAGAACCCCAGGGATAGCCTGGGGTGGCAACAGCAGCAGCTGGTCTCTGCCAAGCACAGCTTTCCGATCCTGCCAGAACCAGTCATCCCCTAAAAATGTCTCTGTGGAACCCACACACAGAAAATAGAACCATCCCCACGTAGCTAACATACCGCAAACCACGTACCTCATGTTCAAACAAGGACTTTCACGTGAATATTTGTAGCAGTTTTATTTATAATAAGCAGAAACTAAAAGCAACCAAATGTCCATGCACAGATGAATGGATAGACAGTTGTGGTCGATGGGCACGTGAACAATAATAAAACAAATAAATATGAATATACACAACATCACAGATAAGTCTCAGTTATTCCGAGGGGGAAAAGTCCAGACCAAAAGAATAGATACTATAGGATTTCATTTCTACAAAATTCTTGAAAAAGCCAACTCCTGTAATGACAGGAAGCAGCTTAGAGTTTGTGTGAGGCTGGCGGTGTGGAGTGATGTGAGGGAAAGAGCGGGAGGAAACCTTCTGGGGGGGCGGGATAGATATGTTTATTAGCTTGAGTATGATGATGGTTTCACAATTTTATACATATGTCAGGCGATCTAATTTTACACTTCAAGTAAGTGCAATGTATCATATGCTAATCATAGCTTACTGAATCTGTCAAAAAACAAAACAGATGAAACAGACTAGGTACCCACGGGCGACTCTTCCTTGAGTTGACTATGACCTCTTTAATAGAAAGAAGTAAGATACGGTCAGGCTTGATCTCAACTGCGCTCATCTAAATAAGATGCTCTAGATAGTTCGACCTCATGTGGTAGCATTTTCTTTGTTCCTGGGTCGAAGGAGCAATTGAGTTCTCAGGGCACCGCTAGAAGTCCAGGTCCTTCTGTGACCTTCACTCTCTCCCAGCTCATTCTTCCCTCAGTGTTTGGCTGACATAGTCCCATTTTAAATGGGACACTACAGTTTGTTTTCATGTTTTCCAACCATTTTGTCCCATTTTCAGTACACCAGGGCCATTTGTAACAGGGCAAAGAGACAGTTGAGTTACCTGCAACCCAGTCTGTTGACGGGGCCCAAAGTCCCCATCCCATTTTTGTCTGAAGGAAATATGATCAACTTACCAGAACCCATGTCTGTGATGAGCCCATGCCCCACCCTCCCACAGCCATTTTCGCTTCCCTGTTCTTAGAGACACTGCTAGTGAGGTTGTCTCTACCCACAAGGGCATCCAAACACTAACAAGGCTGATAATGCATTTTTAATCTCTCCTGTTGAATATTCCAGGGCAAGGGAAATGCCTGAGACAACAGGGCAGTCTTAGGATTTGCATTTCCAGACACCTTTACTAGAAATGTCCTTGAAACTTTCTTCTCTAAGTAAAGTACTGTTGTCTCCCAGCAGGTACCATGAGGATTAATGAGGTAAAGTTCAAAAGTATCTCAGAGGATAGAAAAGGCTAAAAAGCACTTGACTGCCAGAGACTAAGAGTGAAAGCACAGAGATAGATAACAGTGTGAGATCTCTGTCTTTGGATGTATTATGGTGCTTCCAGGGGCTAGAAGGAGGGAAAACGAATTTCCACAACAACTGCTCCTAGAAGAGAAAATGTGCTCTCGTTATAGATAAAAGGTCATTAGAGAGCACCTCTCGGGTTTTCTGACCTAGCATCCATTTTCTTGTTTCTTCTCCCCAATAGTATCCTGATTTTCATTCAGTTATCCACTCCCTCACCCCATATATTATGAGTTGAATTTTATCCCCCTAAAATTCATACGTGAAACCCAAACCTTCAGTATTTCAGAACATGACCTAATGTACAGATGCCATTAGTTAGGATGAGGTCATTCTAGAGTAGGGTGTGTTCCTAACCCAACATGATTAGTGTCATTATACAAAGGGTTTTGGACAGAAACAGATATGCCTAAGATGATATGATAAGACACAGGGAGAAGACCATCTAGAAGACAAGGAGAGAGACCTGGAACAGATCCTTTCCTCCCAGTCCTCAGATGGAACAACATCGCTGATTCTGAACTTTCTGTCCTCTAAAATTGTGAGAGGATATACTTCTTCTGTTTAAACGGGCTAGTTTAGGTATTTTGCCACAACAGTCCTAGAAAACAAATACACCATGAAATTCTTAGGACTAAGCTGACCCACTTCTCATTCCCAAGGATGCATCTTGTCTGGTTTCTATCAATCAACACAGCCCATCTCCCCTGCTACCTTACCTTTCAAGCAAGGCAGGCATTCTAGACAGTGTGGTGTGTACACGAGCTGTTTGGAGCTACTGCATCCATTTAGTCACCAGAGCAAGTCTGCCTTGGGAAGATAAAGTAGAGAGGTGAAAGAAAGGGGTTCAAGTTGACACTCTTGGACTTCTCCAGCCTTCAATCAATAATAAAGGCTCCCTGACCAAAGAATTTTCAGTTTAGAAATCAATAGCTTACCTTTATTATTTAAGGCAGTTTAATTTGGGTTTCCTGTTTCTCACCCCTCAAATCACCTTGCTTTAGTGTGGTAAGTGCAATGATTTAATGCACCGTTTTCCATTGAACAGCACGTGAAAAGAACACCATTCTCTCTCCAGCCTTCTCTATCCCAGGCTCCCTGCCCTACCAGATTCTCTCCACTGTTACTTTTGTGACCTCAGATGAGAAGTAGACTCAGTTCACCCTCACTTATTGAGTGTTCACTACTGTGAGATTTACACTAAGCACTGTGAGGGCAGCAGTGCCAAACAAGACCCCACCTGAGGAGCTTAGAGTTTAGTAAGATGGATGTTATTTCATACATGACTGATAAGTATAATATAATAAATAGAATAAAAAATTGTAAGTTCACAGAAAACTGCATGGGATTAGGAAGTAGGGTTGAAAACTAGGGGTATAAAGAAAGTACAGTCCTTGGTTACCATTGGGGGTGAAGTTTCAAATGAGTAAAAACCAGTAAATCAGTCAGGATTCTCCAGAGACCAGAACTAACTGGAGTTAGATAGATGATAGATAGATAGAGAGATAGAGAGATAGAAAAAAAGAATATGTTTGCTTCAGCTCAAGGAGAGAGTAACTTTCCCTTTCATATCCTTTTGTTCTAATTTGGCTCTCAACATTTTGGTGAGGGTGATCTTTTTTATCCAGTCTATTGATTCATGTACTAATCTCTTCTGGAGACGCCCTCACAGACACACAGACATAATGTACCAGCTATCTGGGTATCCCTTAGCCAAAACAAGTTGACATATAAAATGAGGTATCGTAATCAGCATGTGTTGAGTCTCTTTAATGTGCTTGGCTGTGTGTCAGAAATACAATAAAGGAAGAGGTGGTCATGACAAAGGTGCTCTCTCTTCCTCTGAGTCAGGGGAGATAGTCATGTGAATTCCCCCTGTGGAGTCTGGCCCTAATGCAGTCATTTTCACTATGAGTAAATAATAACCTAAATATAACTCAGCAGACAGAGGAGGGCAGAGGCGAGAAGAACAGGAAAATACAGGGATTTAAAAGTTGGTGAACCTCTGGATTCATCCATGCTAAAAGCCACATGATTTCTAAACTTTTTAGTTACATTCTTTTTATTAAGCCAATTGGGAGTATCTTAGACTTGCATCTGAAAATATACTGATTGAAACAGAATGCAGGAGTGTCATCCCTTATCCCAAATCTCTGGAGCTAAGCATACTTCCAATTTAGAATTTTTCAGATTTAGAAAGGTAATTTGACTCCTAAGCTATACACTGTTTAACACTGTAAGTGGGGTCTGGGGCAGTATTTTGCAAGCAACATATTGGTATTTCTGCAGTGAATTGTATGACTGTTCATACTAGGAGGATGAATCAAGACTATAAATAGTCTTACATCAGTTCAGGTCAAGTTTTGCTGCCTCCGGAGTTTGCTTCAAACTTTGGAGGAACAAATATGAAAGTCATCCAAGTGTTTTGGATTCCAGAGGTGCAGATAAAGCATTGTGAATCACTCTACATTTCTTTCTGCCGTTACATTCCTTCTGGTCCCGTTGGAAGACAATATTTTAATGGAAGCATTCTGCATTAAGGGCATATGTAACCAGTGCTAGATTTTGTAGTGCAAATGCATTTTTGATGATTTTGAACAGGATTAACAAATTGGACAAGAAATATATATTGAGCGTCAAATATGTTGATAATACATAGCTGTGCCCAGAGAAAGAACAAAGAGAATATAAGGATTAACCAGTTAGTGTTTAAAAGGATCCCAGCATATATCAAAGATTAAATAGCAAGAACTGGTCAAGTGAATCTTTGGTGACCCTATAATTCCTAAATTGTCCTCTTCTTCCTAGTGGCTCCTTCAGAAAGAAAGCCAGGGTGTGCTAGGAGTTGTAAGAAGTGGGAGGAAAAATTGAAGGAAGGGGGTCTGGCTAGATACTTGGAGAAAGAAATACTCAGAGAGTGTAGGGAACAGGCAGAAGAGGGGAGTCAGGGAGGCCTACATATCTCAGGCTAGAGATTTTAGTCTTGATGCTACAGAAAAATCAGTGTGGGCTACTCAAAAGTTGTTTCCAATTTTTTTCAGAAGGTATGGGTCAAAAATATGGGGCTTGGAGTCAGGCAGACCTGGAATCAGACTTGGGCTCTGCTGTTTGCGGCATGCCCTCGGGCAAGTCTATTGGTACCACTAAAAATTATTTATCTTGCGAGACAGCAATGAGGGTACCAGATAATGAATATATATATATATATATAAATGTCCAGTTTAGAGGCTGCTGTGTAGTAAATGCTAATTCAATGAAGTTCACAATTGGTATTTGTTTTCACACACTGCGTCAACCTGCTTCCATATACCCCTCTGGCCCGCCTTCCTGTCCTTCCTTCTGAGCTGCGCTGTGCCTCTCTAATGGAAGAGTGTTCTGACTGGAACGGATGCCATCATTCGGAAGTTTGGAAGTTATATACAAGCGGGGAAAAGCACTCTGCCATGATGTTATACTGGCTTTTATGAGAGGCATCACTCTTGGTGAGCATGAGAATCCTGTTCTGTTCTTTGGAAAGGTTGCAGCAATTATTACTATTATTACTATTATTACTATTACTATTGTTATTATTTGCTATGATAAACTCTATGGAGCACTGACAGTATGTGGGGGTACGCTTAAGACCTAGAACCAGCTCCAGTTCCTGCTCAATCTCTGTCATAGAGTCCACTATTGTCCCTTGGCTTTCGGGGCCATCCAAAGGAGCGGTGGTTTGTCTGGGTGGAATTCATTGCTCTTGGCATCTGAGTCATGAGTATTTTCACAAAGGTCATTATCAGACTTTACAGACATGGCTTTTTGCAAATTGTCTGTGTGGCAGCCATAAACACGTGCCCCTCAGATCTTCCACTGGAGGGAGCAAGACTGACTGAGATTGATCTATGGTTCCAGCTGGATCTGCCATCACCCTGGCGGGTAGGCCAGACTTCCACTCCATCCCAGCTGGTCCAGGTCTCAGCAAGGTGAAGTTGCTGTGACAGGACTACTCCTGCAGGTTGGGGACTTGATAGATGAGCCATTGTGGTTGAGACTCCCCATCAATTTACAGAAATGAACAGGTGCTACAGTCTGAGATTTTCCAGCCCCACTATCCTTCCTTTCTCTTCCCCTCCGCAGGGGCCAGACTGGCTCTACCATCTCCTTCCTCCTCTCCTTTATCCTTCAGACATTTTCCCCTGTAAAAATCTCTTGCCACCTTGGCATCTGCTTCATAAGTGGCTGACTTAACACAGTTCTGTACAACTCTCTGCTGATGCAAACCGCAGTGAAGGTAGAGGCGAGACCTGTGTGACCCCTGCACCCACAGGCCATGGCAGCCTTTCCCTTTGACCTCACGCGAAGCAGCTACCACACATCTTTGTCCCACCTGGGTTACATAAGATTTTCCCTTTTGGCAAAAGTTCCCCCTTGGCATGTGCTTATCTTACTGAAGCTCCTGGCTGCTTTTGCTCTGAAACAGACACCAACCTAGATCAAAAATGAAAATATCTGGGGTTGGCAGCCTAAAGCAGCAACCATACAAATTAGCATATCAGCCCTATTCATTGTTTTAAATAGGAAAATGAATCTTCTGGTCCCACAAATTACACCTGGTCATGTAAAGATAACGGTGAATTATATGCTTTCAGAGAAGCAATCGTTTAAAGAAGCATGCATGTTTCATGGCATTTAAGTCCAGATTTGAATGTCAAAAGGAATGTTTGTGTGGCACTTTTTCAGTAACAATATGACAGATGCAGATTCTTTACTCCAAGATATCACAGAGAAGAAAAGAAATAGTATGGCAATCTGGTCAGGTTGTGTTGCCATATTCCAAACCACGAGGAATGAGTTGTGAGCACCCACACAGACAACAAGTTCTGATCTGTTCCAAACACAAGGCAGAGCTATGCAAAGGGGTCGCAGGAGCACCCGCAAAGGGGCCCCTGCCTCTCTGAGAGCAGTGAGTCCACCCTGACTATTGTCCTGCTCATAGACTAATGGCTACAGCGGGCTGCAGTGTGAATTGAGCCTGCTGATCTGCACATCTTCCAGTCTTCCCAACAAGTCCTGACCCACGTGTCGCTGGGGCCCTGCTGCCCTTAGAGGTTGGGTGGCTGTAATGGAATCCCCCGGGTCCCATCTTGGGTTGAGTCATGTCTCCTGTTGAGTCAGAGCTCTAGCCTTGTTTCCCTGTGGCTTCTTCCAACCTCGCTCTTGTGTCTCAAGGCCATTTAGGCTCCACACTGTCTTGTCTTTCACTTGTACCATGGGTTT
Organism: Solenodon paradoxus; assembly: GCA_004363575.1. Classification (NCBI taxonomy): domain Eukaryota; kingdom Metazoa; phylum Chordata; class Mammalia; order Eulipotyphla; family Solenodontidae; genus Solenodon; species Solenodon paradoxus. The sequence continues at coordinate 165,902 of RJWH01000515.1, read as the reverse complement.
CTTTCTTGCTCCTCTGTGGTCTTAGCTGCTGTTTCCAATATTTCAGCAAAACTCCCTCTCAAGTTATCATAACCTGCCCGTTGAACCCTGCGTCCTATTGTCCTCAGTCTGCCCCAGCATTTGCCATCAGGGTCATCCTCGCTCCTTCCGAAGCCTGTAGCCCTGGATTTTCCCAAGCTTTTTGCCTCTTAACTGTTCTTTCTTTCTCCTTCCCCTTTAGTTGGCCCCCCAAGAAGCAATATTCATTCTTCTTCCTTTTCAAGCATCCCTCTAGGTGGGCACATTCCGCTGGCTGTTTGCTAATGACTTGTCAATAACGAAAGCTATAACAGCTAACATTTACTCAGCATGCACTGTGTGTTGGGCCCATTCTCTATGCTCTATGTAGGAAATAGTTTCCATTATTACCCCCATCTTATGGATGAGAAAATTGAGATAGTATAGAAATTATAGCCACCCTTTAGCCTGACTTTCACTGGAAATGTTCTGTTTTCAAGAGCCTGAAAAACATTTTTGCTTTGCTGCTTACCTCTCATTTATTGTGTTGAATCCCCATATAAGCATTCCCTCCGAAGACACACTCTCTTCCCATCCCTACCTCCCTACCTCTATTTGTGTTCGCACTCTTGTTTCTTTCCCAGTGATCTCCTTTCCAGTAGGGAAAATCCTATTTTTCCAGTTTCCAAAGAGAGGAACAAAGACATACATGTTCTCCTTTCATCACCAAGTTCTATCATTTCCCCCCGCTTCCAATGTCTGTTCTTTTGTGAGTTGGTGTTAAAGGCATGACTTTCAGAGACTGGCAGAGTCGTTCTCAGGGAAAACCAGTGTTGTTTTAGAAATAGCTTAAACTAGGGTGTATCTAGTTGGAAAAGAAGCCTCTGGTATGGACAGGGAGGTTGAGGAGGGGAAGTCCTGAGAGGTGAGACAGTTCCAGGGAGGAGGCTGCTACCGGTATTTGTGTTTCCCTGTTGCAGCTGGAAATTCTCTCCCAGGGAGAAGTGGACTCTTACCCACACCCTTTTCCAACTGCCAGTTGTCTCATTCAGAGGCTGCATGTGGCAGAGCAAGAGACAGAGGGCCCTGGATTTGCAGCATGCTCATGACCTCACATTGTCATGTGAGCAGGAAATCAGCTTCTCTCCTGACTCCCAGTCACTCTTGTTTTGGTTGTCTTTCACTCAGCCCGGAGAGTGCATGTGTTATGGCAGAGGTGGCAGTGCAGCCTTTCAAGGACAGATGTCCTTAAGCTTTCTGAGCAGGAGTGCAATGTCACCTTTCCAACATCCGGTGGCACTATCATAACCTTATAAATCTTCATTTAAGCGAACTAAAACTAATTTCTTGTGGAAGTGCTTTGGAAGAAAAATCAAGGAAAGCGTGTACCCCATCTTCCAAGTCAGAGAGAAGGTACCAACTGCAAGAAGTGAGATGGAGTGTGATCAGGAGTTCAAAGACCAGCGTGAGACATGGTCAGAAAAAAACTAAGCCTTTGAAATCATAGAAATGTCAGCAAGGGCATAAGACTTACTGTGGGATATGGGAGGATTGAACCAGTTTTTACTGCATCCCAAATGTGACTCTATTTACATTATACTTGATTTTCTAATTTCTTTTCATTCCCATAATTACTTCCTATCTAGATTAAGACAGTCTCTAAGCTTGTTTTCCTCTATTTCAGTCCCTTTAAAATATTACTATCAGATTTGTCTTTCTAGAATACTGAGTTTATCATGAACACTAGTTCATCTGCTGTTGCCTATAGAGCAAAACCCAGTGTCTCACTAGGTGAGACTGTCCCCTCTCCAAGCCCTCTCTTGTCACCCCACCCTCCAGCCATGACTACTAGTAAAGCCGCCCTCTTCCTGGTTACTCAGGTGAAAAAAACTTTGGAGTCTGACTTGAGTCTTTCTTTCTCTTGCACCTCACATCACAGTCAACCTAGTGCGTGACCTTAACCCAGCACCACCGTTTCTTGCCTTCACAGCGCCCTGCCTGGTCCTCACCATCATGATGACTTGCGTTGGCTATTACATTCTTTCCTACTGGTCTCCCTGCTTCCTCCACAGGTCCACCCAGGAGCCAGAGAGAGCTGCTCAACCTCCCCTAATGTTACTCAGGCCAAGTGAGTCCTTTCCATGACCTGCCTGTAAGTTCCTATACAATATACCTCCTCTTGTCTTCTTTAACTTGATCTTCTTCAGCTTGATTCTCTTCCTGCTCATTTCACTCTAGCCATTTTGGCTCTTTGATGTTCTGAATACATATAGATTTACCTCTGGGCCTTTGCATTTACTAATCACCTTCCTGGATTACTCTTCAGGTGATTCACTCCATCAACTCCTGCAAATCTTCGCTCAAATGCGATTTTTGTCTGTGTGGTCTTTCCTTACCATCCCATTTACATTTTGATACTTTAATCCTCTCCAGTTCATCCTTTCACTTGTCCTGCTTAATTCTCCATCGCACTTATTGGGTCCTAAATGCTGTATAATTTACTTGTTATTTTACTTGTTGTTTGCTCCTGCCCACTAGAATGTAAGCTCCAACACATTCTGAAGTAGTGGGCATGAGTCCACTGTTTGTCCCCACACCCTAGCACAGTGCCTGCCCATACTAGGTGCTCATTCTTAGCTGAAAATGGGCTTTATTTGCACCTCCCCAACCCCTGGGCTCACTGGGCTCTTCCCTGTCCTTCTGCCCTTTAGTGTCACCCTTCTAGCCTCACCCAGCCTGCTCAGGTCTGCCCCAGTTCCTGCCAATAAGTCAAGGACCAGGTGAAGTGTCTCCTCCTCTAGGTAGGCTTTTCAGTTCATTTCATCCCACACCGCCTCCTCCCTTTTCTGGGTTTCTCTGCACTTGTAACTCTGGACACGTGATGACTCTGGATGACCGCACACATGAGGAAGGTTTAGCTACGTGTGAAATTTCTTGGAGAGGAGCTGCTTCTATTTTTCCTAAACTTTGTGATTCTGGCAAGAAGAGAGAGAGAGGGGAGTGCAGGCAGCCACTACAAAGAGAGGCAGTTCAAGTGGACACACCCCAGTCAACCCAATGGAAACAAGTGGCACTTGTGCCTGGTGAAGCTACCATCACGGTTGTCTGGGAGGGACACACAGAACTGGCACATTGGGAAGGCTGGCAGATCAGAGCACCTTGGATCCCCAGGTGCACCGGTAATGAGCTGTCACCGGGATGACCCCACAGCGTCAGGGTCTGTATGTAGTGACCACACTTGGTGCTTGCCCTAAGGATGGCAGGGTCTCCTTCATTGATCAAATTTAACTTATATGTTAGTGTTTGGAGGGAATGCCATATCTGGAAGAAGAGTGCCTCATTCATCTTCACAAAGATTCTTCCATCCCTTAGAAAGGCAGTCTTTCCCAGGGATGGATGGCAAGTATCAGTATTTATTTTTTCTGTCATTGGTTCATGTGTATTAATCATTATAAGCTATTTGATAATTCTGTGAATGGGCAGGATCATGATATGCTGCCTTCTCCTCCAAAATACCTAGTTCTGGGCACATAGTAGATTGAGTAATTTTTTGATTGATTAGTCAATAAATAAAAGACAAATATCTTCTTATTTCTATGTAGGGATGAATAAATGCAGATCGAATGCCTGACTATTCTCTGAGCAGTCAACACTGGCATTATTTTCTTTTGTTCCCACCAAAGGGTGACCTCAGTAAAGGGAGAAAATAACTTTTGCAGGGGTTGAGGGGCATGAGAGTTACTCTGAGAGAGTGTTAATCAGCTTGTGACTCAGAGTTGGGACCATGGCCTGGGCTGCAAAGGGTAAGTTCATGCAAGGCACGGTGGCAGCCTGGCAAGTTCAAGAGGATGAACAAAGCCACTTTCAGGGTCATCCACATACCCTGACCCCCAGAGTGCTCTGCATGCCTTAGCACCACCAGCGACCCTGCCGCTGCTCCCTTCTGATAGTGGGTGTGTCCTCTGGAGAAAGACCAACTCTCTCTCTCTCTCTGGTATCCAGAATATTCTGGGTAGTGGTGAAAGCAGCCATGCCCTTCACTCCCTCCCTCCCTTCCAGCAAAGATCCCGAGAGAAGCAGGACACTTGGGGGCTGCTGGCCGCACTCATGGGTATGAATTACAGGGCTCTCCAAAGACCCCTCTGCCCCATTGGTCACTAATCCTGGAGTAACATAAGGTGCCCCAGCTGTTGGGGCACTGGGAGTTTCTGGAAAGGTACTGAAAACTCACTATAACCACCTCCCAGGACAGCGGGGAGTCTCTTCCGCTCCCTGTCAAACAGAGTCCATACCCGAAGTTTCCTTGGAATAGTTCCTGTAGGATGAAGAAAGCACTTTGTATTAGGTGACCTGGCAAATTCCTCCTAGATTCACAGAGCTGTGGTTCTAAATTCGGGACTTAACTAGCAGAGGACTGGGACCCTTTGCTTATTTTCTTCTGCTGCCAGCATTTGCTGTTTCATCTTATTTCTTATCGCCTCTGCCTTATGGGACTAAAAGTAAAGAGAAATTCAAATCCATCATTTTTGAAGTTTGTTGGTAGCTCCAATTCAACCAGTTTTGCAGTTTATTTGCAGCTTGTGGGAAACTATTTGGTTAGGAAGGGTGATAGAACCCACTGCTGGGTGGGACTGAGGTCACTGGGTAAATGCAGTGAAGGTTCTTGGCAGCACAGATCAGGGGTGACCCACTGCCCAGAGATGAGAGAAGAGACTTAAGGAACCTCAGGAGTTGCTTGAGTCTTTGTCTGTGCAACTTCATCTGCCAGGAAAACACTCCCCAAGCAACAATTGTGGCTGGTTCTTTTTCTTATTATTATTGTTTTATTAAGACTATCTTTGTAGAGCAGTCTCAGATTCATGGCAAACTGAGGCGCTGATACAGAGCTTTCCCGCAGAACCCTGTCCCTCCACACACATAAGCACAGTCTTGCCTGCTGTCAACACCGCTCCACCTGAATGGCACATCCACCTTTTTTTTTTAAAGAGAGTAAGGATGGAAGAGAGGCTGGGGGGAAGTGAGAGGAGGAAGAAGCATTTAAGAATGGAATAAAAGTAGAGGAGGAAGAAACATCTTTATTTTGTTTAATTGTTCATTTTGTTGTTTTCACCCTGGCCCCAGGTCTCAAACCTTGGCCTTTACATGGTCTACACACCAGCGTCTCAGCTGCCTGAACCACACGCATGCACCCACGTAATGATATATTGGTTATACTCCTGAACCTACATCAGCACATCACCACCACCCAGGGGCCATAGTTTACTATGTTCGCTGTCGATGTGGTGCATTTTGTGGATTTGGATGGCTGCTCTTTTCAGATGTCACCTCCTTAAGCCAAGTGGGCTACCTCTGGATGAATGGGTGGATAGAATGTGGTGTGTCAAAGGAATATTCTTCAGTCTCTGAAAGAAAGGAAATTCGGATACCTGCTACAGCATGGAGGAAACTTGAGGACGTTATGCTGAGTGAAATAATTTAGACACAAAAGGACAAACGCTGTATGATTCCACTTATACGAGACACCTAGAGCAGTCAAGTTCATGAGCAGAAAGTACACTGGTGGTTACTGGGAGCCAGGGAAGGGACGGATAAGGGGTTAGTGTTGAATGGATAGAGAGGTTAGGTTTGGGACAAAAATGCACCAGGGATGGATTTGTGGTAGCAAACAGCAATTGGAATGTACGTAATGCCTCTGAACTGTACGCTCATCATAAAACCATGAATTTTATATTATGTATACCTTCCATAATAATAAAAAAAAAAAACAGATGCAAGTTACAAAACAAAAACAAAGCCTCCTCAGAGAGGCTATCCCTAGTCATCCAGCCTAAAGAGCTCTCCCCACCCAGTTGTCACTCTCTGCTTCACTGCTCTGCTTATTTCTTGTATATCACTCTCTACAGTCTGAACTTACGATCCTCATTTCCTTGTAAGGTTCCTGAGGTCAGAGATCACGTCTGGTTTCTTTACAGCTACTCAGAGAGCTTGCACCATGCTTGGCACAGACTAGGCACCTCAGACTTATTTGTGGAAGAGGATGCTGGAAACTCTATAAATGGAAGTGCAGTACACACATCTAAATTGTCATTCATTTCCTGTGACTTTTCTCAGTCCACAGAGTGAGGCTACTTCAGGTCCAAGGATCAAATGCAGATCACTTTGTGGCTAAAGTCAGCAACAATTTGACCTGGAGTATCCTTTTAAGAATGACTAATACAACCTGAAGCTAAACCAAGAGCTGCCTTTGGCTGCAAGAAGCAGAAACATCAGCTCAGAATGGAAAGGATAATACATATGATTTCTCAATAAAAAGGAGTCTTGAGGTAGGAAGTTCCTTTCCGTACTTCTACTCTGCCTTTTCCTCAGGTGAGCTTTGTTCTGAGGGCAAGATGACTGAATTAGTTCCATACGTGACATCCAGACTCAACAACACAATTATTCTCATGGAAGAAGAAAAACTGTCCTTCTTGTCTCTTTTGGGCAAATGAAGGAATCTTTCATAGAAGTCCCATGTAAGGTCTCTCATCTGCGTGTCATGTTCCTGCCTCAGCCAGTCATAGGCAGAGAGGGGGGCGACCAGCATTGACTTAGACTCAGATCGTTGGAGTTGGGGCATACCTATTCTTCTCCAAAACACATGGCAAGTTGATGACAGATAAATGAATAAAATTTGGGATATTAAGAAAAAAGGCAATGCTTGCTGGGAAGGTAGTCAATGGCTTCTGCCTCAGAATGAAATTAGATTCCAAGTTACAATATTCATCCTGGCATGAATCTGAAAGCAATGAATCATTCAAGGTGGGACTGACTATGGAACATTCTAGCAGACCCCAGATCCCTGCTTCCTTCTCAACACTGATTCTAGCTTGGGATCAAACTGACTGCAAAGGGTATAATGAAGTGACGCACCCTAAGTAACTTGCCTCATCTTGAGATTTCCAAGACAAATGACTACCACTCATCCTTCATCCAGTATGGTGTAATAGAAAGAGTGCGAGGCTAGCATTTACATGAATGCTATTTCTTTCTTTTAATTTCTTTTTCCTGCCCAGGTATACGCAGGAATGAAGACAAGTAAGCAGGCAGGCAGGAAGAGAGAGGAGGAAGAAGCACCATATTTTATTCAGTTGTTCATCATTGGTTATTTGCCCAGCCCTCCTGACTCTTGAACTGGGGACCTTGGGAGATACGTGAATTGTGCCTGGTTAAACTGTTAGACCACCGGTATGCACCAACATGAGCTTAACTTCAATTATTCTGAAACTCATTCAATGTATATTTATTGAATACTCATTTTGTGTCAGGCTTGCTCTCTAATAGGGACTGGAATATAAGAAGTGGGTAGAGAAAGGGTCTGCCTTCACGGAGTTTATTATCTAGTCTGGGAAGAGAATCAACAAACGCATTTCTAAAGTTAATTTCATATGCTGATATGTACTAAAGAGAAAATAGAATAATTGGATAGAGGGCTGGGATGAACTGACTACTTTAAGTAGATGATCAGGAAAATTCTGAGGAGATGAGAGATCTGAGTCAAGTGACAGAAAAAGCTAGAAGGAAGAGATGGGGAAGAATATTCCAGGTAAATACAAATTCTTTGAGGCAGGAATAAGATTAATATGCTTAAGACATATCAAATTAGTCTGTGTTACTAGAGATTAGAGGGCAAGGGAGTGGTAGAGTTGGGGCAGAAAGCCTAGTAGACCTGGTGGTGGGATGTCATCCAGGGCTTTGAGCAGGGAGGGCATCATGGACTAATGCATATTCCAAAGATCACTCATGTTATTGTGTACTATGGGGAATGTATGGTGGGGAGGGAGGGTGGGAGTCAAGAGTGGCAGCAGGTAGTATCGGAAGACCGTTATAGTCAACTAGCCTGAAGATGACAGGAGCTTGGTAGGAGGTTTTGGAGGTTAGATGGATGGTGAGATCCAAGGTCTGCTTTGGAGATAGAGTCCAAAGGGCTTACTAATGACTTGCTAGAAGATTATATGTGTGTGGAGGAGAGAAAGAAATACATCAAGAATGACTCCTACACATTTGACTCAAGCAACTTTGACATCACTAATTGGGTAGGGACAATGGGAAGGAGAGAAGGAACTGTTTTGGTGGGAGAGAAGAAAATCAAGACATGTTTTGGACTTGTTAAGTCATCTAGGTGGATTAGCCTTGAAAGTGGCGCTCTAGGGAAGTAGTTCAGTGGAGCACAAAACACAGAGTTGTAGCTATGAATCTGGGCATCGTTAATTTATGGATGCTATTTTAATTCTGGATGAGATCACTTCAGGAAGAGATTGGAAAAGCAGAAGAGGTCCTAGACTCACTAGGTGTGTGATTTGAATGTGTTATTTAGCTTTTCTGAGCTTAATTTTGAATATATCTCTGAGTTTTATAATATCTATTTTGCAGAATTATCCAAAAATTATGTTAGATAATATATGCAAAAACATTAGGCACGTGGCTTGGCACAAATGTTTTCTTCACCTGAGTAACCTTGTCCAACTTGTTTGGTTGTAAAGATATTTATGTGAACCATTAACATTGACTCTAGGCAAAATGATTATCCAGGACTTAACATTCCGTTTTCTGATTGATCATCTCCTCCCAAATTATTCTTGGGTGCCAGGAGTTGGATAATGAAGGAGTTAGATCCTATTTCTCTGCCAAGAGAGTCCAAATTTTCTTAGTTGGGGGCAAGGGGCCTGGATGGAATGATTAGGGTAGGTACAGGAAAGAAAGGAAAATGAGAAAAGGAAAACAGTATTTTAGGCAATATGTAATGGAACAAAAGTAGAAAAACTTAAGATTTCAAACCTCAGTCCTTAGAAGAATGTTGAAACTGGATCAGAAAAAGAAACACCTGGATGTGAAGTACCTGGCATGAGGATACAAATGATGAGTTTGGTTTAAGTCAAGGTGGTTGTGAGCCAGAGAAGGGGCATCCTAGAGTCAGGCAATTAAAATTCAGGGAGTTTTTGTAACTCAGGCAAGTCGCTGTACAGAGAGAGATTGAGGGAACCCTACATGGAGATGACTGAAGTCCTAAGAATGATGAGTTCATTGACAAGAGCAAGAACTCTCCAAAAAACTTTTTTAATGATATGTAATATTTCATGTGGTTGTTTGACTTCCCTGTTGCTTGGGAGTGGGAGAAACAACCAGTGTTACCAACTAACTAAAAATAAAGATGCTACCTTTGCCTTTCTCTTCCTGCCTACTTGCCATCATTCCTGCTGGCATCGCTCCTTTAAAAAAAAAAAAAAGCAACCATTTTCCCCATTACCCAATGTGGCAACAATAAATATGCCTTCAGACACTTCAAAAATAGCTCAAATTTTAAAACAAAAATAATTGTGAGGTAATTTCTAATTTCCAATTTATAGAAGTCTACAACTACTACAAAGAATTTACTCAGCCCACGCGATATTTGAAAACATGTCTCTCTCACTCCATATATTGATATCAGGTAAGACTGATGCAATACTAGCACTGAACCTGTAGACCTTATTCACCATCTTTCCTGAGAGTTGTTTGTAATAAAAAGCACGCAGGATGATATATCCATTCAGCTGTTCATGTCTCTTCAGTGTCCATTCTGAATGATTCTTGAGTATCTCTTTGTGTGAATGATAGTGGCTTTTTTATAATATAATTTAGTCACTTTGTAGAATGCCCCTTAATTTGTGTTTCTCTGATATTTTCTCCATCTTGTGTCCAAGTTGTATGCTTTGGGCAATAATGTCACAGAAACGAAGTTGTGCTCTTCTCTGTGCACTGCAGGAGCGGGCACCAGGTATCACTTGGTTAGCTTTGATCTTTTGGTTAAGGTCATTTGGGTTAGATTTCCCACTGTAAAATGACTTCTCCCCTTTTATAAATTACCTTGTAATCAACAAGAACCTATGGGGAGATACTCTGAAATGATATCTCCATATGTGTATCTTCCTCCAGATTTCATCCACAAGGTTTTGCATCCCTGACTGTTTCTGGCTTGGATCTATGATGATGATCATGCTTGCCAAACACTGGCTGTATAAATCTATTGTTCCATTTACATTTATTTGTTGGTTTTCTACTGTGAGGAAGAACCTTCTCACCCATTTATTTATTGACTCATTTATGTGTCATTTCAGTTTTTAAGAACAAGACAGTCAGCACAAAATAAGTCATGCTAACTACAAACCACAGCATTCCTGTAGCAATGTCCTTTCCCTGAGCTCTCACTGAGAGTAGACGTGTCTGGGTCTGTCTGGTGAGCCAGCAGGCTGGCTGGAGGAGTTGATTTATAAGAACTGAAATGCTCTGAGTATGGAGGGGGATTTGTGCTGAGGAGGGGCAGCGTGTGGAGAGCCACCGAGGTGAAAGATCTGTCTTGCACGAAAGACTATGAACCTCAGTGTGCAACGTGAGTAGCAGGCACGTGTGTCCCTGTGACAAAGTCAGACTCACAGTAGGGGACAAGGACGTCCACTCTACATATTCTGGGGACACTGCTATAGATGCATAATCTGGCAGCAGTGTAGGGAGACAGGGATGCTGGGACTCACTCTGGAAGTGTCAGTCATTCTCAGAAGTCTTCAGGTGGCCAGGACAGAGGCAGAACAGGGTCCACGGGCAACACAGCTGCAGGAAGGAGGCTTACCTCTGGAAGCTACTTTGCAAGCGTCTAAGATCTTATGCAAGTAAGTCCAGAAAAAAGCCAATTCAAGTGGCGATATAGAACAGGCTTAAGGCCAGAGAGGACATGGAACACTTACCTTCCAATCCACATGGCACTTTTAGCCTGGTGATCAGTCCCTAAAAACATACTAACTGCAGTGAAGGTGGGGTCTGTTTTGAGGGGAGCATGGTGCCAAGTTGGGGAGCCGCTCCATCTGTGAGCCTCCCAGACCTGTCAACACAATTTGGTTTCTCTTTCCTTCAATGGTGCTTCCTTGGGATTAAAATGCCAGCAAAACAATCACCCTCCTTCAGGACTCTGTATACCCAGAGGACTAGCTCTGACCCAGCCACTTGCCTAGAGTGATGAATGCACAGAAAGTCTGGCTTAAAGGAAAAGGTCTGAGGAAGAGAAAAGAAGGAAGGTGTGAATGTATGACAGACGCAGCTGCTCCGAATCCGCCAATTAGCTCCCCAGGAAACACTCAATCCCATCTTTCACTTAACTGGACACCAGAACATTATTATCTGTGGCATGGGAAGAAGTTTCCCTAAAGAAAATTTACAGTGGTATTAATGTATCACTGACTCAAAGATAGTTTGAGCTTCCTAAATGACACTGCAGTTGCATTTGGGGATCGCGTCAAATCATGCCGGATGCATCTGTCCTTAAGGATGAAGAGTTACTATGTCAGGAAGTCTTCATTTGAAACGCCGGGCACATTTTTTGCTCTAGTAATTTTTACTTGGACGTTGCTGGTGGTTTCTACAGAATAGTCTTTAAGTCAAGCTTTTGAAAACATGCCAAGGTTTACAATGCAGAACGGCCATGCTCTCTCAGATGGAACGTTCTTAAGTGATTTTGTGGAAGCTCTGAGACAAATCATACTACACTCCTGCAGCAGAGGGGTTGATGCCCCCAGGATACCAAACACCTGCCAGCCTCCTGGAGGGTACCCGACCTGTGCCCTCTTTGCAAGATGGGTACAGACACTGTTGGCTGATCTGCTGCCCTTGGTAGCTGTGCCTGTGATGACCTCTGAGCCCTACTGTGCGAGGGCGACCCCGGGGAGTCACGTGGAGCTCACAGACAGCTGTCAGAGCTCTGACCTGGCCTGCAGGGACCTTCCGTGGAGCTGTTACAATTCAATTTCAATAAATATTTATTGGCAGCCAACACCAAAACAGATGCTGTGGGATGAGAGTTCAGGAAATACAAACAGTACTACCTTCAAAGATGAGCCATCCAGCAGGGTTCAACCAATGTTTATGGAGGAAAAAACGGTAGCAATTGAACAGAGCCTGGGACTAGACTCTTTGGGTTTGTGTTGGGCCTCAGTTCTGCTACTCATGAAATCTGGGGACCTTGGGCATAAGCATCAGTGGCCCCTGGAATGGTCTGTTTTTCCTGGAAGTGGAGAAGAGCAATCCATTTCTCGTGAAGATGAGTGAGAGCCCGGCAGCATGGTAATGGGCTCGAAACCAGAGCCCAGGAAATGTGACTGACTGGGCCTGCTGTGTCGGGACACTCCCACTTGTGAACCCCTCCAACCCAGGCCTGTGAGCAGGTGTCACGTCCTTGAAATGTAGAAACTCCAGGCAAGAAAGTGACATCTCTCCTCTGAGGTGTCTAGAGACAGAAGCAAGCTAATAATCTAAATGAAGCAAAAATAGAATTAAGAAATGAATGAAATCAAACAGCAATAGACTTTTAGTCAAAAAAAGGCAAATCAGGGTGCAGGTACAGGAAGAGATGGGGAGGGTGGGGGCAAACAAGATAAAGGGGATTCATTGTACAGTGAAGGACAGAGGAGATAGTGACAGACTTGCTGGAGTAGACACAGATGTAGGTTTCCTCTCTTGCACACCTTAAACCTGGCTGATGTTGTCATGCAATATCACTTCAACAAAGTCAGTTTGAAAAAAGAAGAAAAGAAGACAGCCAAGGGGTTGCTGGTCATTCACAGTGTGTCGGCTGTGGGGCCTGCTGGCACCAGGCCGCTGCTGTCCTCACGGACACAAGTGGACCTCCCGGTGTCATGATCAGGGGTGGTGTAGAAATATTCTGGCATCTTCTTAGCAAACACACCACTAATAACAGTGATCTCTTACCTTTGTATAATCCCATTAACTTCCAAAGTGCTTTCACATCTATTATCTTCGATCCCATATGCTTCGAAGAGGCTGCTTTTTGTTCAACCTGCAAAAATCACTTTTGTCAGGACTTTTTCTGCCTGAAAAGGTTGACCACATATATCGTTTTATATGGGACAGCATTGCCTTTTTCATATTTCCTGACTGTCCTGTCCTTTTAATCTAAATGTCAATTTTGGGCCATTTTTAATAAACCAGGATCAGCTTTAACATGGGGCAAAAGGAACAGTTGTGTTTCTCTGGCCAGTCTGTTGAGGGGGCCACAAAGCAGGTGCCCCTTGTACCCCATGTTAAAGATGGTCCTTGCCGGCATTGATGGCAACAGGCCAAGGCTGCTACTGCTATTCCTGCCATCTGTGAGGAAGCAGGAGAAGAGGGCAAGAGGATTCTGTCCCTGCCCGCCACCCTCACACATACACATGTGCCCGTTTCTTCAAAGGCAGCAGAACACCACAGAGTGGTTAAGCTGTAGGTAATTGCTGTGGGGGTTATCTCTGGCACTATGAGGGTTATCTCTGGCACTGTGGGGGTTACTGGGCATTTCTGGCACTGAGATGGTTAAAGTGGCATGTGTTTTAGAGACAGCGTTTAGAGCAGTGCTTATTGGGGTGCCAAATTTGATTTTTACCTAAAGTACCAAATTTCCTTGCACTGGTCATGGCCTTTTTTATAAAATCCCAATGGACCACATGTTATTACTATGTGATTGCTAATGGTTATCATATAGTACTTACTTGTTGCTGGTCTGGCTGCTCTGCTCCTGCTTGGATTGCTCTACCTCCTCCCATCTCCTTAGTCACCAGTGCATAATCCTGTCCCATTTTTGCCACCCCAATGTCCCATTTTTGTCTCAAGGAAATATGGTCAGCCTATGCCTGAAAAGCCAAAGGTGGTAGAATTAATGCTCTGGACAGTGTCTTCTTCAGTGCCAGAAAGTGGGAGGAAGGCTTTTCCTCTGTCCTGAAAGGACACCTTTTCTTTTGGGCTTTGGCCCACATCAAGCTCCTTCCTGCTTTGTGTCAGAACATTTCCGACTCTCCTCACTGCTTTAAAGGCCCAGACTCATCTTGGGAGGCAGTGGAAGTCACATTGTAGGATCATTACTAGGACCAATTGCTGGCCCTTACACTGGCCCTCCCTGGAAAGAGAGTGTGTTTGCCTGTGTGTGCTCTTACTGTTTTCCCCGGCTGCCCTGTCTAATGAAGGGAGCTCAGTGAACACTAACTGACTCTACAGAAGCCTAGCAGTCATGTTTATGACTCCTCCTCAGAAGCCCCAGTGTTGAGCATCACATGTCCCCTCTCCATCTCCTTCAGTTTGGCTCGGGGTGTGCTCCCATTAATATAGGTTATATTAAATAGACACATTAGAGAACTTCTCTTTGAGCAAGGTTATTTTTCAAACACTAAGCATAAGTAATTATTCAAGAAACACATGTTCTATTTGTGAAAACAGCATTGTATGAAAACTCTACAATTCGAAATCTATTTTAGAAGCTTTTACAAAAAAGGAGGAAATGTGGGGCAGCTGAGGGATCAGGCGCAGCGTTCTGTTCATGATAAATGTCTGTGCACCCCCAGGCCGGGGTGAGGGGTGAGGCTGCCTGGTGAGTCCCGAGTGGAGTGGGATGAGAAAGTTTCCAAACCCTGCCATGTTCAGCTCTAAGCCAAACACCCTTCAACTCAAGCAGGACTGCCGGGCTGGCTCTGAGTAGTGGAGGCAGCAGTAATGAAGGAAGTAGTTCATTTGGTGTCTCAGCCACTCTCCTTGCTGAGACTTACCATTTGAGAATCAGTGCGTGTGACCTTGGAAGGACTTTCAGGAACAAAACCACATTGGTGCAGCTGAACAGGCCACACCTAGTGGGTGGAGGGTCCCCAGAGCGACTTTGGAGGATAGGTCTTGACATCTAAAGATCCTGAGCTAAACTTATGTTTCATGCATTTAAATCTCATGAGTCACCTGGCAACTGATAGACCACAAAGAAGGGTAAAGTGAAAGAGTCTGAGCTACCATTTTCGGGAATTTTCTGAGCCACAGGCCTCACAGCCACAGGCCTCACAGGCATTTTCTCACTCACCTCGAAGCAATCCGGTGAGATGAGTTCCATGTTCCAGGAGAGGAAATTGTGTCCCCTGGTTGTTATGTCCCTGCGGACAGTCAGTTGGTCTGAGAGTTGAACTCCTACTCTGATCCTGCCTACCAAACTCCACCCGCTGACTGCAGGCTGCGTTCCTATACTCCCCACGCAAGGGAAGCCACTAGCCCGGGTGCCATAGCAGAGATTAGTTGTGTTTGTACTTGCCCTTCATATGAATGGAATCATACAATGTGTACTCTTTGATTCAGTTTTCTTTAATTCATCTTTGACTTTGTAGATTCACCCATGTTGTTGAGTATGTTGATCATTCGTACGCTCTTTAATGTGTAGGATTCCATTGTGTAATTATCCTCAATTCATTTATTCCTTCTACCAAGGATGGATGTTGAATTGTTTCCAATTACAAAAAGTGCTATTCTGAATATATAAACTTTTAAGGCTGTAATTAAAATGGTCAATGTGGCCAATCTTATCATTCATGAATAATGAAAATTTGAAGGATTTTCCCCCCTTTCCAAACAGCATGGCTTTTATTTCTTTAATTATTTCTTCCTGATTTTAAAAGCTTTTAATGTTTCACCATAAAAATGTTTGCTGTAGGCTTTTGGAAAACTCCCTTTACTGGATTAAATAAATCCCTTTCTATTCTGAGTTAGTTAAATTTTCTTTGATCATAAGTAGGTATTTTGAATTCATCAAATGCGTTTTCTCCATTTATTGAAATAACCATATTGTTGAATTCTTTTAACATGCAAATGTGGTAAAGGATAATTACAGATTTTCTGAAGGTAAGACTTATATTTGTGAAATAAACCCAGCTTAGTCATGATGTGTTCTTTTTTTCATAAAACCTAGGATTTATTGTTAATGTTTGTGTAGGATTATTGCCTTTATTGTCATGGATGAGGTTTTCCAAAGAGTTTCTTTCTTATGTATTTTAGCTTTTATATCAAAGATATAGTGGACTCATAGAATGAGTTGGAGAATATTCTTTTTCTTAAGGAATTTGAATAAGATTAGAATGAATGTTTCATTCAGGTGAAATTATCTGTGCCTGGTGTTTCTTTATAGGAAAATTAAACAATTGATTCATTTGTTTTAAAGGTTACGAACCATTTGACTTTCTATTTCTTTTTGAATTAGTTATTTTTTAAGGAATGTATTTATTCTTCTAAGTTAACATATCTTCGTTCATTTTGGCATATTGTTTATAATATACTTCTGTTTTTTTAGTGTATTGGAGCTCTCATTATATCCCCCTTTTATTTTTAATGTTATTTGTATCTTTACTTTTTGAACAATTATGCCTGAAACTTGCCTATTTCATTTATCTTTTTAAAGAACCAACTTTAGTGTCATTAATTATGTCTATTACATCTTTTTTTTCTATTTCATTCACTTCTGTACCTATGGTTATCCTTTTTTCTTTGCTTTCTTTTAATGTATTGTTATGTTTTTTCTAATTTCTGAAGTTTGGTGCTTAGCGCATTAAATTTCCGCTTTTCTTCTCACATATTGATAAGTATTTAAGTCTCTACATGTTTCTCATATTATCTTTTCCAGTAAATGTCAAAAGCCTTGGTATATGGTACGCTCACTGTTGTCTAGTTGTAAATATTTAATTCTTTTCTGAGTTTTTTAATCTACAAAGTATTAAACAGTGAGATTTCAAAATTCTAAGCATAAGCTTTTAAGTTCTAATTAATTGCATTGTAGTTAGAAAACTTGATCCATGTTGTAATGGATATTTGAAAATTGTGACCCTTTGTTATATAGAATCTATGTAAGTCCAATAACCCAAACTTCATAAATACATTTCAAAATATTTTGACTGTTTTTTGTCCCATTAATAAATAAGAGTTACCTTGAACATCTACTCTGGGGATGAGTTTAATTTCTCTAAATAGTCTCTCAATTGTATGTATTTATATATGTATGTATACACACATGCACATACATACACACATGTGTGTGTATTTTCCCCCCAGGGGCTACTTTATCTTCCAGGTGAATTGAACATTTTGTTATTATACAGAGACTCTCCATATCCATATAATGCTATTTTGTACTTAAGTCTGCTTTTTTTGGACAACAGAAAACTTTCTTTTGGCTAAAATTTACTTTGTAAATCTTACTTCCAACATATTCCTATCCTTATGTTGAAGTCCCTTGTGAATAGCACATAACTGAATTTTTAAAGCATTGAGTGACACAATCTCTGTCTATTGTGTAGTGAGTTTAGTTCTTTTTCAGTTGTGATGACTGATATGTCTATATTTCTTCCTACTCTGTTGTTTCTTCTGGCTTCCTTTATCCCCCTTTTCTTCTGCCTGATTTCCTCTTTCTGACTATTAAGGCTAATTATTTTTATTTGTTTTCTTATTCAATTTTTTTCTTTTCTTGTTTTGAAATTATGCTGTACTCTGTTTCTATTCACTATGCAAAACAACTAAACTCTAACATTAGTATCTTAATATTCCTACCAAACCAAACCGTCTGTCTCTCTCAACTTTCATTCTATTGTCCTAAAGTATCTTTTTCTTTTTTCTTAAAGAGAGAGGAGGAAGAAGCATTCTATATTATTTTTGTTTAGTTGTTCACATTGGTTGGTTTCCCCCTGGACCTGGGACTCAGACCTGGGAACCTGGGTGTATATGGCCTGCACTGCTTTGGAGGTGATCAAACCCACCTGGGTGCACCAAATTTTGTCCCTTTAAACATTGTTATTTCCATAAGTTAGACATGGAAATAAGTGTTAATATGAGTTCTATACACAACGTAGACAATATTTACCTACTTTTTTTTATATATATATATCTCAGACCTTTCTTTTAAGATCATTTTTCTTCTTCTTGGATGCGTCTTTTAAATGTGATTTTGGCATAGCTTTGTTGATAGTGAATTCTGTTCCTGTTTATCTGAAAATATTTTTATTTCACTCTGACAAGTGAAGGTATTTTTTTTCATGGACAATGCTAGAATGACTGATTTTCTATTGCATTAGAAGATACTGTTTCACAGTCTTTTGCCTTTAGCTTTTGCTATTGAGAAAATTGCTGTCAGTTTAACTGTTGTTCCTTTGGAAATGATGCATTTTTCTTTTCTAACGCTTTTAAGATCTTCTTTATATTTTGGTGTTCAGCATGTTCTTGATGTATCTAGGTTTGGACTCATCTTTACTGAGTTTTGTTTGGTAATTACTATGCTTATGGTGTCCTTGCTCTCATGTCTTTCATTGGTTCTAGAAAATTCTCTTTAGTTTCAGCCTCTCCATTTTCTTCATCTTTTCCTCCTGGACTCTGATTTGGTATTAGACTTGCTCAGTCTGTCTTCCTTGTCTCTGTCTCTTGTTGGCATTTTGCATCTTGTCTTTCTGTGTTTCATTCTAGGAAATTTTTACAGCTCTATCTTCAGGCTCACCAATTCTTTCTTCAGTTGTGTTTAATATACTCTCGACCCCACCATCTGAGGGTCTTCTTTTTAAAAGAGCATTATATTTAGAAGCATGCATTTTTTATTTCTAAGAAACATCTTTTCCAAAACTGCCTGATCATAGGTGCTATTCTTTTCTGCCTGCTCATTTTTATGATTCCATATTTCAAACATTTTTTTGTATGACTAGACTCTATTCTGAGTCTGATAATTCTAATATTTCATGACTATTTGAGTCTCAATCAGTTTTATTTCTGCTGATTATAACTCATTGTGATTTAGATGCTTGTGTGATCATTTCTGTGAGCTGATCTTGATTAGTGGGAAATCTGAGGACTTGAAGATGCTTGCCTCTAGAGTGGATTTGTGTTTGCTTCTATCAGGAGCCACAGGCATTGCTGATCTGGATCAATGTTATCCCCTCTCAGGGTCTCAGGTCTAAACTGGGAATTTCAAGGTCAGCTTCTTCCTCTTACATCATTTCTTAGAATTGTCCTCAGAGTAACTCTGCCACTGTGTTAATAACTGTTTTGGTCTCTTTCTGTGTGTGTGTGTGTGTGTCCTGTGGAGGATTTCCCTACTTCCATAATTCCAGCAAGGTAAAGAAATAGAATTTTGTGAAGAAAATAGCTGAAGCAGGTGTCTAGTCTCCTATGTTATGGAAAGTAGAAGTTTGGACCTGTTTTTACATTAACAAAAAGAATAAGTATGAGAATTCAGGGAAAGATAGAAACATTTCTTGTTATTAAGGCAACTCTAAATAAATGGTAGCTATCGTGTGTGGCATAAACCTCCTATCTCATCTTGTGATTGCTCTCTGGCTACCTCATAAGTGTGAACTACTCCAGTATTGTTTCTTCTACCTAGCATCATAAGAAACCCTTGCTCTCTCCATCCATTCTGGTAACGACCCACAAAAGATCAACTTCTGGGTTAGACCACATGTAACGCCATATGCTATAAAGCTATAATGGACACAGAGATAGGTCCAAGACAGAGGCTTGAGATCCAAGTTAGCCCTGAAGTCTTTCATGTCTTTACTGAAAATTTTCATATTGGAAGCAAAGAAGTCTCCCTTCTTGGGCTGCAACTGGAGAACATAAGCTGAGGCCTTAGGTGGCCATCTTCCATGCCACGTGGAAAGCATCAGTTTGGAGCCTTGATTAACACAAAAGCCTCTTTCTGAGCTGAGCCTAAAGAAGATATTTACAAGATAAAGAAGGGGTGAGTAGGCGTTAGCTGCACAGACATTCAAATTGCTGTAAAAGGACTCCCTCACTGTGCCAGGTCTGGGATTAAATCTCCTGTCCCTTTGCCATCTTCAGGGCATAGTCTGAGCAATTAGCATCATCCACCCAGTGACAAATGACAATTAGGTTAATGGAGAAAATAAGATACAAAACCTTTTGGAGTGTTCCCTCCTCCCCTTTAGAGAATTAGCTCTCCTCTACTTACCCTCAAAAATGTTAGCTTGCCAGTAAATCTGACCCCCTATTTCCTTTGAGTTAGAGCATCTGCAACATCAGAGTGAAACAATAATTCCTTTAGAAGCACAGACAATTAACTGGAAATAGAACTATTCTGGTTTCAAGTACTATGAGAAAAGCAGGTGGGACTGGTTATAACTAGACATAGAATTAGAAAAGGCTCACAATTTTCTGCATTTTGAAAAAGGCAAAATTAATTGGCAAGTGTTTGGTATTTCAAAAAATAATTTAAAAAATTAACTATCGAAAGACTCTTGATTATGCAAGGTTCACAAAAAGGGAAGAATACAGCTCCAGATCATTCCCTGACATTCTAAACCCAGGGAAGGCTAATGCCTGCGAAAACTCACTTGAATTAGCATTTCTCCCTCCACACAGAATTACTAAGGGATCAGGATAGAGTGGGAACATTAATAAAAGCTGGACCAATGTGGAATTAATTCAATTACACAGTCAGTGGAGAAACACTTAGAGCCCCTAGTGCCAAAGGTAACTTTAAAACTCCTGATGCCTATCAGTTTAAATACAGCTAACATCGTTGTCAGCCTTCACCATTCGACTATAAAAGACGTATGCATATTAATATTTGATGAAAGTTAGAGTACTTTGCCATTCATTCCTCTCATATTCTGTGTCCTTGCAAATCACATTTTCAAAATGAAAATTTCTTCCATGTTAGATTCAAAAAGATAGTAGATAATAAAACCTAACAGATTTGTATCATGTGTTAGGCACTGTGCTAAATTCTTTGCCTGTGTTAATCCTTTCATCATCACAGCCCTTGAGTTGCATGGATAAAGAAGCTGATGTGTGGTTGGGTGATGAATCTGTTTGAGGACACTCATTATTTCAGTGGTGGAGCATGGGCATTTGGGTTTCAAAGTCTGCGTCCTAACTACTAATGTTCTACTTCTCCATCATCCCTGAAAAGTCATGTAATAGAAGGAAACAGCACCGGGAGTCAAAAATAAGTGGATTCAATGGATTCAAGTTCCACCTCTGCCACTTCCTAGCAGCATCTCATAAATCTCAAGCTCAACCTTGCTAAGCCTCAGTTCCTCATTTGTGAACCACCATAATGCTTATGCCATACAGGTTGTAAAACTGAAGGAGATAAATGAATGTAAAAGAGACTAGCATGTGCCAAGGGCCTGGCACATTGTAAGCATTTGGTAAGAGTTGGATATTAAAGGAAAAGGTATTTCGTTTCCATAGTTTTGATCTGATAGGTACTTAAATACAAATGATTAAGTCAGAATACCAAAGCTAGTGCATTTTCATTGAGAATATTTTTTTTCCAACACAAACTCCATTAAGACAATTCAGTTGTTTTCCAGAATTAGTCACTGCTTCCAACTTTTTCTATTTTTGTTTTCAATTTACAGAATTTGCATTGAGATCAATTGCATTTGTTTACTTATTTTTAATGATTATTTAAAAAATTTTATTGGCATTATCAGTGGCATTATAAATATTGTGATCAATTACAGCCTCTGCTATGGTGGACTTTCCTTTATGGGAATTAATTCTACCAAATTCAATTATTCTTGGGTGACAATCTACAGATTTAGGTGTTGTCAGGTAAAATTGGTTCTATCATTTCAGTTTCAGTCAATAACAACTTTACCCTTTGTAGTTTTAGCAATAGTTGAGTTTACTTTGTGTTAATACATTTTTACTAAATCGAGTTTTCCTGGGGTCAACTTTTGAAGTTCTCCTCGTCAACAACAAAAATATTAGTTTTCTCCAGCAAGATAGGTGGTTGGTTTTAGTAATGTCAATTTTGTTTTTGAGAAGCTTTTGGAGCCAATTGTAGATTCACATGTAGTTTTAAGAAATAATGCAGAGATCTTATGTGCCTTTTATCTGTTTCCCCCAACGACAACACTAGAGAATAATACTACACCGAGGATACTGACACTGACACACTGAGAACACTGAACGTTTCTAGTACCTAAAGAATCCTTCATGTTGCTCTTACATTTCACTATACTCACTTTACTCCACCTCCACTCCATCTGCCTACATGACCCTGTCTGTCACTAATCTGTTGTCCATTTCTGCAACTTTGTCATTTCAATAGTTATATACATGGATTTGCATTCTATGTAACCTGTGAACTGGCTTTTTTACTCAGCATTCTCTGGAAATTCATCCAAGTTATCATGTGCACGAAGAGCTGATTACTTTTGATTGCTGAATAGTATTCCATGGTATGGATGTAGCACAGTTTCTTTAACTTTTCAGTCATTGAAAGACATATGGGCTAACCCAGCTTGGGGCTATTATGAATTAAATTATTATAAACATCCATGTATAAGTTTTGTATGACTGAAGTCTTCACTTCTCTGGGATAAATGTCCAGGAGCACAATTGATAGGTCCTATGGTAATTAATTGTTTGGTGTTTGAAAAAATTGTCAAATTGTTTTCCAAAGTGATTGTACTATTTTGTGTTTCTACCAGCAAATGTATGAGTGATCCAGCATGTCTGCATCTTTTCCAGACTGTTATCCAAAAGTCCACAAACACCAAGTGGAGAGGAGGGACCCCTGTGAACTGTTGGTAGGAATGTATATTGGTGCGGCCAATATGGAAAGCAGTATAGAAATCACTTAAAACCTAAAAATATAAATCACATATGATCCAATTATTCTACTTCTGTGTATTTACCTTCCAAAATACAAAAACAATAATTTGAAGAGATATATGCACTTCCATGGGTATTTTTTGCAGCATTCTTTATAATATCCAAGAAGAAACCTAAGTGTCCAGTGATAGATGATTACACACACATATACACACTGTAATATTTCTCCTCTATAAAAACAAAAAGATGACATCCTGCCATTTTAAACAACATGGATGGACCAAGAGGGTATTATGCTTAGTGAGATAAGTCAGATGGAAAGAGACAAACACTGATTTCAATCAAATGTGGTATATAGAGAAAACAAACAAATGAACTAAATAGAACAAAAGAATTTTTAGACTATAAGTCCAAATTAGTGGTTACCACAAGAGGAGAGAGAAAGTGGGCAGGTAAACTGGGTAAAAGGGGTCAACTATATGGTGAAAGATAGAATTGGACTTTTAGCATGTCCATGTTTCCAACCTGGGATCCTTCAAAAAACTTCCTACCTCTCAGACAGATGCTTTAACAGTGGCAATGGATTTCCTTCCTTCACAATTCAGGTACTTTTCAGATCAGTGTTACTGTGCTGAGTCTCTGGGTGAGTCTTTAATGATGGGTAGCTCTTAGACTCTCTTGGGTGTTTTCCCTGCCAATCCTCAGTGACAAGACTCTATGAGTTCATCTCTGTTGTGCTGAATTGAAAGGTTGGGGTGCTTGATGCAGTACACCACTCTCCTCCATTCTCCAAAGAAAGAGTTCCTCCCCTTCAGAATCCTCCTTATGGTGAATCTTCACAAGTTGCGTGAGAAACCTCCCTTATCGAGAGCTTATCTCTGTCTTTCCTACCTAACTGGTATTGTTTTTATCATTTGTTTTCTGATCTATATTGGTTTTGAGGTCTCTCCTTGTAAATTAGTCCATATTCCACTATTCCTTGTCAATTATTTGTATACGTGTGTGTCCATGGGAGGAGATGAGCTCAGGTTCCTCCTATGCCACCGTCTTGGACTGATGTCCTTCATGTTTCTCATCTTAGACACTCTGATAGGTGAATAGTCATATCTCATTGTGGCTTCAATGTGCATTTTCTCATGCTATAGCTTGTCATTTTATCCCTAGTTTTAGTTTTACAGAGAAAACTTTTTAATTTTGTGAAGAAAAAATACATATATTTCTATTTGCATAGATTGTGTTTTTGGTGTCATTTAAAAAGATTTTCTCCTGTTTTTTTTTCCTAAAAAGTTTATAGTATTCCAATTTATATATAAATCTATGATTCTTTTGAATTCAGTTTTGTATGAGATGTGACTTAGATTGGAGTGATTTCCTTCCTTCCTTCCTTCCTTCCTCCCTCCCTTCCTTCCCCCCTCCCTTCCTTCCCAGCTTTGCTTTAGGTATTTCTAACAAATTTGACATGTTTTCTTTTCATTCAGCCCAATGTACTCTTAAAAATTTCCTTTGAGATATTGACTTTTGGATTTTTAGATATATTTTGACTAATTTCTAAGTGTTATGGATTATCTGCCATAATTGCATTATTGATTTCTAGTTTGACTCTGTTTTGATCAGAGAATATATTTTATATGATTTTAGTTCTTTTAAGTGTCTTGTATTTATTTTATGACTCAGGATACATACTTTCTTGATATGAGGTCCACATGCCTGAGGAGGGAAAGGTATTTTGCTACTGTTGATTAGAATATCCTATAAATATTTATTCTGCTGATCGATAGTGGGTTCTTCTGTATCTATTTATACAGTTTATTTCTTGTCAAGATTTTCTATTTGGGAAGAGTTAATTTTTGTTTGTTTCAAGTGTGCTCCTAATTGCTTGTTGGAATGTTTTTTTATCATGGCTGCTTTAAACTCTCTAAAGATATTTCTAACATTTTTCGTATTTATGTTGGCATCTGTTGACTTGTCATTTTCATTTAGTTTGAGGTATTTTTGCTTCTTACTGTGAGGAGTAGTTTTCAACAGAAACCTGGACATTTGAGTATTATAAGACTCTGGACATTATTTCTTTTTAATTAATTTACTGAAGGAACATTGCATCACAACCTGTACAGGTGTAAGGTGAACATCATTGCAAATCAACATCTGTGTATAATACGTCAAGTTATCCACCAACAGTTCACTTCTTTCTTTACCATACACTTGATCTCCTCTCCTAACAGACACTTCTCCAGAGAAGACACACAGATGGCCAACTGGCACATGAAAATATGTTCCGCCTCTCTTGTTATTAGGGAAATGCAAATCAAAACAACAATGAGATGTAACCTCACATCCGTGAGACTAGCTAGTTTCCAAAAGTCTGGAAACAAAAAGTGTTGGCAAGGATGCAGAGAAAAGGACACTTGTATACATCGTCAGTGGGGGGTGTAAAATGGTGCAAGCATCATGGAAAGCAGTACAGATATTCCTCAAAAAGTTGAGAGTGGAAATCCCATATAATCCAGTTATTTCTTTGCTGGGTATTTACCCTAAAAACACAACAATACTAATTTGCAGAGATATATGCACTCCAATGTTCATAGCAGCACTATTTACAGTAGCGAGAGCTGGAAACAAGTTAAATATCCATTGATAAATGAGTGAATAAAGATGTTATATGTATATATATCTATATATATACACACACACAAATGCACACATTATACAGATATATACATACAGTATGCATACATATATAATATACATGAATATAATATATATAATGGAATACCACTCAGCTCTCAAAAAAGATGAAAATATGTCTTTTGTCACAACATGGCTGAACCTAGAAGGCAATTACGCTTAGTGAGATAAATCAGAAGGAGACAGAGATCATATGATTTTACTCATATGTGTTTACAAAGAAAAACCAAGTAAGCTAATGAGCTAAACCAGACTTTAGTCAAAATTCACAAATAATTGCATAAAGGAATAAAAGTCTGTGTTTATTTATTGGAAAAAAGTACAAAGAATATTAGTATAGTAAAAGGCATGGGAAAGGGGAGTGGTGTTAAAACAGCCTATTTAAAAGCTTTTATTTTGACCGTCTATTGACTCGAGTTAAGCATGTTAGAGAAGTCTAAGACAATGACCATGGCCTCAAGTTCTATACAATCCAGTTTGGAAGCTAAGATATGGACTGAAAAATGGATATGCCTCACCAAGGAGCCACTGCTAAGTGTTCAGTGAGTCATGCTGTTTGTCAGAGGAGGAGGATATCAGGATGGGACAGAGAGAAAGGTCCACATTTCATAGAAAAGGCAGAATGTAAGTAAATTCAGCAAAAACAGATTCAGATATGATGGGAGCTGGTAAAAAGACATCAAATAGTGAGAATGGAATTGACAAAAGTGGAAGGTCAGTATTATAAGTAATAAAAACCACAGTATTTAATCAGAGTTAATATTATTTTCTGGGCACTTTGCCAAACACTTTACATTAATTACTGTATCTAATATTCCTTATAAGTTTCCTTTGAAGTAGGAATTATTATTCTATTTTACAGATGAGAAAACAGAGGCTCAGGAAGGTAACTTTCCCAATCAAAGTCATGTTACTATATTGAGAGTCGTATTCACATGAGGTCTGAAAGCTTGTAAGCGTGGTCCTAGAACTCCTGGAATGCACATGGGATTTGACTAGAACAGGAATTGACTTGGATGGAGAGAGAATAAGCTTGGAACTTGAGGTGAGAAGTGTGAGCCCTTCCATTTTTGAGCAAAGGAGAGAGGGCTCAACTAGACTTCTTTGGGGACACCAGGGGACCTAGGGCAGGGGACGAAAACAAAACAGGGAAGATGTGCAGTTTTCATTGTATGAGAAAGTGAATCTTACACTAACCCTGAACAAAATCCTGTGTTGTTACCTTTCACGTCACTTCAAAAATACTAAGAAGACAAAAATCTTCCAATGGGGCTTATTCTATTTCCTTTTTTAAGACAAGTGTTACATGAGGGGCCTTTCAAGAAAACACTTAAAAAATTTTCAACTGAGACTTCGAAATGTGACGGGTTGGATGCGACTTAGCTTATGGGCCCTTATTTTTAAAATGTTATGTCACTGAGGCATGCTTAGTCATTCATTTGGAAACCGGTTAGGTTAATTAGATACAATGAGAGCAGACAGAAGAATATCACATATCGAAGAGAGAGAAGAAAAACAGAACGAAAGAGAAGGGCTCCAGTGGAGTTTTCCTCCAAAAGACTGAATAAGACTGACCAAAAAAAAATCAGACCAAATAGATTCCAGGTATAGACAAGTAGTAGAGCTAAAGGATTTATAGACACTTGCGTCAACACAGGGCGGGAAGACAAAGAAATCTGCAACTGGGAAGAATTATCCGGAGATGTAGTTCTATGGAATAATCTAAGAATAAGATGATTCCATAAGAATAAGAATATGGAATGCTTTGGTTTGTGAAAAATACTTGGTTAGCCAAAGTTTAACCTCGTGTTTCTTTACTGCAGGCTTTTTCAGAGCCTTTAAGATTGCATGTGTATCCTAAAGTTTACAATGTATAGGGTTCCCCAATCTATTTGTTTACAGAATCTCGCTACCCCGACCCTTAACACACACACACACACACACACACACACACACACACACACACAATCTCTCTCATTTTTTCTCTTGTAGATTTCTTATGGCTGACAAACCTCAACCTTCACTAAGTTCTGAGACAGAATTTTCTCCCCTACTGCAGATTTTTCTCTGCTTCCTCCACAATATGCCTGCTATGTGCTTAGAAGATTACCAGAGACCTAAATGA
The DNA here is from genome assembly GCA_004363575.1 of Solenodon paradoxus. Taxonomy (NCBI): domain Eukaryota; kingdom Metazoa; phylum Chordata; class Mammalia; order Eulipotyphla; family Solenodontidae; genus Solenodon; species Solenodon paradoxus. The sequence continues at coordinate 138,673 of RJWH01000515.1, read as the reverse complement.
ATGTTTCCTATTTAAATTAAAATTTACCAAAGCAAATAGTTTCCTTAGTACTACCAAATTTCTGTCCCCAACCCCTTCAGCTCTCCAAGGGAATCAATAAACTAGTTCATGAGAGGAAACTGCAGCTATTTTATATGCTTTCTTTAAAATCAATGCTCAATTACATCCAGATTATCACTGTTCTAGATGCCGGGCCGCTGGTCCTTCGGTTTTCAGTAGTCCCCTCTCTGCTGACAGGCATGAAACTGGGTGTCCAGGGACAGGCCCTCCAAGGAGCTGCTGGGCGGCGCTCTAGTGTGGTCGCTCCAGAAGGCCCCGGAAAGCTTTTGAAAGTCCTCCAAGGAGGCCTCTTTCTCTCGTGAGATCTGCGACATCCTCTGCTCCTTTTTCCTAATGGCTTCCTTGATGCCTTGGATGTGGCACTTTTCCTCCTTCTCGGCTTTCAGCTTCAAGATGTGATGTTTCTTCTCCCGAAGGATGTTGAGCCCCCGAACGTGCTGCACCTTGTCCCTGATGCTCCTGTGCACGCTGCTCCTGGCCTGCTGGATCTTCTGGTCCGCCAGCTCCGCCAACAGCCGCTTCTGCAGCGACCTCTGTTCCTGCAACTCCTCTGCGCGCCACTTGACCTGCCGGAGCTGCTCCTCCTCCTTTTGAGCCTTCTCTCTCAGCTCTCGGTGCTGCTCCTTCAGCCGTCTCTCTTGGATCAGTTGGGCCCGCTGGGAACTCTGCTCCAGGGAGAGCTTCCGGAGGAGCTCCTCGGCCTTGGCCTGGCAGTCCAAGAGGACCTTCCGGGCCTGGTAATTGACGAGGGAGCTCAGGTTGGTTTCCTGGATCTTTTTCTGGCCCTCCAGGGTGTGCAGGTGCTTCTTGTGACTGACCTGCTCCACTCTGTTCTGCACCTCCAGGCTGTTGAGCTCCCGGAGGTCCTGCAGCTCCCTTTCCTGCTCCTGCCTGCCCTGAACTTGGCTCTGCTTTCGGTGCTCCGCCTGCGCGCGGGTCCGCTCCAGCTTTTTAAGTCGCTGGTTCTCCTGCTCCTGCGTGGGGTTCCTCTCCGGCTTCTCCTGCCGCTGGTTCTGCTGGTCCTGCGGGGGCTGCTTCCACCGGTTCTCCTGCTGGACAGCGGCGCTCTTGCGGCGGGCGCCCGGTTCCCGATTCAAGCGCGCTCTGCGCTGCACCTTCTCCTGCTGCCACTGTTCCTGGCTCTGCTGCAGCAGTAGCTTGCGTTCCTTCTCCAGGGTCTTCTGGACCTTCTGGTCGGACAGCTTCAGCTCCTCCCAGGCCACAGCCGCTTGCTGCTGCAGCTCCCGCATCTTCTGGGCTTTCTTGAGGCGAGTCAGCACCAAGGCCACAATCTTCTGGTCCCGGGAGGACATGACTGCCTCTTCCAGCTTGTTCTTGAGGATCTGGGCGTGCTGGCTCTGTATCTCCTTGCTGGAGGTGGAGCGCTGGGAGTTCTGGCTGGCAAATGACTCCGCCGTGTCATTTTTGTCTCTTGTCGGAGTGTGTGTGCAAACTGACTGCGTCCAGCGTCCTTGAGAGGGCACCGAAGACTTCTCGGTGGGAATTGAGGAAAAGGAATAGCGACCTAGACCTCTGCATAGCGGCACTGCCCACTGATCTCCACTCGACACCTTTTCTACCCCCAAAGTGCCACTCAGTGAAGTGTAAGCTCCCTCTGGGTTCGGTGGAGGCGAATCTCCCTGGGATGGAGCGTTGTGCTGGCAGGACTGAGGCTGCTGGGGTTGCTGCTGAGACGGCTGGGGCCAGGCCAGGCTGTGCTGGCTGCCTTCCAGAAACTGGGGCTGGTGGCTTGCCTCCCCCCAGGCATCTTCCAGGCGTCTGCTGCGGAGCGGATGCTTCCTAGGGCGCACTGGGGGCCTCTGGGCCACGTCGGTCAGACTGCAGCTTTCCCGCGGCGAATCGGAGTAGCGACGCTGGCGAGGCCGCGGGGTGGGCGAGCAGTGCGGCAGTCGCGTCCAGGACGCTGCCGTCTCGCTCCCCTCGCGCAGAGTCTCGGCCCAGGAGCACGAGGTCGGCTCGATCCGCGCCCCGGGGCCGATTTGCCGCTCCGGGGACGCGTTCTCCCCGCCAGGCTGCGGGAGCTCCCAGATGTTGTGGTAGGGCCTCTGGGAGAAGTGGCTGAAGCCCTCCATACTCCCTCCAGGCACACCCAGTGTCTGAGCAAGGTCCCGGGGGCTTCCAAGGAACGCTGCCGAGAACTGCCCGGCCCCGCCCTCCGAGCCCGGGGTCCCTTTCCTTTGTGACGCTCTGGCCACTTCACAATACGCTTGGACCTCCCGCCTCCACCTCCTAGACACGCCACGCACCTGAGCAGGCCAGTGGAAAGGGCAGAGTCCCGGGGCAGGGTGCAGAGTAGAGGCTGCTGTAGGAAATCAGGGAGGACTTACAACGCTGTGCATGCAATGTGAGATCCCACCAGTGATTCAGGAGGAATTGGAACTCACATTGTACACCCTGCAGGATTTGAAAAGATCCTGTGTAAAAACGTCTCGCTGGAATGGAATGTGAGGGCAAGGATCCGGGTGCAGTGTGTGCGGGGGGGTGGGGGGGTGGGGGGCGGGGGTCCTCTGAGCACCCTTAGCTGCCTGTCACCATCTCTCCATCTGTGCCCTCTGACGTGGATGCAAATTCAGTCATAAGGGGCACCACCCTTTCGCTGTTTTAAGTCAGCAAGCCCAAAGGATGCGTTAATGTTTATTTTTTTTTTTAATTTTAGGACAGAAAAAGATTAGTCTTATTTTTTTCCTGCTATAATAATTGCTGCTTTTGTCAAAATGTCTACAATTCTGAACATCAGTGGACGCAATGCTGAAATTGCGGTTGCTGTTTTTTTGTCCTTTTCCTCCAACTCTGTGAGTTGGTTTTTCCTTATGGAGGCACTCTGGGGTAGGGAGAAAAGCACTGGGTTTGGTCAGGTGAATTAGAGTTTGAATCTCCTCTGCCACTTTCCACCTGTGTGGTTTGGGCAAGTTACTTTGTTTCCTGATCAGCAGGTTCTGAAAAGTGCAATAGAGGGGGTGATAATGCCAGCCCTATAGGCCTGTCCTGGGGCTCAGAGGAAATGATATCTCAAGAGCCTAGCACCTTAATGCATTCAAGAATTATTCTGGTGTCCCCCTAGGCTTCAAAGAAATTCTGAGGCAAACTAACATAAGGGTTTACAAAAGTTTCTACAGCATCCTAACTTAAGAACAGAATCAATGTGATTGTAAAACAGTAAAGGTAAAGGATAGGGTACTAGGGAGGGACTTCCCCCAGGCCCTGTCATGTTCATCCTGTCCTTGGCGAAGAAATCACTTCTCTTTTCTGGTCTTCAACAAGGGAGCAGTTCTAGACAACATTCTCCAACTATGGTCACTTCTTAAAAGAGGAGAGGGGAGCACGTATTCACGCTAGTCCTCTTCATCAAGACTAGGAGTCTCACAGCCACCCCAGCAGGACCAATAGCATTGCGAACATCTCCTTATGACAGCATGAGAGTTGGCCATATTCTCTCTCAGTCACTGGCAGGGGTTTTAACTTCAGATTCATTTATCTTTCCATAGCAGCATCCTGCCTCTCCAAGTGGATAATCCATGCCTATGAATTGATGTATGTGTTATGTACCAACTGTTTGTGACCCCCAAATTCATATATGGAAGACCTATCCTCCATGTGATGTTATTTGGAGGTGAGGCCTTTAGGAAGTCATTAGATCTACATGAGATCATGAGAGTAGGGCCCCCTGGTGGTATTAGCGTCCTTATAAGAAGAGGAAGAGAAACCAGCACTCCCTCTGCCATGTGAGGACACAACTAGAAAGTGGTGGTTTGTAAGCCAAGAACCAAATGTGCCAGTACCTTGATCTCGGACTTCCAGCCTCCAGAACTGTGAGAAAAAAAGTGCTGTTTAAGCCACACAGTCTATGGTGTTTCGTTACAGCAAGCTGAACTGATTAAGATGACATGCTTTTAAGAAAATTGTGATCAGATGGTTTACCAGATGGACACCAGAGGGTATTAGCAATCTTGTCCTTGAAGCCATGTGGCAGCAGCCTTGACTGCCGTGACTGAGCCCTCCCCAGGAGCTCATTCTGCCTGGATGGGGTCTCGGGTGCTTTCATTAGCACAAGTAGAGTGCAGAGAAGTTGTTTTGACAATTTATACCTATTAGCAACATTCCTTTATGATTGTAATTTTTACTAGGAGGCAACTTAAAAAATTGAATTTGAAATGGAATCATTAGGTTAGCAAAGACTTAGGCATGAACTGTTGTACTGATACCTGAGTATTGTCTCTCCTACATCAAAATGCTATAAAATATGTTGCACATCCAAATGCGGTGCTGGCCAGCAAAACCAGAAAAACAGTGTCGCGTGAGCGATAGCGCCACCATAGACACAGGTGACCAGTCACGAGTCAACCGTATCCATCACTGAGTCACTCTAGAAGCCATTTCACCTTTGAACGTCAGTTTCTTCATCACTGTGGGAGATGATCTCTAAGATCATTTTCAGCCTCAGATGTAATGGGAGAAAAGAGTTCAGTCTAGTAAATTCTGCAAGCTTCTGTAAAATAAAAATCAGTTAATCTATGAAACGTACTTAGAGCAGTGCCTGGCATGTGGTTCCTGCCTTATCCATATTAACTACTAGAATTCTCATTATCAGTATGCCAAGAACACTAAAATCATGGCAGTGTAAGACAGAATTTAAAGCCCTAGTTTGGAGTGGAGCCAGAATTAGAACCCAAGGACTCAGATTCCCAAGTTAGTGTTCTTTGGCCTCTTGCTTCCTCTATAGGTTGTCAGAATTCATTGAGGATTGCTTTGGTCACCTCTGCTGCTGATGGAACACAGGACATAGTCTTAACGTCATAATTCCATAAACATTTATTGACAGTCTAGTCCAGGATTAGAAAGATAATTTGGGGCACTTACCCGCAATATTGTAAGAGAAATGCATCCAAGTAACAGATGTGGTTAAGTAGTAACTTTAACAGGATTCCAGGAGGGAAGGGTTGGTTCATGAGGATGCTCATTGGCTTGTTCATATGGGAATATTTCATACAGGATGAAATTGCTGCTAAACATGGGAGAACATCTGAGATCTCACCCCACCAACAAGCAGAAGTTACATGGCCACAGCGTGGAGTCTCAAACATGCTTGGTACATTGGGGTGGTTTACACTGGGTTCATTAGCAGGGGCCTGGGGAGCATGGGCAGTGGAGGGACAGGTGATGACCCCAAGAAGGTGGGCTAGGTTTCGAGTTCCATAGGAGTTTGAGTGCCAGGCCAATGACCATAGCTTCCCCACTGGGCAGTGAGGTTCCTGCTGTCTCTCAAAGAATCTGAGATTCCTTGCAGCTGCGGTGGCCCCCAGAGGAAGTCGGGCAGGAAACTTTAAGGAAGACTTTGAGACTTCCCGTCTGCCACCCATCACAGCTCAAATTCTGTGTTTTACATGTTAGGGATCTTGGTAATACCTCATAGGAAAAAAATTGGGGTTCTTCTGGTAAACGTAGGTTGAAATCTACCACATGGAAAATAGTGAAGTGTCCATTAAAGTCTTGAAACCAAAAAAGTGACCCCAAATCGAATCTGTGTCATAGGAAGGTCACCCTGGCAGCATGGTGGGAGGTAACTGGGGGGTCATGGGAGGGGGCAGTTAGGAGGATGATTCAGGCAAGCAAGAAGTATGACCCTAGACAATGGCCAGGGGACAGGAAGGGATGGATTCAAGGGGCAGTTTAGAGGTTGAGGGACTGATCTGAAGGGGAGTTTGATCCAGAGAAAGAGGATTTCTGACCCTGGGCACCTGGGCATATGGTGAGTGGTATTAACAAGAAGTCATAGTCTCAGTGACCTTCAAAATCAGGTGAAAGAAGCTGTAATTATAAAAGAATTCCACACAAAACAGCAAAAAGAATGTCTGGAAGACACTGAGTGAGAAAACCTGCAAGAGAAACCCTTGTCCCAGAGGGGTCCCAGGAGGGGGCTTCTTGGACAGAGCACAGTGACAAGTCCTCCTCCCCTGCCCTTTGGTGTCTGATTAAGACCCCTGGGAAGTTGACAAGCTGGGAAGCACAGTCAGCTCTTCCACAGGGCAGATGAAAGAGATGTTTTGCAGATGCTAAGCTGCCAAGCAGTCCCTTGATACTTAGAACAATCAGCCTCGTTTTTAATTTGGCAGAAAAATCCTTAATGTATTTCTCTAGAGGCCTCAGAATTTGGGCCTTCTGCCAAACGAAGACCTGGATCTCTTTTCATTTTTTGGACAAACTGTGCTCTGACCCGACAATTTGAATTAATCTGTGAACTAGAATGTGTTGAATCCTTCCTTAGAATGACTAGCAGTTACTGCAGTGACCTAACATTGGCTTTTAGCGAAGGGCCCAGTTCTTGGATACGCTGAAGGGGACAAATGGAACAGAGCTGTGCAGTCTTCTATAGCCACTAGCAGCCACACCTGGTATGAGCCCTTGAACATGAGTAGTTCCGACTGACAAGTGCTGCGAGTAGGAAATGCATATGCTGGATTTCAAGGACTTCCTACAAAAAGAGCACTTTTTTAAAAAAATGTGGTTACTTGTGGAGATGATATATTGAACACAATGAACTCAATAAAATATATTATCAGGATTAATTTCACATGCGTCTTAAATCTTGTTTTAATATGGTTACTGGGATCTATAATATATGTAAATGTATAAATGTATATATTTATATATGTAATGCAGATCATGGCATATTTCTGTTGGGCTCCATTGACCTAGATAATTGAGGTTTCCAAATATTTATGTTGTGAGTAAAAGCTTTCATCATCTAGGTAATTTTTATTTTATGTAAATATAATGCTATAAAGTCACCTTTTCTAAGAAGACAGTATTTGGGTCAGAAGATTCTTTTTTTTTCCTCAATGGTTGGATGATAGGGTAAATGAGTAATTTTCAAAATTTAGCTTTACAGTACAATTTCACAGGAATTCTGTTCTTTCACGCCCACCCCAACTTTTTCTATATACACAGGAAAACAGATGCCCCGGAAGTCACAGGATCTGAGAATAAGGAACAGGGACCCCCCCATCTCTATGGGTCTACAAGATATGGACTCATTAAAAATACCAGACCCATAAAACAGTAAAATAAATCAATAAGTAAATAAAGACAGTGTGAATCCCCCAGGTCAGCAAATAAAAAACTTACGTTAATGCAGTACTAAAATGAAAATTGTAGCCTATAAATTTCTTAAAAAAAAAAAAAAAAAGAAAAAGAAAAAGAAAAGAGTGGGGTAAGAGCTTGGAAATAAAATAGTTAAGTTCCCATGGAAACCATCACTTACCCACAATGCAAATATTCCATGTATATAAGACCTTAAGTGTGTAAAAATGAGGGCTGACTTGTTGAGTGAGTGCTGGACTTCCCTCTAAGTGCTTTGTATGTAAATCCTTCCACACAATGTAAAGCAGGCATTGTTCTTCTTGGAGGCAGGGAGACTATCCCCAGTCAGGAAGGCAGGCTGCAGGGGAGCCAGGATCCCAACCCCAGATCGTCCTTCTAACCCCTCAAACAACATAATTATAACCAGAAAAAATCTTGTGTGGACAAGAGAGCAGGAGAGGACTTTAAACATTTCTGGTTTGGCTGCATCTTAGAATTTTGATGCTTTTCACGTCTATAACCTGAGTGCAATTAAAAGCAGGAGATGGTAATTAACCAAGTCTTTTGAAGAAAGGAAGGACTTCACATAGGTTCAGAGCTGAGAGTTTTACAGTGAGATACCAGGCTGGAGGCGCAGTTACCAGGTCATTCCACAGTGACACAGCAACACAAACACGCATGATAAAACAATTTATTTTTGAAATTTTATCACACATAATGTTAAACATAGGAAGAGGTTTTCCTATTGGAAACTTGAGAAAATAGTTAAATTTAATAGCATGCCCCATTTGGAGTTAATTTCTTCATCTTCAACATTAACAAAGACAGATTGAATTTTTTACGAAAGACTATGCTATGTTAAAATGTAAAACGAGTGGGTTTTCTTGAGTTCTAAGAGTTTTTTTTTCTTTTTTTTTCTTTTTTTTTTTTTTTGCTAAAATTGAGCCTGGAGTTTTTAACTTTAAAGGAAATTTGTTTTTCAGAAAGGTCTAAGTGAGGGAAGATAGCTCTGCAATAGAAAGCTGTGATGGATGGTTTGCCGTGACTGCTGACTCTGCATATATCATAATGTATGTGCATTGTGCATCCTTTGCTGATGTTTTCAGCAGGGTAGATGCCCTCAGCCCACTAAAATTCCAACCTCTGCATCTAGCAGGCTTATCCTATGATGGAAGAATTTTCAGCAGGCAGCTCACAGTGTTCTTTTCACACAAAGCCACCCACACACTAGGATGGCGCAGAATCTCAGCCACTATGGTGGCTCTGTCTGTGTGCTTGGCAGCCACTTCTCTGAAAAAACTTTGCAAAGTCACCTGAGTCCACCTGTCTGAGTCTCCACTTGACCACAGATCTCGGCAAAGTCATCAGCTATCCTCCCTTCTGCGTGGAATGGTGTTCCTTCTTTAAGTCTCAGTTCTAAAAGGTGTTCCCTGCCCTCCCTAACTAGCCAAAATTCCCTGTGATACACTCTCCTAGTCCCTTTGGAACCCCACCTCTCTCCTTGGTGGTTTGGGTCCATTGAAGAATTACACAGGGGCTCTGTGAATATTTGATTAACATTAAGTCGCCCAACTGTCGGTTCCATAAGAGAATGGGTGTGCCTGCTAGAGTCACTCTCACTTTCTAACGTATCTCCAGTGCATTGAACGGTGCCTAGAAATTATAGACACTGGGCAAATTGAATAAATGAAAGAAATGGCTAGCTACACGAAAAGCTCAGTATCTGACCACAGCTGTGCCCCCACAATGGATCTCAATGCTCCAATGCACCTATGGCAGGGGAGACTTCCAGTCTTGACTCAAGTCCCTGAATTGGCCGGCTCACCCTGTTCCTGTGCCTACATTTTAGACCAGATCAAAATCCTCGAAGCAAACTATCTCAACTTTCCCTTTCATTGGACTTCACCAATTTTCTTCTTTCTTTCTAACTTAGAGTAGAAATTGTTCCTGTCCCTTGCGAAAGCCAACTCCCCCTACTCTGGTTCTGCCCTCCATCCTCTCCCAGACCGCTGCTCTTTACTGCATCTGCAGTCTCCACTCTTCTGTCTCTATCTCTCTCCACCAAACCCCTTCTTCTGGCCTCACAGCCAGGCTCACATGACCCCATCTTCCAGATACGTTGGCCCCAGGTAGTTTAGGTCTAGATAGCCGTGTCCAATAGAACTTTCCACACTAAGGAAAACGCTCTTTATCTGTGCTGTCTCAAATGGAGACTCTTAGCCACATGTGGCTACTGAGCACTTAAAATATGGCCACTGTGACTGAGAAAATGAAATTTTAACTTTATTTAATTTTAATTAAATTTAAACTTAAAATAGGTCCATGTGGCTAGTTGGACAGCACAACTCTAAAGTGTAAGTTTAGAAATCACATTGCTTAAGTTAAAATACACTATAATAGCACCACCTCCTAACCATATGGCCTTGGGCAAGTTACTCAAATACTCAACATTTTCATCTAAATTGTGGTAATGATATTAAGATATAGAATTGTTATGAATGAGAGAATTCATGGTATTACATTTAGCACAAAGTGTATACACTCAATATGTATTTGTTGTTATCATCATCAGCATCCTCATTGTTATCTGATTCTGTTCAGATCGCTTTTTCAAATATCAGGCCATGATGCTTTGATGATTGACAAAATCAGTTCAATGGGTCTTGACTGGTATTTTGTTTTTAAAAAGAAACAGACTAGAATAAAACATTCTTATGAGTACTTCCCATTTTCCAGAGGTAGGTATTAATTCATGAAACATTTGTTTTTATATGAGTTTGGTGGGTCAAGACTGCTATCTCAGATGCCAAATCCAATGGCCTCTGCTGGGTCTTATCTTGATTTCTCTGTCCCTTAAGGCACTGAAGTCTACTGTTTGATTTTATTTCTTCTGTTTACCTTTCTCCTTTCCCATTTATTATTTGTCTGAGGGTCACTTATGGGGACATGTAGTAGTCCTGTACCCTCTCATCCCAGTGCCCCAGACCAGGCGGAGAGAAGGCAGAGGACCCTGATGCAAGTTCCACTGAGCTGTGTCTACTTTGTTGATTTTGTATAATTGACATGACATAAGCATTGTCAGTTTCCTTTGGATCTTCTTACACTTGGCTATTCTGGCTGTGCTGTGATGAGTCATTCATTTATTCCTGAGAAACAGCATTTACTAACCCTGCATTTATTACTACTATTAGGCATCATGGTGGATATAAATCTTCCTAATCTTTGTCAATGTAGACATACCTGCTATACATTGGCAATTACCAGAAGAAAGAAACTGAAATATCAGGGCACTTCAAAGGGAAAGGAGATCACTTCTAGGTTGGACGGGTGGGAAGTGGGGATAAGTCATTACCAATCTCCTTCCATTGAATGTATATTTCAGGAGGCTAAACAGCTGTGTGTTGATCGATTCTGTATTTCTAGCTTGTAAAGCAGCACTTCACCCATAGTAGGAATAAATACATATCTGCTGAATGAATGATGAACAACAACAAAAAAAGGATGTGTCAGAAATGTAGGTTTGGGTCATAATTGTGAGTTTCCTGAAGGGTAGGATGACACCTATTTGCATTCTGATGAATTTGCATTGTGTTTTGGCATACCTTAGGCACTCACTAAATGCTGGATGAATGCTGAATAAGTGATTCCACAGTACAGTTTGTTTACTTCCTAATCCTCCTGATTATTAAGCATTAACCTTCCTGATGAAAATGTTCATGCCAAGCTGACAGTGGTCTTAAAGGTAAGAGTCTTGAAAAAACCACGGGAAAAGAGCCAGGTGATAGAATCTGGGATAAAGTTCAAAGGTCAGGAAAGTAACAGTTTGATGCAACTACTCAAAGTATTTCTGAAAGTACTGGTTTAGGTTTACCAGGTGGTCAGCTGAAATGGAGAACTGAACTTTAGATAGTGATATTGTTAAACCACCTCATTAGCAACAGTTGTTTAATTCAAGAGCCAAATATTATGATCTAGAGATCAGAGCTTAAAGTTATTGAAAATGTGTGCAGTTCAGAATTAACTAAAAAGGCTAAAAGCCCAGAGATATTTCTGCTGCTGTTCTTCCCCCTTGTTACCCACCCAACCCCAGTGATCTAAATTTAACTAACTGAAATTATATTCTAAGTATCATATATTTATTCCAGGCTTTTCCTCATCCCCTACTATATCCTTATCAGTGCATTGGTTGTTTTCTTGTAATAAGTAGATTTGACTGCCATAATAGGTAAGCTAAAACAACTAATGACTCCCATATAATAGACATTTCTTTTTTGTAGGGCAATATCAGGAGATGACGGTAGGGCAGGGATGGGGGATGCTGGAGGAAGTCTGCATCACAGTTGTTGAAGACAACAAAGTTGTCCTCTGGTTTCCAAGAGTCTTCGGTCTTTGACATTTCAGGAGGTTTACAAGGTTTAAAGATGGCGATACACCACACCATGCCACTGGAATAGATGACACAGAATTCTGTTACTTAGAGTTTTGAACAAGAAGAGGTTACCAAGCAGGCCTGTTTATGGGATTGCAACAGGAACAAAGCAACAGCAAATTTGGTGGAGCTCTAGGTGGAGCTTGTGTGTGGCAAGTGAGGTTGCGAGGATTCACTGTCTCTCTGTGGACTGACGAATTTGAATAATTTTGAAGGGCTCTGTGGGCATAGGGGTTCATCCCTAATTGTCTGCTACCTGGCCCTGGGGGGAGCTGGTGGTGGAGATTGAATGTATTCAGTGAAATGAATGCCCAGTAATGGGAGTGGTTGAAGGTGTGGACTAATCCACCACTCAAAGGGGAGCTGGCTAGCTTCTGGCCAGGGCTTCAAAGTGGGTCACATGGCGTAATAGAAAAAAAAATTTTTTTTTTAAAATCAGCCCATACAAAAGGGAAGATAAAGCACATATGGGCCAGGCCTACAAGTAGCTCACATCTATTCTACCCACATGTCCATAATGAGGTTACAAGGCCAACTAGTCACACCGTCTCACATAGCTGCAACGAGAGCTGGGAGGTATGGTCCCAGACACAGCTTTTCTGGAGGAGAAGGAAGTTCAGACTTCAATGGGCAGCTAGCGGGCAGCTAGCAGGCTCTACCGAAGGGTGCACGTCAATCTGAATCTGCCTGTTTCTTTGTAACCACCTTGCTTCAAATCTGTTTCGCTGGCTTATATGGTAAGCTCCTTCTCAGGTTAAAAATTATCCTGTTCTCTAACTTTTGATTCTTTCTGCAGCAACTCATTCTGCATCCAGTGGGCTTCTCACTAAAACAAGCCTGTAGTGATTTCAATATGCAAGATAGATACCACTTTGGAGCCTGGCATAAATATCTGATACTTAGAAATAATTTCAGTTAGTTAAATTTAGATCATGGTGTGGGGTGGTGGAGGGAAGAACAGCAGCAGAAATATTCTCTGGGCTTTTAGCCTTTTTAGTTAATTCTGAATTGCACACATTTTCCATAACTTTAAGCTCTGAGCTCTAGATCATAATATTTGGTTCTTGAATTAAATCAATAACTGTTTAAGAATGTCGCTATCTAAATTTCAGTTCTCCATTTCAGCTGACCACCTGGTAAAGGTAAACCAGTACTTTCAGAAAGAGACAGGGAAATCCAAAATAACCCTACAAGGAGAGGCAGCTTTGGAAGAGAGCTCAACATTGGTCTTTTACAAAATGGCAAACTAGTTTAGCAAATAAGCTTTACTGAGCATTTTTCCCCTCCCCTTGCAAGGGAAAAACTTCCATCAAGGAACACCTTAAGTACACAGCTCTCTATTATCTCTATTTTCAAAACACGCTATCAGTACATGGTCTTTTCAAAGTTAACTTCATGCCCTTAAGTTCTAGTTTCATTCTTACCTTTCCCCTTTCTATGTTCTTTTCTCTTTCCTTGTGTATTTCCTATTAATTTTAGTCACCTAGGTATTATACAAGTCTTCTTCCCAAAAATATTAAATAAATTAAATCATGAAAATAAAATCATAGCAATAAAACAAATAAGATTTGACCACCCCTCCACCACAATTCCGTCTGTTCTCGCTGACCTGGATAGAAATACCCTGTCTGCTATGAATCGTTGCAGACTTTTTTCTTTTGTGAACACATCAATCCCTAGAAAATCTATGATATTTTTTCCATAAATCATACTTATCATACGTATCTTCATATACACCTTTATTTATATATGAATATATAATATATATACAGAATATATATATATATATTTATGTCATTCCACAATTAGCTTCTTTCATTCAAGAACCATGTTTCATAGAACTCTCTATGTTCCTAACATAGAAATCCAATTTATACCCAATGGCGACAGAATATTCCTTTGTGTGAAAATACCACAATTTATTTAATCATTCTTTTATCAGTTTTTTTTAATCAGTTTTTTTTTTCTCATTTTTCACCATTACAAAAATATCTCCCAAGATCATTTTTGGATCTGCCCACCTGAGCACTTACAGGTGCTGGGAACTCATCAGGTGCTTTTCTGGTTTAATCTCATTTAATCCCCTCAGTAGTTGTAGGAGGTGGGTAGTGACATCATCTTTTACTTTCTGAGACAGCTTTAGGGATATTAAGCGGTGCAACTGTTGGGTCAATTTACTCTCCTCTAGTGGTAGTGTGTTTTAAAGTTACCCACAATGTTTTAATCGGGTATTTAAGACATGCAGACATGGAAATGGTTATGAAGGGAGAAGTTGTTTATAGTCAGTTTCCTAGAAACGGGAGGCACAGCACATCACACAGACCCACATGGGGAAGCACCAGTCACTCAGTGAGGATTAGGATAGGGGATGTGGACAAGAGCCTATATCATAGTTTTTATGGAAAGGAATGGGTAATGCAAGGAAAACATGTTAGAATAGGGTAGTTTGAATAATTTCAGTGGGCTCTGTAGCAGAGGGGCTGTCCCTAGCTGTTTGGTACTTAGCTCCGGGGTGATTGGGGCAGGGATACAGTAGCCCTTAAATGTGGGCTCTTGTTTGCTATCTCTAGTAATTGACTAGCCCTGGGAAGGAAGTCTCTCCAGGGTCATCAGGTCCCCAGGTGTCAAAGCATCAGAATACAGAAAATAACACATGGTTTAATGAATAGCAATTTATACTCCTATCATCAGAATATAGAAATTCCCTTGATAATATCAGACTTACATTTGTAATCTCTCTGATGGGTGATAACAGTGTCTATTATTTTAATTCACATACTCTGATTAAATACTGATATTGAGTATCTTTCATGTGTCTATGGGTCAGTGGTAAATAGTACATTCCTGGTTCCCTCTCCAATTTATTCCCACTCTATTTTTCTCAGTTCTGTCCTTTGTCTCAATCCCCACCACCTCCTGCTTGGTCTTTGCATAGACTTTCCCTGTCTGGGACACACAATATACTTTCTCCTTTTTCCTCCTTACACAGACACTTCTAATTATATACTTCTTTCCAATCTTAGCACTTATCCCATGACGCCAAAATTGCAGAAGTTTTTTCAATTTCCCCCTTAGACTGTCAGCTAGTTGAACACTAATATCCTGTCTTTATTTTTTTGTGTTCTCCATGCCTAGTACAATGACTGAAACACATCAGGTACCTGATACATATTCTTTGAATGAACGGAAGAATGGATGAGAATGTGACTGAATGGGCACATCTATCTCATTCCCCACACCAGCCCTAGTTTGTCGTCTTACTAATGTGGGCAGGGCAGAGGTAGTTGGTAGAGCAGATGCTCTGAAAATTCTAGATCTGCATTCAGATGCAGAAATGTTTGTTATTAGGTTAATGCGCTAACATGTTTTGGGGTCATTTAGTGGTTTGTGTATGTTTTTCTGGATGGCAAAATTGAAGAAACAAAGAGAAGACAGAAGGTCAGCTGACTTCAAGTTCTGATTTTCAATGTCGGGGGATGAATGGGAATGGTCTCCTTCCTTCTGATATTAAACCAGAAAAATAATTCTTTGTTGCTATGTTTCAGGCTCTCTTCTCAGCCATAGGTGGACTGAGTAGAAAAACACTTTTCGCCCCCAGAGAACGCACCATCTAATCAGAGGAATGGAACAGTCTATGCCCCATGTTATCAAGGGGTGGAGGCGGTGACTGAAAAGGCGTGGGAGTTGCTTCACAGAGGTGGTGTCTAGGTGGAATATGATAGTGAAGCAGGGTGCCATGGAAGCCAGTACTCTGGGGTCTCAGGACCACAGGACCCGAGAAATGCTCAGGAGAAGGAAAGAGCCACAACGCAGAGCGGTGGAGTGTGGTTGGCATAAGGCTGAACATAAATCCTTTTGGTCACTTCCTGCTGAAGTCCCATTGTACCCTTCTGTGCTCACACGTCTGCAGTAACATCTCACAGAGTAAGCCAGATCACTGCCAAGGGCTCTAAGCTGTCTAGCCAGGTGCCCTCTCTGACCTCAGCTCCCCAGAGTCTCCCCATTACTTGCTTAAACTTCATTTCTGTGCTTCCTGCTTCCTGCATATAATAGGTATGCTTATGCCTCAGGGACTTAGCATCTGCTCTCCCTCCACCTGGAAAAATGCGTTTTTCTCATAAAACTGCATTGCTGACTCCCTCATCTCTTTCAGATTTATACTTAAGTGTTACCTCCCAGTCAGGGTTTTCCTGTCCACTTTGTTAAAAACCACAGCTCCTGTCTTTGTACACAAGTTATGCTACACTGCTAGCTTCCCCTGACTCGTCCAATCCAGTCTCTTCTGCTTTCTGGTCAACTGGTTGCCCAATAAAGACTACACTTCCCAGCTTCCTTTGCAGCTATGTACGACCGTATGACGATGTTATCACTTATAATGTGAAAGAACTAATTTGCGTGAACATGAAGACAGTATCTTAGAGCATAGTAGAGTAATGAGATAGAAGGAATCTGGGTCCCCGAATGACATGCCGAGGTTAGTGTATTTGTATCATTTTGTTATAACAATTTACCCTAACCCACACATCTCCTCTACTTACTCCCTGATTTATTATTTTGTCTAGCATTTAACACCATCTAACACCATTCCCTCTTTTAACTCCATTCCCATTTATCAACTGTCTTTTTTAACTAGAATATAGGTTCTTAGAGGGCAATGATTTTTGTCTTTATTCACTATGGCATCCCTAGCATCTAATACGTGCCTAGTTCATAGTAGATGCCCAGTTGATATTGCCCATTGAATGTCTATCCTTAAAGAAAGAACATCAGTAAGTTTTGAAAAATAATCCTAGGGCAAGGGGGCAGAACAGGGTGGGATGGGGAAAAAAAGAATGAAAAAAGAGAGGCTCTTTTTATGGGGAAGGTAGAGACAAGGGGTGGAGTCTGAGGAGAGGAAACTTTAATCTCCCAGAAAAGTCATTTGAATTTGTTTGGAAGACTCCAAAGCTTGGAGTCAGCACTTCTTGCCAGTGGTTTGTTTTTGGAGTTGACTCCTGCTGAGGGACTACAGGATTGTAACTCAATTTTCAGTGATCGTGTGTGGAGGCTTTCCCATAGGAACAAGTGGTTCTCCACACCAGCAGCAACTCAGTCTGACACTCTCTGCTGGAGATAACGTCAGATTCCACAGGTAAGAGCGCAATCTCCCAAGATCATATTCCACTTCTGACGCCAGCCTCAAGCCCCTGTGCTTTTGACCATTCAACTGCAGATGACAGGTTTCCACAACCCTCAGGCTACAGGTTCCATGTGCAAGCCCAGGTTAGCACCTGGGCTTCTGACCCACTAGTCATAACTCAGGGGTTCCTGTGACTCCTCTTTGGGTTCAATTAATTTGCTAGAACAGCTCACAGAACGAAAGAAAAAACTTTACTAAGTCACCGATTTATTACAAAGGCCACCAAAGGATACAAATCAACAGCTTGAGAAACACAGGGCCAGGTCTCAGAACAAAGGCGCTTTGGTCCTCATCAGGTCGTGGAAGGTCATGCATGGATGGGTGCTGGTCCTCACCTTGGAAGCTTTTCAAAGCTGCTCCTTTTGGGGCTTTTATGGAGACTTTGCTGATTAAGTCGACCACTGGCAATTCAACTCCACCTCTATCCTCTCTCCCCTCCCGAGAAATCAGTCCTGGTGGTCTTCCTAGTAACCAGCTCCCATCCTCAGGTGTCTTCCAAAAGTTACCTTCCTTAACATAGACCCATTCATAATAATATTTAGACTTTTCTGACTCTGAAGCTTTCTTAGTAATGAAGGACTAGAGACCAAATATTATGACAAAAGATACTCCTATTGCTCTAAAGGCTCAGGAAATCCCAAGGGTTTGGGGGAACTGAGAGCCAGGAACTGTGGGTGAAAACCTAAAATGTATTTCTCTTAAGTCACAATATGGCAGAGAGGAAGAGAGATTAAATAAGTGTTTTTCTCACTTACTAAGAAGTAAGTCATACCTTCCTGTATTCCATCTACCATTATCCTCTCTCTCTATTTTGAGGTGTGTATGTATGTATATCTCAACTATATTCAAGATAACTTCTTTGTAGAATCCCTTGGTGGAAGGTACTATACTCATAGCTGTGGAATTATGGGAAAACTATTGAACTGCTTTAGATTTAAATCTGGGGCCTTCATTGGTTGGGTGGTCTTGAGTAAATGGATTAACCTCTTTTGTCTTCATCCTTACCTATAAGATGAGTATGTTGGGGGTGGGGAGGTCAAAGGAAAATTTCTTCCTTTTCTTGGAGAATCTTCACAGGCTGGATGAATGAACACTAGACATTAGACACAATTAATAAAATAAAAATCCAAATTTAATAACACACATATGAAGAATTTACATGGTAGTAAATTCTGATAGTGGAGCAGACCAATGATTTACACCCTGAGCAAGGGGACCTGGGGTGTTGGGGCAAGAGGGAGGGGTCACCGGGCAAGGAGGAATGACTGACTCATCTTTACTCTGAAAAATAAAGACAATTAACTTCCCTTTCTGCATTCTTCTAGCAAACAGACACAAAGACCACTATGGATTAGGGGAAACGTAGAGGCCCAGGGGTACCAGATGGCCTCCTTGATTAAAGGAAGGGATAGAGGGTTAGAAGAACTCCTTGCTACTGGGGTTGTCCTGTATTGTCCTTGCCTTCTTTGTGTCACTAAGACGTCTATAAGAAACCAATTCTGAGAGATTTGGGCTGTTCTGTTTTAACCCCTATGAATATAATACTGGTTTTTTATTTTTGCCGTGAGATGTTATGGGTTCAATTGTGTTTGCTCAAAATTTATACACTGAAATCCAATTTCTCAGTACCTCAGATACTGACTGTATTTGGAGATAGGGTCTTTACAGAGACAGTAACATTAAAATGGGGTCATTAGGGTGGTCTCTGATTCAATACAACTGGTGTTCTTATAAGAAAAGGCGAATAGGACTTGGAGAGAGATACTAGACATATGCATTAGATGGATGACCATGTGAAGACACAGGGAGAAGGAGGCTATCTACAACCCAAGAAGGGAGGCCTCAGAAGAAACCAAACGTGATGACATTTTGATCTTGAATTTGTTTCCAGAACAGTGAGACAATAAATCTTGACTATTTAAGCCACCCACTCTGTGGTATTTTTCGTGGCAACTCTAGCAAACTCATACATGGAATAGCATAGCAAACAAACAAAATGGTACACAGTAGTTACCTTCCAAATGCCTGTCTCCTTAAGATGCCTCAAGAGAAACAAATTCTTTAAAATACTGTAAGTACCAGTCCTACATTGCACTTGTCAGAACCCAGGGAGTGAAAGTAGAGTCCTTTTCTGGAAACAAATTTGAATTGTTGAGGATGGATGGCAATTGAGAAACAGGGACACATACAAAGATACACTCTTAGACTAATGAAGAATTTAGGAATTGTCACACTGAAGAGAAGGGAAGAATCAAGGGGACATAAAGTCATCTCCAAGTGGAAAAAGTGCTGTCTTAAGGGAAGAAATTTGAATTGGTTGTGTGGGCCCAGAGATTGAGAGCCAGGACCAGGAGGTAAAAGTTTCAGGGAGGTAGATTTCAGATCATCATAGGAAGATTTTTCTAGGAGAGTCATTGGCAAATATAACAGGTTTCCTCAAGAAGTGTTCAATGAGACTGAATGAACACTTACCAGAAACGTCAGAGACGGAGCTCAGCATGGACATGGGGTTTGGACCAGACAAACCTGGTTGTTCCTTTCAATCCTGAAATTTTCTGTACAACTGGATAGCACTCCAACTAAAGAACAGAATTCAATAGCACTTAGCTACAGCTCTTATGATTGTAAAAACATGTGCATGGTTGACAAATATTTTTTAACTTTGTTGATCTGATAGCTTTTAAAAGCTTTAGAAAATTTACAGAGAAAAACATGAAACGTTCAAACTGTTGAGGTTAGCCACAAGACTTTGGAGATGTGGAAAGGTGCCCCAAAGTACAAGCTTTAGTGGGAATGAACTTGTGCTAAATCTCGAAAATCTTAAACATATTCTGTGCAAAGCTGCCATCTCAATTGTACAAAGCAAAAATAAATAAAAAAATAAAAACATGGAACTTGATTTATATCCTAAATGTTAATCTATCCTGAAAGAAATGTTAAAATTACTCCCAGTGAGTTGACACCGTAAAAGCTGTAATTTTTGAACTACCATCAATATGTGAGATTTGGGGAAGGCGATAGAAGCATGGAATGATTTGGTGGTGATAGCTGAAACATGGTTCTCATACCCACAAATTGCTGCAGAATAATGGGGTAACCCTGTCTAAAGTGTTACCTGCTGGTACCATCTCATTAGCTCACACCCTTTAGCTACAGTGGTTGGAGAGATGGTCCTGAGAGCCAGGCAGGAGAAAGGCCAATCTTGGGGACAAGACAGAGGGTAGCCAGAGCCCTCGCTGTGGGTCCAGATGGACCTCCAGGAAAGGCACAAAGGGACAAACGCTCCGCCCCCCACCCCCCGGAACGTCCCACTGGGGCCTGGAGAGCAACACCCCTAGGGGTCCTAGCCAAGGCCTCAGAAGTCTCTTCTGGCCTCTGCGGAGGTTCTGATCTCCCCCCACCCCCATGCACAGGAGAGTGGCTCCTGGGCGGAAACTGAGCACCCGGTGTCTCCAAACCCGCCAAGAGTCCTCAAGCGATGCGTCCGCGGCTCGCAAAAGGGCAAACACCAAGCTTGCGGGAAGCGGGGATGAGGGTCTCCAAGGCACCTCGGGTTGTCATTCGGGTTGCAAGGGAACAGGCAGAGCCTTGGGAGGCGGAGGGGTGGGGGAGCAGTAACGAGGCAAAATAAGAGTCCTTAGTAATTCTGCCACCCGCTCCCGAGCAAGTTAGCCCCGTGCTGGCGAGGATCCCGGGGACCGTCCGAGTTGCGCACTCTGTCGAACGGTTTGGAGCCACCGCTGCTGAGACCCCGAAAGAGGGGCACCCTGCCGCGCTGCGCAGCGCGCGGGTGGCTCTAGAGGACGAACAGAGGCCAAGGCGGGCACCCGGGCTCGCGCGCTGCCCAGGCGGGAGCCGCCGTCCAGGGCCGGGGAAGGGGCGACACAGCGGCTCGAGAGCGTGAGAGCTGCAGCCGGGCGCCTCGCGCCCCGACAGGTGCAGGCGCGCGGGCTTCCCATTGGTCGCGGCGGCGGCGGCAGGCCCCTTTCCCCTCCCGCCCTCGGCAGGACCCCTTCCCCGCGCGGCGCCGGCTGGGTCGGCGGAGGCGTTTGCCCGCGCGCGCACCCGGACCGCGCGCCTCCGCCCCGCCCCCGCCCCCGCCCTCCCTCGCTCGCCGCCGTCGCGCGCTCGCGAACTCAGGTGGCGGGCGCGCGGGCGCCTCCTCGGGGGCGCGCGGCTGGGCTGCCGTCCTCTCTCCCCCGCCCCCCGCGCCCGTCCGCTCGCGGGAGCCTGGGGAGGGAGAGAGCGGGCGGGGGAGCCGGAGCCGGGCGCCGCCGCCGCCAAGGCTTCCGTCTTGCTCGCTCGCGCAGCGGCGGCAGCAGAGGTCGCGCACAGATGCGGGTTAGACTGGCGGGGGGAGGAGGCGGAGGAGGGAAGGAAGCTGCATGCATGAGACCCACAGGTAAGACCGAGAGCCGGGGAAGGCGCTTCCCAGCCCGGGGAGGCGCGGGCAGGCCGGCGAGGGCGAGTTGGAGCTGGGTTCTTCGCCCTAAGGGAGGAAAATTTTTTTGACAGCGCAGAGACAGCTCACTGGGGACTGGGCAATACGACCCGTGCTCATCCCGGGGAAAACCGGAGAAGTAGCTGGGGGGATCCGGTGCCACGTCTTGAGGGTCCTAAGAGTGAAATGTATAGGCCCAGGGAAAAGTGTTTTTTCAGCCCCGAGAAGCAGGAAGGCTGTGGACTTTCCCGTCATGGTCACAGCCGCTGAATCCCGGGGACCGGCGCAGAGCCAATGTGCGCTACCCGCTGCTCTCCCTCCCCTCCTCCATCCCCCCCGCACGCGCAGCATCCCGCCGCGGCTGTTACTCAGTGTACCCGGCGCTGGGGGGATGTGAGGGAATCTCTCCGTGGGAAAGGGGGCGGGGGAGGAACGGGATGGAGCCGGGGAAGCCGAGGCTCCGGATCCCAGGTTGGAGGAGGGGGAACCTGGCCCCTGATCCCACCCGCAGCCTGTGGTGTTTGCTCCTGGTTGCAGACTCTTGCAAGCCGGATGCCCTCTGTGGATGAAAGATGTATCATGGAATGAACCCGAGCAATGGAGATGGATTTCTAGAGCAGCAGCAGCAGCCTCAGTCCCCCCAGAGACTCTTGGCCGTGATCCTGTGGTTTCAGCTGGCGCTGTGCTTTGGCCCTGCACAGCTCACGGGTGGTGAGTGACCCCTCTGTGGCGGGGAGGGCCCAGGACGGCTGGGAACTGTAGCCTGGCAGGCAGGACAGACCTGCCCCCTCCCCCACCAGACTTCTAGGGTACCCTAGAACTCAAGGGGCCCCTATGTCCCAGCCTGAGACCACCCTTCGTCAAAACCCCCGGAGTTCCCAGAAAATTCCTTCGTGGAGCCGGCACAGTTTCACACACCCACATTCTCTCTGGTGCTTCCCACCCGTCTCCCAGCCTGGTTTCTCTGAAGGAAAGACAATAAAACCTGGCCCATTTTTCGCTTTGGTTAAGAGAAATAAAAAAAGTGGTGTGCTTGTGGTTAGTATGTGTTCGTGGACCTTTGATCTTTGTCTATACCCTCAGCAGGCAGTGGTCTCCTTTCAGCCTCTGGATTTCAGGCAAGAATTGAAGAATCACTTTTGTGAATGTGAAGGATCTGGAAACAGGGCCAGGCTAGCAGGTTTACTTGAAAGTTAAGTTTCTCATTCCTCCCGGAGGTGGTGTGTTCAGACTTGTCTGTGCACGTTGGGGTGAGGAGGGGATGCAGAAATGTTCTTTCCAATGGGTTTCTGGAGGATTGCCTGGCTTATCAAAGGTTTGATTTACAGGGGGAATAAAGTTGAGTGCTTTTCTATGAAGTGGAAGTTAGCTGAAATAAAGTTGATAGTCTCTGTCTCCACAGTGGCTAACCCATAAGATATTTGCTTTAGGTGTAGGAGGGTCATCTTTTGGTTGTGGTAGAGGCAGACAGATGGAATTCCTGCTTGAATTTCAGAGCCTAAGCATCTGTCTCCACTGCTCTTTGCTGTCCATTCTAGAATTTCTAAGAGAGCTTGCTGAAGTGGACATATTAAAAGCATGGACTCATGCTTCTGGAGCTGAAATGCGGTTAACACAGACATACATTATAATTAGTGGAAAAACAAGTACTGGTTGATATAAACAAACCATTGTAGTGTTTTAAGATATGACTGTTTCAGAGAATTCGAAGGTGAAGATGGAAAAAAGTGGGTGAAAAATGAACGAAAGTGGGAGAGAGGAATAGCAAGTCGGGCTTTAACACAGAGCCGTTGATAACTCAGGCATTTCACGTAGAGATCTGAAAGATGCCCAGAGTATAAAGTCGCTTTCTCTGATGTGCCTGTCTGTCAGAATTAGCTAGAAAACACTTGCTTTGGATGGGGACCCACTTTGGGGTTTGCTTTGTTTTCTAAGAAGAGGTAACTTCTTTGGTGTTCTCATTTTTATAGAAATGCCTCAGAGGCCGGTTTCCTCTTTATAGATGACAAGGTCAAATGAGGTGCCAGGGCTCTGGTCACAGCCTCTATCCTGCCGTGGATGTTAGGTCTGCGTCCCGCTGAATAGTGGACAGGAAGCCCTAAGTGGACTGGGTCATGTCTTTCCCTCTTCTCTTACTTCCAGTTCTAGCTTTCATTGCTTCAAAACAGGGCCTTGGGCTTGTCCATCCTCCTAGTTCTTTCCTCCTTTGTAGATGACAGATGATGGTGGCTGTTGATGGAAGTGCGAGGTCTGCGTACATCCCAGACTTCAAGCCTGTCTTTTGATTCTGCTGTGAGTGTTTACAGTGTCCTCCTTCAGTGTCTCAGAACTCAGCGGGCTGCACAGCCCCTTGGTCTCACTCGTCACCCCTGTGGTTGTGTAACTTTCATTCCTCTCTTCCAAGGGGAGAAGATGTGGAGCAAAAAGATACAGTGCTGTGGAGAAGGGTGGGGGGAAGGGCTGCCTGTCACTTCTGTTTCAGAGCTGCTTTTAGGTATTTGTACTTTGCAGAAAGGCTACCCACCAGCTTTGTGTCATCTGGACCTCCTTGGGGCAAAGAGTATCATTTCTGTGAAAATATTTATCATTTCAGACTTCCTCTCTGAATAAACAGTTTGGGTGGAGCAAGGTAGATGAGATGTTTTGTGAAGTTTGCTCTAGAGAATTTTCTTTCTTAGGAAAGAAACCCATGTGGAAACTCCAGCAGGACAGTAGTAAAAGTCACTTTCATGTGTTCACAGATCACCTGGGATCTGGTTCAGTTGGTCTGGCTCGGGGCCTGAGACTCTGCATTTCCAGCAAGCTCCCCATTGATGCGGTTTCTGCAGGGCCCACACTTTGATTAGCAATACTTTAGACTGAGGCAGCCCTTAAAATAGGTTGGTTCTGACCCCAGACTGTCTGCCATCGCTCTCAGTTACCAGATGCAAATGATTTGTGAGAGAGCAAAAGTCTCATCCTCCATGTCATCTCCAGGCGATGCACAGAGCTGAAAATCATCCCTGAGAGGTTGCTTCCTTTTTATTTTTTCTTTTATTCCACAAAAAGGTGCACATTTAATAAGCACTGTTCTGAAATGTGGATTTTCATTTTTGATTGCTTTCAGTGGAAAAGGAATGCCATAATAGCCAGACATAATGGTCTCAGGAGGAAAAAAAAACATGTGCCAATACAGGTATTACAGAAAAGCCTGAGCTTGAAAGGAAGAAATTGAGAAAATGATCATTGGAAGAACAGGAGGAGAAAGAACTCCATCAACCACAAAATGCCTTGTTTTAGAGAGCGAGGGATTCAAGTCAATTCTTTGAGCCCTGGGAGAGCTTTCATCAGCCAGAGGCTGTGTGAACTACTTCAGGTAGTTTTTGCCAGATTGTCTTTTGTAAATTAGGGAAAAGGGCCCTCACTGGGGGTCAGTAAGACACAATACTTTGAGAGCAGTTTCCTCTTCTGGAATCATCCTCCATCCTAATATGTTACGACAGGGCTGCCCCAAGTGGTCCACCTGGGCTTAGAGCAAGAGAGCTAAGAGTTTGCTCTGAGTCGGCCCTTGATGGTAACCTCCCTAGCACATCCCTATATCATGGGGAACACAGGCTAAGCTCTGCTACTTGATGGCTTTGGGGCCTTGGAAGACTCCTGTTTCCTCATCCATAAAATGAAGATGAAGCTGTCTACCTTACAGAGTTGATGTGAGGGTAGAAATCAAGTAGACACTCAGTAAATGTACACTGTAGTAGTGGGAAACGGGCTTAGGCAAGGTAGTAATCTTCCAGGCCTTTGCTTTCTTCCTTCAGTAAATACATGTTCCATACACTTAGATGTAAAATATTCTTTTTAACTAGAAGAGCTTACCCCATGTTTTGTATAATGAGCTAATTTCTCTTCAAGACTCAACTTAAAATGACATACTATCTTTCATGTTTCTTGGTGACTAAGCTCTCCCTCACCTGGAGTCTCACTGTATTTGGGATAGCCCTCTAACCTAATGTTGGCTCACCTACTGGATTGTAAGTCCATGGAAGGCAAGAGTAAGTCCATGGAAGGCAAGAACCTTGACTTGATTCATTTTCATGTCCCATGCATGGTTGGCACACACTAGATGCTCAGCTAATGGTTGACAGCAAGACCAGAGAATTCAAATTATTTCCATTTGGAAAATAATTACTATGGATGAGTTATAAAAGTGTAAGAGTGTCATGCAGTTGAGGCAACCTCTGTGGAAGTTGTCTAGGAGGGTGGAGGAAGAAGCAGAGACAACTCTAGAGAGGAGGAGGCCCTTGGTTGGCCTCTGACAGAGCGACAGCTGGAGCATCTCAGGGGTGAGACACCTTTGCAGAGGTGTGGAGATGCTCACATGATTGGACTATTCAGGGAACAGAGAACAGTCTGGTTAAGCTAGAACTAAGTATACTTGCCAGGAGCCAGCAGAGTAAAGAAGATGAATATGTTAGAACCCTAAGGTAAGGGTCCTTGGAAGCCCCAGTGAGGGTTTTGAATGCCACACCTTGGGCAGGGAGGAACTATTGAAGGGTTTAGAGCAGGAGCATGATGTATTATTTGAGCTATATTCTTGTCTGTTCTCTGCTTCTGAGTGTCTGGTAGGGGAGAATTCCCAGTCAGGCCACCCTCTCTGCATATCCGAGTTAGGGACTAGTGTGATTAGTTCAGCTCCTTGAGGTCTTGTTTGGGCCATGTGGCTACAGCATTCAGCTGTTTGCCAGACGCAGGAACAAATACTTTGTGCCCAACTCACTGACATGCCAGTCTCTTGGAGTTTGATTGAGAAAGTGTTCTTACATGGTAGAGTGTAAGCTTTTCATGCAGTGCTGTGTCCAAAAGCCAAGATGATTTCAAACTGCTATTCACTCAGTCTGCAAACTGAAGTTCCAACTCCTCAAGCTGTAAAGTATATTTCTTCAACAGGAGAAGGGTTTCATCTAGCAAGTAGCAAATCTCAGAGGCCTGAAGTGGCAAGTTGGAGAATCAGTGGTTCTTCAATGCCTGAGAGTAATGAAGAGTGTAGGTGAAGATCTCTCTCCAGTAAATATTGATTCGGTATGGAAAGAAAAGCACCCAAATTATTGTTTCTGGTGACAGGCATATTTCAAAAGCTTTTAAAAGGCTAAGGAGACTTACCCCTAGACAGGAAGTCCTGGTGAGACATAAGACTCTGCATTCTTTATGGTATTGACAGACTTCAAGTTCAGTCTCTGCTACTTGGCATTGGGGGAGCTGTGTGGCTTCTGGGCTCAGTTCTTTTCATATGATTCACATTGTTTGATTTTATGATTATAGGAATTTGATGGGTTCTGAACTCTGGGCAAACAGAGTAACTTCTTTCCATCTTTCTCGTGTCTATTGTATGCCTTGCGAATATACAGAAAAGGAGGTGCAATCTTTGCTCCTGGGGAAACAAATAAGGAGGGGTTGGTTTCTTCTTAAAGTCCAAATGCAAGTCTTGAATAAAACTTTTTCACATGGATTTTCAGTTCAGTTTAAAATTTTAGTGTTATTTATTAATAGTGCGAAAGGTGATTTCCCCAAACTGCTTCTTTTTATCCTTCGCTTATTTTGTAAGCTCATTTGGTGTTTGATAATTGAAATAACTGCATATGGCAATAGCATCCCTAAATAAGTCACTGCCTCTGAATTGAAGAAAGGAGGGCAGGAAAATAGGTTTCCAATTTGTTTCCAATCACTCTTCACCAAAACCACCCTCAGCTCTTAGATGCAGCAAATATAGACTCACATACATCAAACGCAGTATCTTATGAATGTATTAATCCACTCTCATAAGAACTAGCCATTCAACTGTTATTAACCATGGAAGACTGGAAAAAGATGAGATGAAGTTTTAAATGGAACAACATCTAAGTGTTTGATACAAGTTTGTAAATCAATAATAATTCTAATCACATACCTTTAGAGAGTACTTATTTTGTGTCAGTGTTCCACATTCACAAATGTATTAACTCATTTAATCCTCACAAAAACTCTGTGAGATAGGTACTTTTATTTGTTCTTACTGTACAGAAGAGGAAACTAAAGCATGGAAAGATTAAGCAGCTTGTTTAGGATTAGCCATCTAGTAAATGAGGCATGGTGACCTAGATTATCCTTTTAATTATAAGCTTTCTCCATAGGCAGAGCATTTCCAAATTCTAAGGGCATTTTTTAATTTAGTATAGTCCAATTTCTAAATGCGTTTTTCTATATTATATTCCAATTTAAATATTTCCCTTTAAGCCCTAATTGTCAATTATTATGGAACTTTGACCTTGCCAACTTGATAGAAGGGGACTCTTTTTTTTGCATGTATTCAACAAGTATTTATTTCATAGCTACTGTCTCCCCCCAGTTTTATAGCGATATAATGACATATATCACCATATAAATTTAAAGTATACAGCATACTGATTTTATTTACATGTATTTTGAAATCAATACTGTAATGAATTTAATTTGTATTGATACTCCTATGTACATACAATAAAAAGAAAAGCAAATAAAGAGAAAAATTTTCTCCTCTGAATCAAGATGTCAAAGTGATGAGAACTCTTAGCATGTTCTCTGGTAACAAGTTTCCTGTCACCGTGTTGCACATTACTCCCTAGTGCTCACTTCTCTTCTATCTAACTGGAAATATGTATCATTTGACCATCCTCTTTCAGTCCACTTCCTCCCCTATCCCTGCCTCCGGTAACCACATATCCCATCTCTTTTTCTATGAGTTTCTTGTTAATGGTTTTTGTTTTTTTTTTTTTGTGCTTGTTTATTTGTTCTTATTTATAGTCCTCATGTCAGTAGGATCATATAGTATTTTTCTTTCTTTGACTTTTTTCTCTTAGTATAATGCCCTCAAGGTTCATCCATACTGCCATAATTGGCAGGATTTCCCCTTTTTTATGGCTGATTAATATTTCTTTTATCTAGCTGTCTATCTACTCTCACAACCTCTTTATCCATGCTTACATCAGTGGGCACTTCGGTTGTTTCCACATCTTGGCCATTGTAAATAATGCTGCTATAAACACAGGGGTGTAGATTTCTTTTTTTGAGTTCGCATTTTCATTTCCTTTGGATATGTACCCAGAGATAGAATTGCTGGATAATTTGGTAGTTATGTTTTTGATTCTTGAGGATAACTTTGTATTGTTTTTCACAGTAGTTGCACCAATTTATAGTCCCACTAATAGTACAGAAGGGCTCCCTTTCCCATATTTCAGCAGCATTTGTTATCACTTGTCTTTTGGATAATGACCCTCCTAACAGGTATGAGATGGTATCTCATCTCATTGTGGTTTTAGTTGACATTCCTCTGATGATTAGTGATGTGAGTACCTTTTCATGTACCTGTTGACCATTTGTTTATATTCTTTGGGAAAATGCCTGTTTTGGTTCAGGGAGCTCATTTGTGTTGTGACTAAAAAGGCAGAAAATATTCAACAAATCAACAACAAGAAAATTCTCAATCTAAGACAAATTCAAGGAGAGCCTGCGTGAAGCTTGTGCCCTTGTCTGTTGTGGCTGTTTGAGGAAGGCGATCAGCATGGAACATGTTGGGATTCCGACCTGCTCTGAGGAGAGAGGATGAAGAAGATGGTAGATTTACCGTCCTTTGCTTTACTGCCATTGTTATTCCTTTCTGATGATCCTCTGAGCTGTTTATTGCTGCCACTGTGAAAACCTTCCTCGGAGTAGTCCTTTTATAAGTGATTTGGGAAAGTACGAATAATAACTCTGCTGATGTGTGTCTATACACACATCACCACCTTTAACTTCTTAACCTAGTGAGGTAAGGAAGAGATTCTGATTTTTCTTTCTCTCCTTTTCTTTCTTCTTCCTTTTTTTTTTTTTAATTTGAAGACTCTCAGTAAAATTGATCTTCTAAGTCCTACAAATAGACAAAGCCAGATTAGGAGCCAGGCCTTGTGGTCAAGACTTTCCTGCTTGTCATTCATTCTGTACCGGGCTTTAGACATGTCTTTTCTGTTATACGATGTAGATCCTAATCTAGTTCATCCGTATCCAAATATTAAAGGCAAATTTTACCTGAGGATCTTGAATGTGAGTAAAAGTTCCGTCAAAAAAGATAACAGTGAAGTAAGAATAGGATTTAAATAGCTTCTGAGATCTGCTATCCAGGGAAGTGTGTTTGATGATAGGAGTGTAAGATGTTAAGTTTTAGTGAAACATTTGGCCCAATACCTCTTCTTTAAGAAAAAGAGTGCTATACTACTCTAAGACAGGAGAAATTATCCACTCAGGAAGAAAAACAAATAGAAATAATTAAGTGAGTTACTTGCAAATTGGAGTTAAAAGTGCATTTTTAAATAATTTCTTAGCTGAGAGTGTTGTAATTGCTTTATTAATCTGAAACAAGGTAAACTGGGAACATCAGAAAAATAAACCAAGTAATTCTTGATGGTATTTGGAAATGACCACAACTTGGGAACAGCATACTGGCTGGGCCCCATCACTCCACTCTGGGGTGAGGGCACCCAGGCTGCAGGAGGGCAGGGGCTGTGCTGACACCATAAAGCTGTCCGGTGTATGCACAGCCTTCCAGAACGGACTTTTCTTCTTCGAAGTGAGAGGAACGGCAGAGTCCAGTGAACTTGACCAATCATGTTTACATTATGCCAATAAATGGAGCTTTTCAAGAGAGAAGATGAGTGAGTTTTTTGGAAATGAATTTTCTACTTTCTGTACCACAGTGTCTCATGTTTCAACTTGAAATTGGTGACTTTTCTCCCTTGAAATTAGCAGTGTGGGCGTTGAGCTAAATAAGGAGAACTACTCATGTACTCAGTCCCTTTTTCTTAGAGTGACAAAATACAAAAAGACCTTATTTCTTTGGTCTGATTACATTTATACAAGATGTAGGTGATTGAATTGGGTGAGCCAGTAAGAGGGAGTTTCTTCTAAGAAATAAAATCTGTCATTACCTTGGATTCTTTCATCTCTCTGTGTGTACGTTGTTAGCTGGTTTCCAAATTCAGATTCTTAGTATGCAGAAGAATCTTTTGGACTTCCCTAAACGTGAAACTCAGGCGACTCTGATTCTCTCCACTTGAGAAACAATAGGATCTGCTTGTTTTGTAGAAATCTGATAGGTTTAGAGGATTAATCCTATGAGAGACTCTTGATTATTCTATTAAGACAGCGTCTTTCAGCTAACTCTGCATCTAACTCTGCATCTTGACATTAGAATCCAATGCAGTGATGTGTTGTAACAGTTTCTTTTTGTGATCATGTCTGCAAATGTGAGTGGTGGTATGACAGCATATACTTAGTGGCTGATTGGGGCCACCTCTGTGTTCAAATTATGCTTAACAAAAATGAAAATAGCCATTTAGAAATGTGCAGTTCCTCTGGTGTAGAACAATCCATCTCTGCTTCACCGTGTGGCCTTTAAAAGACTTGCCCAGATTTTTCCCTTTGGATTCTAAATGAGGGACCAGGTTTTTTCCTGCGGTCCTTCTGTTTACACCACTGTTTTGTAGAGTGATGCTCTTTTGCTTATAATAATGAACTGGCGGATATGTCTTTCTTGTTCCTTTTACCACCCTGGCCCTGGGTCTTGAACCTGGGTCCACAGCTTTCATAGTCTGTACCTTAGCTGCCTGAGCTACAGAGCGGGGGATCGTGTTTTGATTTCTTGAGGCTGGAGAAGTATAGGATCTAGTAAAAAGTGCACATGACAGTTTTCCTTGCTACGGTTACCAAAGTAAGTGAAAGTAATCAAATTAGCCCTACCCAGAACTTTCTTTGTCCTGAAAGGATAGAGCATAACACGTACATAGTTAACACCCACTGGCACAGGCCAACATGAATGTGTGGTGTAGAAGTCACTAGGTCGTCACTGATCCTTGTCCCCAGGAGTTCCCTAGAACTTACTGCCATGATACAGTATGTAGGTCATATAGTGTGACTTTATCTCAGAGGTTCTCAGGAAGGGAGAGGACCATCTGACCAAAGAAGATGGCATATGAACTAAGTCTTAAACAATAAAAGAATTTTCCAGGCAGAGGTGTTGAGAGTTGCCTTTTTTAGGCGGGCAGAGACTAAGCCTAAACAGAGACTCAGAATGAGAAAGAATGTGAATTGAAGGGAAGCCTCAGAAAGAGCAAGTAGATTGAGAAGACACAGGAGAAGCGCCTGGAAAGCCAGAGCGGACCCATGTGCCCCGCTAACTACAATGCTTAGGAATTTGGATGCTATGCTGTAGTCAATTGGAAGTCTACAAAATATGTCTTCAGGGACCAAGTATGAGGCTCTTTATATTAGAAGAGAATATTTTAGCAATTAATTGTTTATGTGTTTATTGTGTATGTGCCAGTGATGAGGTGTGGTCCACACGGGGAGCAGAATAGAGTCGTGCCCTCGGGGAACTTGGTTCCCGTGCTAGGAGACCCTGCATTGGCCCAGGACGGACATAACTAGAGAGGAATAAATGCATGTAAAAGACAAGAAGGAGGTTTAACTGATGCCAGACAGCTGGCTGGACACGGAGATGGAGAAGGAGGAAGAGCAGTTAGCCGAACCCCGGTTGTGGTCATTTGGAGGTAGTGGTAACTTTGGATGAAGAGGGCCGTGGTGCCTGCAGGACATCCATTTCGGCACCATCTGTCCGGTTGAAAACTCAGTTTGGTGCTTAGGAGAGAGATTAGAGCTGAAGCTGTAGATTCGTGTGTCGTATACATGGAGAGGATGGTGGAGCTGCGGGAGGGACTGGACTTTTCCAGAAGAGAATGGAGAATGATCAAGAAGAGGTTTGAGGATGAATCCCAGCATGTGCACACTTATGTTTTAAGAGAAGACGCCAGTAAGGAGTTGTGTTGGTAATTATTGATAATAACAATAACAACGAGAATAATACGGAAGTTGATTTAGCTATTGATGACCCATTCTGATTTGGGGACAGGTGGTGTATTCTATATCATCATTAGGATGAAGTTTATGTACTTTAAATTCTGGATGCCTGTACCAACTGGACAGAGAGAGAGCAGGGCCTGGAGGAGCTGGGCTCTGATGGAGAGACTGGCGAATGTGCACAGAGATGTTTGAAACTTGACTGCAGAAGAACCAGAATAGTTTCCAGCTGGGAGGACAGCTGGAAAGGAGGACAAAGGTAACCAGCGAACTAGGGTTTGACGGAGTCACTAGGTGCCCCGGTGTGGCTTTGAATGTTTCCCCTCCTGGAGATGTGGAGCAGAGGGGACGGTATGTGTGAGTCAGTGATGGTGGCAGGGGAGTTCCTTGGGGCATTGGAATTTTCTGTGCTCAGGACTTCGGATGCACGTCCTTCCTACGCAAATCCTTTGGCAGCCCTGTCCTCCAGTCCTTCAAAGACCCAGTCTTCTCAGACTGTCAGTTCATCTTCAAAGATGCGATGGTCAGAGAGTGATTCCTCTATCACCCCTACCCCCTGTGACCAGCTCTGTCACCTCTGAAGCAAGTCATTTAACCTCTCCTGGCTTTGGTTTCTTCATCTGTGAGTCAGAGGCAATAAGGCTTCTTCCTCTACACTTCACAGGGGGTGGGAACTGTGCCAGCAGAAGAGACTGGGTCAGAGGACTGGCAGTTTATAATGCAAAAACGTTGCTGATTACCAGTCTGGAAGGAGAGCTCTCTATGGTGCCTAGGGCCATTTTTGCCTTTTGCCTCCCTGCTTCTGAAGGAAGGGTCAGCGATGCTCTACCCAGCATGTAAACACCTCCCCATGTGTGGGTCCTGACCCCATAAAAGCTCGTTTTGTGTGGATGTGATGCCGGGCAGCTGGAAGAGCTCGTTCGCTGCAGAATGGAATATGCCAGTCT
The DNA here is from genome assembly GCA_004363575.1 of Solenodon paradoxus. Lineage (NCBI taxonomy): Eukaryota > Metazoa > Chordata > Mammalia > Eulipotyphla > Solenodontidae > Solenodon > Solenodon paradoxus. Next base: position 105,644 of record RJWH01000515.1, on the reverse strand, counting down.
CTGCTCCGTCCCCACTGCTGGCGTGTTCAGTGAATAGTCGCGTCTGGGGATGGAGAAGGCACTTGTGCCATCGAGAGGAACTTCTCAATAGCTGTTGGCTCAAGCCCAGTCAGGCCCTTTTGTGTACTTACAGAAGGCACAGGGAAAAAGAAGTCAAACATAGCAGGCAAGTCAATGATGCAGTATCGGTGCCACAGAGGTCCTTGAGGATGGCAACTGTGCCTGGGTGTCTCTCTGTTCCCCCTTGTCCTGGGTAGTGGTTCTGGGCACAGCCAGTCAGCACCTTCAGGCTCAAGTAGACAGTGGGATGGACTGGGAATGGCATTTGGATCCAGAAAATTCCTAAGTGGGTTGAGTGTGTTGAATGCTTCCTCTCACCCCCAGCTGCACAATGTCTAATTCCTGAGGACCTCTTTAAAGGTTTGCAGGTGGGATGCTGCTTTGCAGTGCCTGGGACTGGATCTCTTGAAGTTCCTAATCTTTTGTGGGAGAGAATGCCTGGAAATCATCTGTGTTCCAGCCTCAGAGGCCTTCAGGAAAGTAAGCCTGCTCAGGGCGCCTCGCTGCAGTTTTTCTGACCCAGACTAGCCTCAGCCCTTTGCTTCTTGTGGGCTCCTGGACTTCCAGGGGCTGGTTTGGGGAAGGATTCCCGAAAGTAAAACCTGATCCACGGGCTTTGTATTCATTGAAGAGGGTCATGCATGGTTTTATGAGGTAGCAGGACATTTATCCCCTTGAGAGTGGCTTTGCTGAAAATCTGCCTGCTTTGGTTTTCATTTACATGGTAATGAGCGCCCAGAGCCTTTGCCCTTTGTCATCTATCTCCAGGTGAAGGGAACACCCAGCTCTTTGGGGGCCACAAAAGCAGAGTATCTAAAAGCAGGAGGGACCCTTCCCTGTCGCTGCTGTAGCAAGCGCCTTTGTGCCTTGGTGGAGAACTGCAGCCCACTCAAGGCAGATTCCTGTTAGTCCGATGTCGCTGCTGCTGTTAAAATTGTTCTTTTTCAGCTTGCTCCGTGCAGCCTGGTTACCAGGGGCTTTAATCAAAAGCCGAGCTGGTGACTGATCTCTTCGCCCACTTTGCTCTATGGTTTGTGTGCCTCTCACCTCCTACGTGCCTTGGTCTTCTGATATGTGTCATTTTCTCCAGGACCTGCTGTGTTGATGTTGCTGCTAAACTGGGTCATGTTCTCTGTGATGGAGCAGACACTAACTTTGCAGAAATGCAAAAGATCTTCCCAAGTCCATTTCTCCTTGGGCCTTCCATTTATGTTCAAATTGTATTGTTTTTACACATAAATTTGCTCTTGTGAAGTTGAAAAGCAAGCTGGCCACACAGTCATTAAGAGTTCCTGAAGACAGATGACTTACTAAGGATGGTCCATTGACCTGGACCAGCAAGGGTGGGCAAACTCCAAATTAGAGGTGCTGCCATGCTCATCCCTGTGCCTGGACTCCTCTCTGTCCCCTCTCTACCTTCACAGAGCCTTCCTGGCCCTTACAAGGTGGCACATACATCTCACATCACGCCTTCTGTGACCACTTGCCTTCTCCAGCTGTGGGAATTCGCTCCGTGCTCAGAACTCACACAGTACCAGTCATGGAGCATGAAGATGGGGAGGACCAGGGGGATGGTCAGGTCTAGGGGCTCTACATGGAACCCCTCAGCAACCCCAGAGGGGCAGCCTGGATAGCGTGGGGCTGAGGATCCTGGCTGAGTCAGCTGCCCCAGGGTCCACCTGTTTCTACCTGAGCATGCACCTCCCTTTACCCTTTCACCACTGTATGAACTCACTGTGCTCAATCAGCCCCATCATTCTAAAGAGGAGAAAAGGAAGGACTTGGTACCCAGATGGCACATTAAGGTAGTCATTAAGAATAAGGGATCTGAGGACTGAGTCCTGGGATTAATTACCACACCGACTGCTTTATGTGTGGAACAGATTACTTAATCAGTCTCTGCCTCAGTTACCTCATGTGTAAAATGGGGATAATAGTAATCATGTCATTAAACGGTTGTGGGAATTACATCGGTTAATAGATGGACAGCACACAGAATAGTGCCTGGCTTAAAATGAGATTTCATTTTATAAATTGTGTTATAGTTATCAACTCTTGAAGACTGGGATCCACAGCAGAATTATCTCTCTTTTTTTTTTAAACCGACCATACTCAGCATGTTCTTGATTATAATAGGTTTATATCCACTGACTACTGATCATCTGAAGGACTAAGAGAGAAAAACCGAATATCAGACCGCCATGGTGAGGTGACAGGTTCCTGGAGGGTGGGTGCCAGGCATTCCCTCCTCATTTCAGAGACAGTGGATGATCTGGTCCCAGGCCCACACCCATTGCTCGGTCCTTGGCCAGATTTAGCAGCCAACACCTGCTACCGTATGAATAAAATATGTTGTTGGGTCAAGTGTTTTATTATTTCTAAATTCTCTTCTCTCTTGCTTCTGACCTCTGTCTGGGTCAGGTGGCAAGTTCAGCTGCAGTAAGTGGCAGCGAGGACAGTCAAAAGGTTGATGTCTGCTTTTGCCTTGAACCCTGAACCTCAGTGAGTGACAGCGCCTACTATGTCACTTACTCTGACCTTAGGGAAATTCAAACATGGCTTTGAATACCTGAACAAGAGAAGGTGTGGAGTCTTCCAGCTTCTTACATCTACTGAGTGGGAATTTATTAAGCATTTATTATGTTTAAGGACTGCCTCAGGTACTGAGGCTAGAAATGGGAATAAGATACAGCCCCACCCTCAAGGACCTGGAGAGTCTGTGTTGATGCTGTTACCAATCTGTCATAACAAAAGGCCAGACACTGGGTGACTTAAACAACTGATGTTTATTTTCTCTCATTCTGGAGGCTGGAATTGAAGGTCAGGGTGCCAGCAGAGTTGGTTTCTAGTGAGGGCTTGCTGGCCTGCCCTCTAGTTAGGTCCTCACAAGGACTTTCCTTGGTTTGTGTGTCTGGAGGAAGACGAAGGACAAGTAGCACATTGGTATCTTTCTTTATGAGATGCTGGTCCTCTTGAGTTAGAGCTCTACCCCGATGACCCCACTTAACCCGAATTACCTTCATGTAAGCCCTGTGTCCAAATATCATCACTTGGGAAAGGGTTTCAGCGTTTGAATGTTGGGGAATACAATTCAGTTCATAGTAGATACCAAAGGACAACAAATGTGAATTCTGATTGAAAAAAAAAAAAAAAAAGAAAGAAAGAAAGATAATATGAGGACCCAAAACTCTTTTTCTAGCCAGAAGAGATCAGGGATGTTTCCAGGAGGAGGCAACACCAGAGCTGACTTCTGAAGGAAGGTAGTAATTAGACAAAGAAGAGGAAGAAGGACCAACCCGAGCAAAGGGCTAGTCGCCTGAACATCTGAACGTGCCTGTGTGTGTGTGTGTGTGTGTGTGTGTGTGGCGATGGGGTGGGGGCAGACTGGTGAAGGGTGGTTTACCAGTCAGTTGTCTTCTTACCCATTCATGTTTTTATTAGGCCATTCACCCAGTCTTTCCTAGGGTTTGCTCTATATGTACCACATGCAGACACTGAGGGTTGACTGCAAAGATGATCTGGAAGCTCAAATTTGCAGGGTTTCAAAATTACGGGGCCACAGTGTTTGTTGTAACCTCATCAGCCCACTGCTAGACACTCTCATTATTTGATTACAACTGCTGGCCACTCAAAAATCAATTGTGAATAGTTCCTCAGGCCACCCAGTGGGCCCATTCCTTATCTAGCTCAGGTATGTATTGAATTATCACATGGAGTTAGCTTACAGAGAAGTGACGGGTGAATATCAACAGTAATAGGAGGCTAGCTCCAATTGTATTTTTAAGTCATTTCAAATTTATATTTTGGGGCACAGTGTCTTCTCCCTACTCAAAACATTTCCTTCATCTTTTTTTTTTTCTTTCCCTTCTGATGTTTAAGTGATAATAGAGCATCTGAATGACCTATGGGTCCAGGCATGGTTGTGGTGACATCTTAAGATGTCTGTGTTATGAGACCCATGACCCTTTTGTTAAAGAAGGAGCCACATCCAAGGAGTTCTAGCCTGGTGCTGGGGACCACTGCCAGAAGTCTCTGAATCACTGCTCCCTCCTTCCTCATGCAGGAAGACTGTGTAAACATTTCTCTGAAGAGCCAATAGAGCTTTCAACAGATTCTCAGATGAGTTCATTACCCAGAAAGGGTTAAATCCACAAGCTCAGAACAAACTGCTTAGAATAAGTCTGTGACAAAGCAACTGAAAGAAACCATTTTCAAGGGATTGGGAAATTATTTCTCCTATTTATGATTGCTTTTCTCTTGATGTTTTGGGACTTAAGCACCTATGGGCTAAGGTTTAAGGTAGGCTGGGGCAAGAACCTCTAAGGAGAAAGAGCAGGCAAGTTCCTGTGGACCCACAGCCCAGCAGTGCTGTCCTTGCATTTAACCCTTCACACGCCCAGCAGTGGTGTTTAGAAAAACTGTCATTGAAGAAAGCTTTACTGTTGAGTGGTTTCTCTATAAATATCAGGAGAATAAATACATATAGAAGAGGTGGCATAATTATTTATTCAACAAATATCTATTGAGCTTTTATTACGTACAAGGCACTGGGCCAGGCAGGATGGGAGAGTCAAGAGATGAATGATAGGCAGGACCCGGAATCCTGTATTATTATAGATAATTATGTGTGGAAAATATTCATCTTGATTTTTTTTCCCTCTGAAAATGTGGGCAGAATGAGAAATATTCCAATAAACAGGCAAAAGCGATGCTTTTGTCTCAGTTATCTCTGCAATTCACCATGTTGTTATGACATATTGAAACATTATAGACTTTATAACTGTGATTATGCTACCGTTTCCAGTGTTATAAACGGATGGTTTAGTTGCATATGAAAAACAGGATATTTTTCGTGAGTAATTTTTTTTTTGGTGGCATAATGAATATTAGAAACGGAATAAATGTCTCTGTTGTTCAGATGTGGGCCACCTAATCTGAGCTTTGGATTTGTAGTATTAGAACTGAGGGCCTTAGAGACTCTGAGAAGCCCACGGAGGACAGTGAGTTGCTGATGTCTTAGCTGATTATTGGAGAAGCTGGGACTGGGACCCCAAAATCTTCACTCTGGCAGGACTTTTCTATAATACCATTCAGTGTCCTTCAGACAACAGGCTTATAGCCGGACGCACCTTTTGGAAGTCATTTGGATTAAATGAGATTGTAATATGAAAAAGCACTTACGAGTCCTGGCCCAGAGCACAAGCTCAGTGAATGCACGCCATCACTGCCTCTATTATTCCCTAGCTGCTGTGAGTCCTGTTCTCCATAAATTCATGCAACCCTTCTTGAATGGCCCGTCCTTCTCTGTGTCCTGGATAATGCATTTATATACTTATGAGCTTCTAAGTACTTCTTTTCAGTTTCCTCAAATACGTTCTCATTCTAGGGGACACTCACTTTCGGGTAGAATTTAAATTACTTTGGACCTTAAGGTCTTCCCCTTGCTGGAAAGGTGATTTTCTCTGCCCCCCATCCTGAGTCTCCCTTGGCTGGGCCGGCATCCTCCCATGCTCCTGAGACTTGGCCAAGCTGCTAGCATGGGAATGGCCCAGTGTGGGGTGATAGGCTGTTTTCTGATGACGTCCAGGACATGGTTGATAGCTCTGGTTCTGTTCTGGTAACATAGCAGGTGATATTATCTCGAGAGAACCCACATTCTCAAACCCTTCTGTACCGGACCATGAGGGCCGGGAGCCCATTGTTTCATGAACACTGTGTAGTGTGAATTGTGAATTGTGCCCCTGAACAGATTAGCTCACACCACACCTCAGGAGCATACGAGACGAGGAACCCTTCAAGCTAAGAACTTCATGCTCATGAGCATAAACATCGAGGTCTGACTTTGCCTTACAGTGGTGAAATCAACAAAGCCAACACAGAAGCAAAATTACAGAGAAGCAATTGATGATTTATCTGAGAATATTAATTCAGCACGTGTATCATATTTTTAAAAAGTAGAGAAATGGTATTGGTTATTGCCACGGGCAAGTGTAAAGCATGTTCACTGCAAGCATAAAGGCATGGGCTCTCTTTGGCTTGAACTGAGAGCCTGATTTGGATACATGCAGACAATAAGGCTGGAAATGTGATAATTTCAACATATGGATGATAATGATGGCTTGTATTTATCTGTTACTTGCTTCATGCCAGGGACTTTTCAAAGTACTTTATCACATATTAACCTGATGAATTAGGGACTGTTTCCATCCTTATTTTCAGATGGTGTGTGTATGGACACACACACACACACACACAAACACACACACACACACACCACAGCATGGAGAGGCTGAAGGACAGGCCCAAGGTCCGAGAACTAGGACGTGGTGGGACTCAGCTCCTACTCTAAGGCCCTGACCTGGAGGTCAGCGTCTCCACCGCTCCTTGCCTCACCGTCTCCAAGTTATGGGGCACTCAACCATGGGAGCCTTCTATGTCAGACCAAGGGTGAGCTTGTCAGCTTCCCTGTCTGCTTTTCCTCTTTAGACCTTTTCCTCGGTTCCCCTTGAGTCCCAGTTAAAAGGTTATTAGACCCAAAACCTCAAGAGAAAGAAAATCACATAAATAGGAAAAATCATTTCCTAACCTCTTAAAAATGGTTCTCTTCCTAAGAACTTATCTGGAGGCCACTGATGTGTCCCTAGATTTCTAAAAGGAGCAACGTGATTGAGCCAAGCTTTAGGGTCATTGTTCTCAACTGGAACCATGCTGCCTCTTAGGGGACATCTGACAATGTCTGGAGACATTGCCATGACTGGGAGCAGGGTGGAGGGTGTATTACCTGGCATCTGGAGGGTAGAGACCAAGGATGCTGCTAAACATCTGACAAGACGGGATCACCCCGCTATAACAAAGACGTGCCCAGACCAAAATGTCCATGGTGCCAGGGTTGAGAAGCCCTGCTCTAGGGTGGTGAGGCTGGCCATGATGGGGGTGAGGTAGACTGGATCGGTCTGGGAAGTGGGGTGTGTGAAGGTTCCAGCGGAGGTACTGGCTGCAGGAATGGGAGGGGAGAGAGAAAGCCAGGGTAGATATTTCAAAGAATGAATTCAAGAGAATAGAGGAGAAGACCAAGAAAGAAATTACTGCCAGAGGTTTCTAGTGGGTGTCAGAGAGAAGGGTGGAATCATTAACTGTAATGGAGATGTCAGGGAGAAAAGCTTATTTTAGAAAGATGATGAGTTTGGTCTTAAGATATTTAAATTTTTACATGCAGGTGGATTGCCCAGCAGGCATTTGAGAATGAGGAAGGAAAGAGAGAAGTTGGGGTTATAAATGTAGATTTAGGAGTCATCTCCTGGGAAGCAGTAATTAGAATCAGTGTTCAGTGGTCTGGAGAGGAGACTGAGGGATAGGGGCCTTGTGAGTGACATCTCAGAGGCTGGGGGAGAAGGAGAGGTGGGGGTCCTGGATTTGAATCCCATTTCCCTCTCTTAAAGCGCCCACGATCTTGGACATAACCTTGAGCCTCTCTCTGTGCCTTTCCTTACAAGAGACTGAGGGATGTTCAGAGAGATTGATGGGGAGCCAGGAGTTTACAGTGTTACCAGAATCAGGAACAAGGGAGGGGTGCTCAGCAATGAAACTCTGCAGAGGTGGAGGGGATGGATGAGAACTGAAAACATTTCCTGTGTTAAAAGCTCTTTTGGGATTTTGGGGACAGCATTTTCATGATTGTTTTGTGAGCAATCCTTAAATATAAAATAGCCTCACTGGTAATACACACAGCATTCAAATATTTTTTGTACGTATGGGTGACATAAGTTGTATATATATACATGAATTTAGTAGTGAATAATAAGTTTGACCTTCCCCCTTAAATAAAGTCTGGAAGATGAAAAGATGAGATGTTATAAATGATAAGGGAGTGACCACAGAGAGGAAGCCATGATTATTTCTGCAGAATCTGTTTTTCTTCTAATCCCAAACTCCTAGCCTTGAACATAAGAAATAGTGCTAAATGTTCTGAACTCAGGAAAATTGTCCAGACGGATTCAAGGAAGCAATCTGCCTGCTTTGCTGAGTCCATGTCCACCTCCTGCTTTGCTGAGTGGAAAGAGAGTGGGTTTTGCCTCAGATGGAAAATGTCCAGCCCGATTAAACGAGGGCCATGGGCCTGGAGACCATGCCATGTGCCTGGGAGTGTTTCTGGCATAGAAGTTCCAGTCTTACTCCAGACAGACCGAAATGTACTGAGTCCACACTCAATGTACTGAGGAAAGTGAGCACTGTCCTCAGCAGCCCTTCCAGTGTAAGTTCTGCCCAGGGAGGTACTGTTCTTGAGCAGTCCCGTCCGTGTATGAAGTGCAGGCTGACTCTACTGACAAATAAGCAGGCCCATTGTAGTCTCAAGAAAGAAGGCCCCAGGGAAGTGCAATGTCAGCACAGCCTTTCAGTGTTAAGAACGCTGACCTAGTGAGCTACTAGAACGTTCACACAACTTGTCTATTTATTTTATTTGTTATTTTTTTAAAGGAAAGGTGTAGGCAGGACTAGAGGTGAGCAGAGGCAGGAAGGCAGGAAGAGGAGGAAGCCCTTTATTTACTTATTTATTTGCACATCTTGGTTGTTCACCCCGGTCCCTGGATGTGACCCAGGTCCTTGGGATGTATGTGGACTGCATTCTCTGCTGAAGATGGCTGACCAAACCACTACTCCACCAGTGTGCTGCAAAATTTATTTTTTAGGGGTATGAGACCCTTGCCTGGAAACTGAGTCCCATTTGTACCCCTACTCAGTGACACTTGATCTGCCTGGATCTTGCTTTTTTCATGTATCATGTGTGCTGAGTACATAAAAGATGCCCATCTCTTTGAAATAATGTAAGATGAATCTTGACTGTTCAGTATAAAAACCTACAAATGCCCCTTCCTCCATTTTATTAGGTAGCCAGTCTGTCCACATATGTTCATTGAATAGACATGATTCTTGAGGCTAAGCACAGGCTGGCTGATTTGCAAAAAGCTGTAACTCACATTCCGTTTAACTTGTTCTTGGGAGTCTGGTTATTTAGTGGAAGCCTCGGGGTTTCCTAAAGGGCAGTGTGCTCTTTCATGTAGTTTTATTTTCTAAAGGTGGGTAGCCTGAAGCTTGGAGGGGGCTAAACAGAGTTCTATACAGGGCCTTGGAGCTGGGCCAAGGTAGAAATAAGGTTGGAGGATTGGAGAGGAGGGTCGGGGGACTGTGGGGAGACACTCACTCTGGTTCCTCTAGCAATCACACGGGATGCCATGGGCTAGGGAGGAAAACCATAGCTGTTGTGCATCTGTTTCCTTTTAAACAAAATACTATGTTTGTGTATTCATCATTGGAGTTTTTTTTTTTTTTTTTTAGGAAAATAAGCAAAATTAAGAAAATGTCATACAAACCTGTTAAAAATGAGGTGTATGTTTCTTTTCTACATGTACAAGTTTTCCCCCCAATGCTGCTATTACCTTTTGTAACCTGATTTTATTATCTAGCAATTTGCTATCTTTTTTATACCTTTAAAATTAACTTTATAGCCTCATTTAAAAGATGTGGTACATATATACAATGGAATATTATACAGCCCTTAAAAGAGATGAAATCCTGTCATTTGAATCAACATAGATGTATCCAGAGGGTATGCTAAGTAAAATAAGTCAAAAGAAGAAAGATAGATACTAGATCATCTCACTCAGGTGGAATATGAATAGATGAAACAGAGGAACAGATGAAACAAAACCAACCCTTGGACACTTGCAACAGAACTGAGGTGACCAATAGGAAATGGGATTGGGATGGAAGGGTACAAATGATGGTGGAGCCCACTGGACATTGGTGAAGAACACTTGGTGACTTGGTGGAGGGCAGGGTGTGTTGACATATATATGAGGAATGGGGATCCTAAACATATGAGTTTATTTTTAAGTTATTACAATACAATAAATGAAAAGACTGAGAAGTGTAAAGAAATTGAATTTTAGAGCATCACTGCAAAGTATTCCATTTTATGTATATGTTATACTTTATTTAATTGTGCTGCACATACATTGATTAGCAAAAAACAGAGGCAGTTTATCCAATGAGTGAGACAAGTAGGCTGATCATTCCAAGTATCAATGTGTATGACAAAGAGTAAAAGGTGTTTAAAGTGCTTAGAAGGGACAAGGGGGAATCTGACTTATTCTGGATTGGGGCAGAGTTCACAGAAGGCTTACCTGGGAAGTCAGTTTTGACCTTTGAGCAGAGAGTTGGAGTTAAGTAAGGGGACCATCCAGGGAGAGGGCGTTCCTGGTGGAGGGAAAAGACTGTGCAAAGCTAATGCATGTGAAGTAGCGTGGCACGTTCAGCAAGCTGGCAGAAGGCTCCTGGAGTTGGCATGAAGAGAGCCCCCTTCCCCACGTTTACTGGCGTGGATGTTTCGATCCTATTGCTGTCAGTATTTATTGATGTTTTTCTTTTTCTCCATTTGTAAAAACTCTTCAAGTTCATCTTTCACATATGTTACACGATGGTTCTCGCAGTTTCTGTTTGCTGCTTTTTTTCTTTTTGGTAATTCAGCTTTGCTTTTTACATATTCACAAACCCAGTCTTCCTTAACACTTGGAATTTCAAGTTTCATACTTAACTCTCCTCCTTTTCTGAGTGAAGTATATTTTTGACAGACAGCATAATGTTAGTTTTAGGCGATTCAGAATTTTTGTATGTTACAAAGTGATCACCATAATTTGTACATTTACCCTCTTTTCTTAGCAATTTTCAAGTTTACAATTCCGCCTTATTGATTCTCGTCTCCATACTGCGTATCACATCCCTGTGGCTTATTATTTATTTTATAACTGCAAGTCTGGGGCCTCTTCATCCCCTTTCCATCTGCCTTGAATTGATTTGTGAAAATGCTATTAACCTTTTTTACCTCCATTGTTTCTGGTATTTGATGTCATGCCTAGAAAGTTCTTTGCCAATCCCAGGTTACTTAAATATCCAGCTGTAGTTTCTCTATTTTATTCATTATATTTAAACAGTTCATCAATCTGGGAATTTGTGTGCATTCAGAGAAGTGGAGCTAGAGTTCATTTTCATCAGAATGGTTAGCCAGCTGTACCAACACCATTTACTGAATTGTCCATCCCTTTCCCACCGTTTTGAAGCACCACCTTCGTAATATACTAACATCATTTAGATATTTGGGTCTGCTGCTGGACCTTCTATTATATTCCATTGATTTGATGTCTCTTCCTATGCTATTGCCACATAATTTTACTACTTATAGCCTTTAAAATCCGACAGAGCAAATCCCCACTCATTACTCATCTTTTTCAAAATGCTCTCAGCTAGTCCCATGAAATTATTCTTCCAGATACCTTTTAGAGTCATTTTGATAATTTTGTAGATTACTTTGGGGACAAGTGACATCTATTCGATACTTGCAGTCTCAGAAAAATGGCAAATCTTTCTGTTATTTTAAATCTCCTTTTGGGTTATTGAGTAGAACATTCCTTAAAGACAGCATCAGCCCTGAGGACATCGCTGGTTCATCTAGAAAATATCACTGACCTAGAGAACATGACTGAAATGAAAACTAGATCACAAGCAGGACACCGAGGACTCGGTTTTCTCTGTCCTGTGCACCGCAGATCCCTGCTCTCCTGCTGGCTGTGATGTCTCTTTGGACTGCTGGGGCAGACCTTAGCCCTGACTGTGAAGAAGTTCAGAGAGGCAGGTGTTGATTTATTGAGACTCATTAATGCTGGTCACCCTTCTCAATGCTTTGCACGTCATCTCATTTACTCTTGACATGATCCATGCATTATGATCATTAGGTCTATTTGAAACCAGACTCCGAGACTCTGAAGTGGTAGAATTTGGCCAAGACAGAAAAGGGTAGTGATGGGGTGGGGTGGGGGAGCAGGAGACAGATGATGCGTATTGGCAGACTGTTGGATTGTTGAGATGAGTTTGAACCGAGGCCCCTCTGAAAACAGAAGTCCACCTCTTTTTACTAGACCAAGATGTTTGTCCCTCTTTTTACTAGACCAAGATGTTTGTCCCATTCTGGTCAGGCCAAGAGCGGTCCCCTCACTAATCAGTAACTCAAGAAGAGGGAGTTGAGAACACCCAGAGGGGTGTGTCTACTCACAATTGGAATGTGGGGGAATCATGTCTATTACCCCTCTATTTGTGGATTTAAAACTAGACCTGGACCTGCAAACACATGGGCCAGCAGTGAACCAGGGACATACCTTCCCTGGGTGTCTAGTGTGGGGAGCCTGCTGGGCTGCCCTCCTCCCATGCAGCCTGCACAGCTGGAAGGCGCTCCCTGAGGGTGGGCAGCAGGACCCTCTGCAGGTTCTGCTGGCAGCAGCTGTCCTGCCTCGTGTGGAGCCTGGGCTGGGAGATGCAGCTCAGCTTTGCTATTTTTAAGCTGTCCGCTATGCTCCGGTGGAGGCTGCCGGCGTCAGATGCTGAATCATGATCCCTCTTGCTAATTGCGGTAGCGCCTGTGGCCAAGTACCCGACAGGCATCTGGCTCTGCGCTTTTAGGTTCCCGTGATGCAGTGGGAACAGCTAGGGTGGCGAACACCCCTGAGACAGGGTACCAGACAGACCCACTACCACCAGGGTTCTTGTGGACAACCTTTGGGTTTAGACATTTACTACAGCACTTCCCTAAAGAACAGCACATCATTACAGGATTTGCTTCAAGATGAGGACTTTGCATATCAAACATGTATATTTCAGCGATCAAAGTTGCTTTTATTCCCTTGCTTAGAACACATAGCATCTACGTGCAAACCAGATTAAAAGACTCTGGGTAACACACAGGTTAGATGGATGAGGTCAAGTATGTCTTTTTCTAGAAATCAGTTTTGACTGGGAGCTTATTCTATATTCAAAACAGTGGAGATTTAAGAAAACTTTCCACAGGGAGTTTGGCGGCTTTTGACTCACTGTCCCCATGCAGGCTCTCCCTAACTACCTCACGAGCTCTTAGGACTCAGAGGGTCCACGTTTCACACTCTCTATCCCGAATCTTTTGAGCGGAAGCCCTTGGACCCAGTTCCCAGCTGTGAGGGCAGGTCGATTGATTACAGTACCACATGGACAGATGCCCCCTTCAGGTTAATGAGGACTTAGAAAGCCAAGTATTGGCAGCCTTTTGTCACCTTTAGAGGTGACATAGCAGCTCTTAAAGCTTCCTCTGCACCAGGATGCTTGGCCTGCCCCTTCCCTAACACAGAGGTGACGGTGGTTTTCAATCACGGCTACAGTATGGAGTGCTGGCTCGCGCTGCACCCAAGTAGGGGCCTCCGTAGGTCAGGCTACTCCTTGGCATCTGCCAAGGCACCCGTCCCTTCCTGCTGCCCTATGAAAGGACTGACAAGGCTGGGGCTCTTCTAAACTTCCCAAGTCTTGAAGTCTTGTCAGTTCCAGGAAGCAGGGCCAATTTTAGAAGAGCAGAGCTGTCTTGGGAAAAGGGGAGATAGACACACACGTGGCTCCCTGGTTCTCAGACAAATGGGGTATTTGACTTCTGGGCACTGCTCATTTTCTTCTCAAGGTTCTGGTTCTCGCACTAAAGTCAATGTCACCCAGCATGCTCTCCCAGGATGTGATTGCATGCAGTCTTCTTCAGAGAATGTGATTCGAGCAAGGTGATTACAGGGCTTATTACCTGCAGTTCTTCCTCTTCTTGTTGAGGACAGGAAGACAGCTTTAAGGAGATAAAGGGCTTCTGTGTCATTGCCCTGTCAGTGGAAGGCCGGTGGATAAAAGCCCCATTCCCTTCGGCTTAGCAAATTAGTGTCTACTTCTCTCGGGGCTGTTGGAAACAAGTGAGGGCAAAGTAGTAGGTGGTCTGGGGACCAGCCAGTTCTGGGTGAGAGTGAGACCTCCCTGTGCTTCCTATGGGCCCTGAGAAGTGCCTTTCTCATGCCTTGTTCAGTCGGCACTGTCCAAGTGCCTCAGAAATCTCTGCAGAGTTTCTATATAGGCAGATTCCTTGGCCTCACCTGCAGAGACTCTGAGAAGGTAGATCTGGGTGGAGCTTGGGAATTTTCACATTTAACAAGTGCCACAAGATTCACATGGGTAGCTAGCCAAGTTTAGTCATCCTGCCCTAGTGACTGCCTCAGTCCCACACCTGATCTGAGAAGACGACGTTCCTGAAGGACAGTGACCACAGCAGCCCCAGATCCCGAGACAAACTGGCCCGTGGAGAGGCCACAGGCCTTTGGAAGCGTGGCGGGCAGGATGGCAGCTGGCACAGCAAGGAGTCTGGGGTCCCACACCGCCCCTCCTGGCTGCTCCGCAGACTGTAGACCCAACATATTCCCTTTCGGATAACCCTTCCAGGGTCCTGGCCCTGCCCTAACGCTCTCCTCCCTCTATAGCTGAGCTCCCAAAGATAATAGTCCATATGTAGTCTCTTTCCTCACTTCCAACTCATTCTTTGATCACAGCAATATGGTTTCCACCCCCACCAGGCCCTGGAAATTATCCTGGAAAATGTTCCCACCAGAAGATATGCGAGCACCCAATCCAGGCACCCCGGGCAGTCTTCCCATCTTTCTCAAGCTCTTTGCAACACTGGACTATATTCCCTGAAGCCCTCTCCTCCAGGACTGCGGGAACATTGCTGCTCTGTCCCCAGTCTTGGTCGTCTTCTTGGCTCACTCCGCACAGTCTGCCTGTGCATGCTCGTCTTCCCTTGTCACGCATATTGCCACTCCAACTGGGCATATTTCTCTCACTCAGAATGTTTTCCCCTGGACCTGTGGATGACAGGCAGCTGCCTACCAGACATTTCTACTGAGTCGTCTCAACTTGTCTAAAACCGATCATATTCTTCCCTCAAATTGTGTCTCTGTCTGCGCCCCCCCATTCTGGTGAATGGCACTGTTATCTGTCTGCCTCGTCTTCCCAGTCAGAAGTCGGGATTGCCCTTCTTGTCTGTGTCCAGTCTGTCTTGGAAATTCTCCACCAGATGCCTTCAGGATCACTCCTCCTTCCATTTTTGTTGCCCTCATTCCTGCTCCCTTCCTGTTGCTCCCTGGACCATTGGAGAAGCTTCCTCATAAGGTTCTGCCTCCAGCAGTGTCCCTTCCAGCCCCTCTGCCCTGGTAATAAGACTTGTTTCAGGCACATCTGAATATAGCATTTTACCATTCCACTCCTTCCCCCGTAGGAGGAAGAATAACTGCAGCGTGGCACACACAGCCCTCTGCCATCTGCCCCTCACCTCTCTCTCCTGCCTCAGTTGCTGTCATGCCCCCTACTTCTCCCTCTCATTCAGCTGAGCTGGATGACTCAAGTGTCCTTGGAGGCTCTGTGCAGCCTTGAGGGATGTGATTACAAAGCAGAGGGCTCAGATATTCCTCAACCAACAGCTCCACCCTCATTTCTAACTCACTGACTTGTGTTCTAACAAGGAACACATACTACCTTTATTAAGCAGTAGTTAATTCATTTCTCCCATTTTTGATTCCAGGTGTATATATACAGGGAAGTACTGGTGCGTTCCACGTGAGCTACATCTTTTCACCACACTGCATTTCCAATCAAATAAACCTGAATTTTTACATTGGCCTATGTGGATGTGTCCTGGATAAACATACTGTTTCCATTTACCTTTTTAAGGAAATGAAAAATAGTTCAAGCACTCCCAGGAGTCCAGGGACCTTGAGTGGAACAGGTCTAGTTCTACTTAAGACAGAGGCTCTTCCCAGAGAGCCCGCTGGCCTCCAATTTAGCAGGCTCCTGGGAGGCTCTGGGGAGGCTGCAGGATCTTTCTTGAGGGATTTGTGTGATTTGGCCTCATTTTCTCACTCTGAGCCTCCTTTGTTTTTGCTTCTGTTTATGCTCAAAACAATAGCCCTGCCTCTTGAGCACAAAAGCAGCCCTGAGTGATGACGCTGTAAACTGATCATGTCGCAGGTAACGATACATCTGACACAGGTGAGGGAGGTGAAAAATATGTCCTGACAGTTTTGTACGCTGTTCACAGATGCAAACACGTGGCACTGGGCTTTCCGGCTGCCGTGTCCTGGTGCATTCCTCTGCATGGATGGCTTGCTCCGGTGGTCCCATGGGTTCTGCTGTTAACACCCAGTGTAGCAAGAGTCTCTGTTGGCTCGCACCCCCATTTTCAGTCATTCGTTACTTGGATCCTTATGTTTGTCTCTCATACCTCCAGCTAAATTTCCACGTTTCATGTTTCCTCCACTCAGCACCATCTGTGGGAAGGCTGTGTGAAGGGTTGTGTGTTCATACACAACATGCTCTTAGTGCGCCGAGGGAACCGCAGAAACTAAGATAGACACAGCCTGTCCTCAGGGAGAGTCCAGTCTAGATGGAAGACGGACAATAAAGCGAGTTCCCACTGACGTGTGAAGAGTACTTTTTAGAAGGCCCTTTGGGCACTGTCTGAGAATCCCCGGGAGGGAGCAAGACTGGACGAGGGAGACAAATTGGAAGGCTGGTGACACACTCAGTAGATGTGAGCTCTTCAGGGGTGTTTCTGGGATGTGCAGGGTGGGCTGGAGTCAGAAGCTGGGAAGCACAATAAGTCACACCTTTGCCAAATATTCTTAGAACAGCACCAATGTGCCAGATGCTGTGCTAGGAGATAAAATCAGCATTAGATTTCGAGTCAGAACTGCTGGGGTCCAAGCTCACTTGGAACATTAGCTGTGCCAAGTCCTTACCAATATATCTATGTCTATATCTCTGTGTCAATAGAAGAGGATAATGAGATAATACTTGTGAAGATACTAACTTAAATGTTCTACAATATTAAAATGGTAGTTGTGGCTATTATTATTTGTGTTAATTTCCAGACTTGCCCACCAGAGAGTTCTCTTCTGATTGAGACAATGATAGCTGAATATCAGTAAGAATCAAAGTCAACTCATTCGTTAATAGAACACTTTAGCAGTATCATTCACTTTTATGTACTACTGTGCTGATAACTGAGGATTCTAATCTACAGCTAGTACTTTGAGTAGATTCCAACTTTTCCTTTCTTGAGAGCATGTTTATATGTTAGTAGTTGAAAGTATCTTTCTCATAAAACTGTCTAATCAAATATTTTGTCAGACTAAAGCTCTTCATTACAATCACTAAAAAGCTACTGTGTAAATGAAGCTGATTCATTCAAGTCCGTAGGTCCGTTGAGCACAGTTCTTACCTGTTAGATAATAAACACACAGTCCAGAATTTTAGGAAGAATGGGCACTGTAATGTTGCACCCTGGTGGCTTAGGCACTAAGCTGACAGAGTATAAATCATGTAAAACCCAAGGATCCAGGTTCAAGACCCAGGACTACAGTGAACAACCATAAACAAATAAAGAGCGCTTTCTTCTCCTTAAAAAAAAAAAAAAAGAATGGAAGCTGTGACCTCTGAGCAGAAATGTTTAACATGAGATAGAGAAATCTCCTTCCAAGCTTGAGTCCAAGCTTGGCTTCTCCAAGGCAACCAATTTCAATAGTTATCACTGTTCACAAGGCTACCTTCGTATTTCTAAATAATTTGCTTATACTCTTATTTCTTGATTTATAGAACTTAGGTATTAAAATTTTAGATATTCATTATTGATTTCTTAACGTGGACAAACATGACAGTTTCCCTCAATTCCTATTCTTCTTTCTCTCAAAACAGTTTCCTAACTTATGCTTAAATATATAGTTATTATTAATATTCTAATGACTTCAGAAGTACTGCTCACTACTGGACGAAGAAGGTATACTAAGATAACTTGTCTTTTTTTTAGACATTTTTTTTTTTCCCAGGAGTTAGCTTTACCTTGTTAGTTTTAAATTTTGTTTTGTTCAGGATTTTCTGGTTTTCCCTCATACCTTTGTAACAAATTCTTCCCTAAATCTCCAAACAACTCTAAATCTTTAACCATGCAGAAAATTCCATTTTCTTTGCCTAGTATATGATAGTTCTATTGATGTTTTATTGTTTTTTTGATGACCATATCTTCTTTAACAGTTTTGGGAAAACTCATTAAACTCAATGAAGATGTTTTCTATATAAATCATTTGGAATTATTCCTAATAAAATGATTAAATATGAAAAATATTGCATGTCAAAATCACATGGTTAAATGCAGTTGGTAATCTATCCATACCATTTTTCCCTGGAGCTCTCCTTCCTGAAGCCCTTAGACCGGCATCCCAACTTGGGTGGCCTGTTCTCCAGTTTTGCTGCCCAGTTATCTTGAGATTTGTCTCCTCTCCTGTGTTGGATTCTATATCTCCCAAATCTCTGTCTTCCCATTTCTTGGATCACCCCTGATTTTGATGGGAGCAAATCCTTTAGTGGCTTCCTGAGTAAGAGGATTTGAGAGAAAATATTTTGAGACTTGATTGTTTGAAATGTCTTCTCTGCCCCACCTCCACCACTTGACTGATAGTTTAGAAAAGCATAGAATTTATTTCCTTGACAATTTTGGATTCTCTCCATAGCTTCTCTAGTACTGTTCATGAGAAGTCTGATACCATTCTGATTCTCAGTCTTTGGCAAGTGATCTGTCCTCTTTCTCCTAGAAGCTTAGGATATTCTCTTGAATCTGGTTTCCTGAAATTTCCCAATAATGTACATATGGTCTTGGGGTCTATTCTTTATGGAGATCTTCTTAGTTTGGAGACTCAGATCTTTTACTTCTGTGAAATTTTCTTTGGTTACAGCTTTGAATACTTTCTCTTCTTCATTTTCTCTCTTCTTTCCAGATTTCCAGTATGAGATACAGGAACTCCAAGACTGATCCTTGAATATTCTTATCTTTTCTTTCCAATTTTCCACCTCTTTGTCTCTGTTCTATTTTTGGAGAGATTTCCGTTTTTCCAGTTTCAATAGACTTTTTTTTCAGCTATGATATTTTAATTACTAAGAACACTTTCTTTTCCTCTGATCATGTTTCTTAATTAGCATTCTGTTCTTGTTTGATGGATACTCTACCTTCTCTTACACCTGTAGTGTTATTGATTATAGTATTTTTCTTTTGATTGTCTTAGGTTTCTTCACGTGTTGCCTTGAAAATTGGCAACTTCTTTGACCATTCATAATTAAGACTGAGATACAGAGGGAAACTCTGTGTGCATGGGTAGGGTTTGTCAGTTCCTGGGCATCATTAACAATCAACCAGACTGGAATTCCCTCATTTAATTGTGTGGATGGGGCTTCATGTCTGACTTTGTATCTCTAGGT
This sequence comes from Solenodon paradoxus, assembly GCA_004363575.1. NCBI lineage: Eukaryota > Metazoa > Chordata > Mammalia > Eulipotyphla > Solenodontidae > Solenodon > Solenodon paradoxus. The sequence goes on along the minus strand of RJWH01000515.1, from coordinate 86,405 downwards.
ATATTCTCTGAGGCTGTTCATTTTTCCCGAAGGAGAATCCTCTGATTTCTCTTCTGGGGTGGGGATGAGGAAGTACACCAGGATGTCTCCTTTCTTGGAGAGAGCAGTAGGGACCTTTCATTGCCCTCTATGGTGACTTCCATCTCCAGATCTCCAAGTCTGGGCTTCCATGAGTTGTAGCTCACCCTCTCCTGCTGTGGTGGAAGACGGCTGATCTCCTGGAGAGAGGACCTGGTCAAACTGTCCTTTGCAGCATCTCTGCTCATCCCTCTGTTTTCAGCCCTGTATCCCAGCCCACTTTGTAAAGCGTGGTGCTTCCAGTTTCCTTGACTTTCTGGGGTTTTATGCCTCATAAAAGGTGCCCTTTAATTGACGTTGCAGAGCTCTGGTAACTCTTCCCTCCACTTTCTATTTTCTAAAAGCCAGGTTTTTTTTGGTTTTTTTTTTTTTCTTCTGTTTCTCCCAGTTCCTGCATTCTTGAGGGGTTATGCCTTTTCTTAATTCTTTATTCTAATTTTATTAGAGTTTTAGGAAGGAGAAAAACTGTCTACATGTTCAATCTGTCAGATTCAGCAGGAAGCCCTAATTTCATTATGACTTGTGACAGAATGATTTTTTAAATTGAGTGTGTAATAGTACCAGTCACTATTCTAGTGGTTTATGTGTATCATCTCACTGAATCTTCACACTTGCTCTAGAAGCTGGCACCGCTCCAATGAGTTAACAGCTGTAGAGACTTGAGCAGAGAGAGGCTTAGTAATCACCCCACTGGTGGAGCAGCGTTTGGGCTGAAGCACCAGCACGTCTAGGCTTTAGCTGCTACCCCTGGTGACCTCTCAGGAATCAGGATGTGTGTCTCTGTGTGCTCGAACTACACACAGTCACAGGGGAGGTTACACTGGGAAGCTGGCATGGATAGATGTCTGTTACAGGGACCAGGAAGAAAGGCCGTGCCAGTCCCTTGAAGCAGGGGCTCGAGGAAAGCGAGTTGACCTAGGTTTTGAACACTTCTGCATTCCTGGTGCTGAGGTTGATCACCCTGGGGCAGTGCTCTGAGCAAGGCGGACTTGGTGGCATGGATAGGCAGCATGGGACGGTGAGCCGCTGCTGGGACTGTGTCCACCTAGAGTCCAAGATCATGTGGCCAGGACAGTCATTGGGGTGGCAACATGGCAGCAGATGACGATTGCGAGAGGCTTCTAAATGGTCTCCCCTCTCTCCATCGCTCCACTGACCCAAGGGGGCACAAACGGCAGGAGCACGAGGGTGAAGGGTCCAGCTTCAGACCCTAAAGCAGGTGTCTGTTCTGTTTCTCTGTAATCTGAAGAGTCTGGACTGGGGGGCTCCCGTCTTCCCACAGCTACTTCCAATCACCCAGAACTATGGAATAACTCCCTCCAGCGCCTCCAAGTCACGTTTCAGTGCCCAGGATGTGTATTTTAAAGTCTGCAATTCAAATTACAGCCCGAAAAATAACTAATGACCTCTAGTTGAAATGGACAGATCCCAAGAAACTTTACATATCTCTATGCAATGAACTCAGAAGGCAGGTGTTAGGTAATGCGAGTGCCTGAAAATTGTTATAGATACCAGCAGCAGTAAATATCCAATTTTTGCAAGAGAGCTCACCGAAGTAATTTAATCCCTTTGATGCTTATTGGAATTCAGGTACCGTGTCTGAATATAGATATGTCATTTCTACATATACTAGAATATTTTCTGTAGGTATGTGTGTATATGGTCGTGAATAAAACAAGTTATTTTGAGGTAGCCTAGCCATGCTTCCTAATAGCACCCTCCAAATATTTTATGAACCTCATCGTGTGTATTTTATGATGGCACATAGCATCCCAGACATACCACCTGACTGTGCTTCACTTAGGAATCGGCATTTGTCCAAGAACACTAGAATGTATAAGCTGGAGAATAGGCGGCCACACAGGTGCTTCTGTCCCCATGACTCAGTCCTCCTGTGAAGTCTCCAGAACGCTCTGTACAAACCCCAGGGTGGTATTTCTTGAAACCGAATGTAAGTGGGAGGTCAGCATGGTGAAGGGATGGGAAACTGGAATTGTAAAGTGTCCTCTGGGGTTTATGAAGGGCCTGCCGCCCCATCCTCATTGTCCTGTTACTTTCACTGCTGCTTTCTATATAGAATGTGGACATTTTGTCATTGCCCTTCAGTGTGGTTTGTGGATGATTCTTGGTGAAGACACAAAGAGCACATGTCCTGCCTGGCATCTCTGCATAGGTACTGCCAGGCTGGGGCACAGGATTCTGGGGCCTCCACGGCTCCTTGCCCTGAGCTGGGCTGGCAGGAGCAGATGGCTTAGTCAGAGTCTTTTCAGCCAGCTTAAAAAAGGGCACAAAGTCCTGTGAATTGCGTTTCCTTCTACAGTGTGTGAGTGAGTTAGGCAAATCGCTGTTGAAAAGTCTCAGGCCCCAAGAACCTCGTCTTTGGCCTTGCTTGGATAGTTTCAAAGGCCTTGGAAAATAAACCAAAGTTTTTTGAGTAAACAGTGAAGGGTGACTGTCATTTCCAGGTGAAGCTTGCATTTGCTTTCTGGAGGTCCTTTTAGCCGTGCTCAACTCCAACCACATGGGCACACAGGTTCAGCTATGGTCTTACTGGAAATGACAGCAGTTTGTTGGCACACAGGGTTTCACAGCTGGCTTGGAGCAAGAAGAATAAAGAAAACAGGAAAAACTTGCCTTTGGGACCTTCTGTGGTCCAGACACTGACTTTGTGCTAAGGAGCAGGTCTCTCTGGGATACTGGAATTTGAGAGCACTTTGTGAACTCTCAAGGGCCACCAACTCAAATCTAAGCCATTGTTACTGTTACTCTTTTAATAATTGGCTGTAGTCACTGCTCTGAAGAGTTATCATTACCAGTGCCCTCAGAGAAAGTTGTATAAATGTGATGCTGAAGTATGAGCTTACACGTTTAGTAGGTGACTTTGATTAGATTCTTTAAAGGGCTTCAGTGGGCCTGTCATGGAGTCACCTCCTGGGAGTCAGTGACAGGTGGTGGGCCCCTAGCAGAGGCTGTGACAGAGGCGGGGGGCAAGAGGAATGCAGCAAAACTAGTATGTGGATGCAGGCATTTTTCCTAGAGCAAAGATCCCCATGTGATGACACTCCTCATTCCATTCTTCTCTCTCTCTCTCTCTCTCTCTCTCTCTCTCTCTCTCTCTCTCTCTCTCTCTCTCTCTC
>RJWH01000515.1:0-83090 GCA_004363575.1 Solenodon paradoxus | reverse complement strand
ATCAATCGTGTCTATAATCTGTGTACTTGAATTTGTCTTCACCGTACTTGGACTCCGTGGCTCCTATTGCCTGCGGTGCCGACGGTGCATTAGCAGCCTGCGGCTGGGGACGTACAGTTTTATTTCTGTTAATGCCAGGAGAAAGAGAAAGTGAAAAGCAGTAACTAAGACAAATGGCGCTGTTATTGGCAGATATTCCTTTTGCTGTCAACGGACCCACTTTATTTTTCTGAGGTGGACTTTATTTTCTCCTTTGTTGTTTTCTGAATCTCTTTGCTTAAGACTTAAAATTTGATGAAAGTGAACAATGAGAGTTTTAGGAAAGAGTAAAGATCTTTCAGGAGAACTTGGAAGGCATATTAAGCAGGTGAGAGAGGGAAGGCCTGGGGAATTTTCCAAACAGAAAACTTTTATTTCTTAAATATGAAGTGAGAACAGTGATATGTGGGCTGTGGTGTAGTCAGAAATCTAGCCCTTCAAGTCGTGGACCTTTTATGTCTTTCCCTTGCTACAGTGTACTTTTAATTTAGTGGTGGCAGTAGAGAAATTGCAAAACCTCCCCAACTGAAAACGTGCTCAGGAATCAAATGAGTGTGATAATAAGGATGAATGTGAGTTGCTTTTCCAAAGAAATACAAAAAGAGAGTAAGTTGTAGTAGCATGCACCTAGGAAGAGCTCTTTTCTCTCCTTCCTCCTTCCATTTATCCAGCACACATTCATCTATCTTGCCACCCATCTATCTATTCATCCACTCACCTATCTATTCACTCACATATCTGCTCACCTACCCATCCATCCATCCATCCATCCATCCATCCATCCATCCATCCATCCATCCATCTTGCCATTCATCTTTCCATCCTCCCATCCTGTCATCCCACCATTGGTCTGCTCACTGAATCAGCCTGCATGGAGTTCAACCCATGTGAAAGTTCGGCAGTAAGAGCTTCAGTAATGCAAAGCTAAGTCAGTAATGTGTGCCTTCTGGGGACTCAGAGTAGGAGATGAGTACAGAACACAAATGACTATAAAATAGAGAAAGCACAAAAGGAACATATAGATGGAGTGCTGGGAAAGTTACATAACCTCGGGAAAAAGGGTTTTGAGTATGAGAACGTTGGGAAAGGCAGGGCAATTTCCAGCAAAGGTGTTTCAAATTTTGGGGTAAGATAGTATAAATTGTTACATCAGAACAGATAACCCATAGCTAATCTTGTTCATTAATTGATTAGAAAAAGATAACTTAGGGTAAATGAAGACCATCAGTAATCCTCAAATTTTATCTGCCTGTGTCTCAGTCATCTCCCTCATTATGAATAGAAAACTAGATTAAAAAAAAAAAACACAACAAAACAATAAACCATTTTTTACTCTTCTCTATACCCATTGATAAAGCTACTGAATGAAGTAGAAATCACCCCCAGAGAGTAGTGGTCTGGAGAGGAAGAGAATATTTTAGTAGGAGGAGGCACTCTAAGTCCTAGGACAGGATCATCAACTTTAACAGCTCAGAGTCATAGTTGGGACTGAACACAGTGTCTGATTTTTGCTTTCTTGGCATTACCCAGTGACAGACGGATTTGGAAACCTGGTAGTGGAGCACGGTGCTAATGGTCATCAGACTCCAAGCCAAAATAAAAGTTTCTGAACTTGTGGTAGGGATCTCTTTGTACCTACACAGACATGCAGACAGACACGCATGCAGATAGATACCTGTATGTGTGGCAGAGTTGCCTCTACTGGAGAGCCAAATATGACCTGGAAGGTAGAATTCCTGGTGGATTCTGAGGAGCCTGCTGGCCTAGCAGCCAAGGCAGCAGAGATTGCCCCTGAGTCCCAACTACTGACACGTGGGCCTGACAGTATTGACTAAATCAGGCTCACACCCAGCCAGCCTTGCAGATGCTCCTGTCAGGACATGAGGAAATAATGAGGGGCTTGGGATGAGGTGGACGAACAGTGAAAGCAGCAACATTACTGGTGTCTCTCTTTCCCTGGACAGGTGCACTGACTCTGGGAATGGGGTGGACAGTCAGGTAGAAAAAGCTAACATAGAGGTACATTTTGCCCAGAGAAGAGATCCTGATATCTCTCACCAGAGGAATCATTTAAGAATTTTTTTAAGTACAGACAAGGTGGTTTCTCTATTCGGAGCAATTCAGACAGCAGCCCTGAGTACTGGATGGCCAGAGTGAGAAGGCGGCTGGTGTAGGTTTCAGTCCCGGTTCTGTCACCTACCCCGAGACTGCAAGCAAGTCACTTAATATTTCAGAGTCCTGGTTTCTTTATCCCTAGTGTAGGGAGTGTAAGTGAAGGATTAAGTGACTCACTGTACCCGAGAACCCTTTATGAAACATGAGGGACAAGCAGGTATAAGATATTTTAAAATAGGTTCATCCTTGTGACTCAGGTGCTGAGATTACTGAGGCGTGGACCATGGAAAGCCCAAGGACTCTGGTTTTTCACCTGTGCTTGTGGGGAAAAACCAGAACCAACAACTAAATATATAAAAATGCTTCTTCTTCCCCTTCCTTCCTTTCTTCCTTCATTCCTCCCTCCCTCCCTCCCTCCATCCCTCTCTCCCTCCTTCCCTCTCTGCCTGTCTGAAAAAAATATATTTAAAAATAGTCATATTTGGACATTTGATATTGTGATCCTAATGTTCAGTAGTACAGGTGAAAAATGCCAAATTTCTTAAAAATTTTTTTTAAGAGAACACTAATTACTATTGACAGATGACATTACCTCTGTAGAGTTTGAAGAGGGAGAAAAGATTGCTTTTGTTGCTAAAGAAATTGGAAGCAAGTCCTGAGAGGCATCTTCTGTCTGTTACATGGTTCCAGGAGGACCAGAGCCAAACGAGATTACCTCTCAAGAAGATATGTTGTCAGCAAACTGATGGTTTCTAAATGATTAGAGGGTTTGACCAAGGAGACTTTGTATGTAAATGCAGCATCCTATTGAATCTTTGAGGCAGTGACAAGGCCCTGTGTCAGAGTCACGCAGGTGACATCAGACCCACAGTGCCAGGTGAAGAGAAGGCCTGCCAGGAACCTGCCTTTCCTGTTCGTTTTACAAAATTAATATTTCAGTGCTTTACAAGGATAGATATGTTCAGAAGAGATTCACGCCTCAATGTGCATCACACTGCTCCTGTGTGACCTGGCGCCTGTCACCACTGTTTGTTATTTTCACTCTTTTGGCAGTAGGTCCCCACCCCCACCCCACCCCCTCTCCTCCTCTGGTTATCACAGTCTTGAATTCAGCATCCTGAGAGTTTTGTGCTTTGCTAGTTCATTCATTTTGTTTCTTTATAGTCCACGTGTGAGTGAAACTATCTGCTGTTTTTCTTTCTGACTTTCTTTACTTGCCTAATCATCTCAGGTTCCATCCAGGTTGTTGCACAAGGCAATATTTCATCTTTTTTGAGAGCTGAGTAAAAATCAAGCAACCCAGTCAGAAAAAGAGGAGAAGATCTGAATGGACTCTTCCTCAGATGGCCGTCAGGCATCAGTCAGCATTCGGGAATTGCAGATCACAACCACAGTATTACCTCACACCTGTGAGAATGGCCTGTATCAAAGAGACTAGAAGCAAGTGTTGGCCAGGCTGTGGAGGAAGAGAACTCTCTTACATGGTGGGAATGTAAATGAGCGCAATCTCTATGGAAAACAGAATGGAGATGCCTCAAGAAAATAAAAGTGGAACTAGCATTTGATTCAGCAATTCCACTTCAAGATATATATCTGAATACTAAAACACTAAGCAGAAAAGATATTGCACTGCTATGTCAATAGCAATATAATTCACGATAGTCAAGACATGGAATCAACCTGTCTTTTTCCTGAGTGTACAAAGGTTCCTAGTGAACCAACAGTGCCCTGAACCCCTCACTGAGGTTGAGGGGCTGCGGAGTCCAGATTCCCTGGGAGCCACTCACTGGAAACTCCAAGCGTGAGTCACAGAGTCAGGCTTAACCATATCATAGGAACGTCATTTCCTCTTCTTTTCTATGCTGAGGGGGTGAAATCATAGGATGAGTTCAACATGGTTTATAGGAAACTGTGTTCATTGATGGAGATCAATATAAATTATGAATTGTCTTTCCTTAGAATTCTGTGAAACCACCATCTCTTCCAAATTAATCTCCCCTGTCACTCAATATAGTTATGATAGTCATGTCTTTTCTGGGTGTTTTTTTTTTTTTTTTCTTATGGTTAAATTCAATCAAGTAATCGTATTTGGAAGGATCGTTTTTAAATTTTATTATTTAGTTAAGGAAAAAATAAAGACTTCAGTGCCTGGGTTTACTGACTTAGGGGGAAGACAGGAAAGAAGGATACTGATGTCAAGTCACATAGTAAGAACTGGCTTTAATTCCTGCCCTGGTCAGTTCTGACCTAAGCAAGTCATTCGCATTTCCAAATACCTTGGTTCCTCTACCTGTTGGTAAAGTGAAGGCAGGGGATTCATAACCATCTCAGCTGTATTGTGGGTATGAGTCATAGAGACACCTGAGGAAGAACCCCACACGACCTCAGTGCATTGGTTTGGCCTGAGGTGTGGCGAGCATGAGTGCTGTTTACAGGTAAAACCCTACTGATTAGACATCCAAACTAGACGGTTCTACCCGAGGGCCTGTCCCCTCTTTATGACTCGTTCAGGCAGAGACCAGCTTCAGTCCTTGCTCTTCCAGGGGTTGTTGTTGCATCTGGGTTAGGGAGACCTAAATGTTCCTTTGGCTGGGGAGGGACATGCTGACTTTGAGCTCTTCTCTCCATAGAGTCCTTGCCCTCTGGTCACTGGGCATTCTCTGGCATCCAGGCCAAAGTTCAGCTGGTATAAATCTTGGTTTTGAGGTCCTCGCCATGGCCACCTGCTGTCTGGTCTAAACTCTGAGTCTTGGCCTCATTCTCCATCTTGCCCTTGGTCTCAGTGGCCCGCCCTGCCACTTAGCTATGAGGCCCCTTTCTTCTCTCCATAGCAGCCTCATAGCACACCTGTTGCCTCTTAGTTTTCAGCTCCCTTATGTGTCCCCATTGGATCCCTTCATGCCACGGGGACACCAGCGCACTCTGTGGGTCTCTACACGTCACATAGCATGGCCTTCCATGCCGGTCATCTCCTGTGGCTGCCAAGGCATCAGCAAAGTGGTCCTCCTCTCTCAGAGTCTCGAAGGGAAACAGGTTCCCTCAGCTTTTATCTCCTCTTAAACCTGCTTCTCCCTCCTCCTTTCCTTTGCCTTCCCTCATGGTGAGGAGCAGCTCTGTAGAGAGGAGCAGCTGCCTTTTGGCCCCTCCCCTCTTTCCTCCTCCAGCTCCTCCAGAAGGTGGAGGGGCTGCCCCCTTCCTCTTCCTCTGCAGTCTCCTCCTTCCATCTCTGTGACCTTCCTTGGTGCTGTGTTCTTCTTCCCTGGGGAACGGCTGAGCTGCCATAGTGAGGGCTGCAGGGAACATGATTATAAGCATATGAAAAAGACATCTGCTTAATATTTTTCAAAATACCATTCCTGCTGCATAAACATAAATAAAACACGGCCTGTGTCTATGAAAAGCTTACTGTAGTTAAGGAGGTAGATCCATACCTGATCATTTCTCAATAACTTGATAAATGCAAACTCTGATGTCTGCCCTCCAAGCCCATCTCCCACACCCCTGGCCACCTAGCCCTCCAGCCATTAAAGCAGGCTCCAGCTTGTAGCTTAGATCAGTTATTTGTGCACAGAATTTCGCTTCAGAGGGCAAGAGCCTCGTCTACTTGGTAGCACTTGGCACAATGTCCTACATTCATTCATTCAAAAAACCCAGTGTGTTAAGTCCTTCCTGTGTACCAGCCTTCATACTTGGGGCTCATGTCACAAAGATCAACAGAGCAGTGAGCTCTGAGAAACTCACGGTCTAGATCAAGCTTCTCCACAGAATTCAAGGGACCTGTGACCTTAGATTAGAAAAAAAAAAAAAATCACCTTTTAATTTTCACTAATCTCTAGCTAAAGCGTAGCATTTCCTTGATTTAGGAAGGCAGGGAGTTGGCTAGAGTAACATGAGCAATCTCTGTGACTTTGTCATGATAGAAGTCACAGGTATTTTCATAGCACGCACCGTACCGTAGTTGTAAATATCTCAAGGCATCAAGTATGTTCTTCACTCCTTCAAAATTAGAGTAATTATTAGACCCCACAGTAAATCTTATTATTTGATATGCTGATAAAGAAGCATATATGTTAACCATAGCACAGATTTAATTTTTAAAAATATTTCGATAATTTTATTTCAGTATGGTCCTTATAAACCTTTGCATTTTCTTTTGTGCATCTAAAAGCATCTTATTGAAAAGGAGCCCCTGGCTTTCCCAGTTTTCCAGAGGAACACACAGCACAATCAAAGATTTAGATCCCTGGTCCCTTGGGAGTAACAAACACATGATTAAATAATTATAGAATGTGGTAAGTGCCAGGCTAGTGATATGAGTCCAGCACTGGGGAGGTGCAGAGGAAGACATACGCTGCCCAGAGACGTCTTCCTGGAAGGGAGGAAGGGCATTGAGAACCAAGGTAATAATAGTGTATCTTGATTACTGTCAGCAGTGTTCTTAGTGCTTTGTAGATAATATCTCCTTTAAAGCCCATAACTGCTCTGGGAGGTAAGCACTTCATTTTACCCCCATTGTATAGATGAGGAAACTGAGACCCAGAGAGGTTGATTGACTTGCCCCACTGTATCCTACTAGAAACAGGCTGGTTCTAGTTTGGAGACAGGTTGTCAGAGGCCAATATCTGTGCTTTTCTCTGCTGCAAACCTACTGTCTCCCAACAGACAGGAAGTTCTGGCTCCTGGTACCTTGAGCCTGGGGCAGGCACAGCGGGCACTCACGGGGGCTCGGGGCGCTGGCTGAGTTGCTCAGCTTCGCCACCTCTCAGAACAAAAGCTCCGTGTCTGCTGTCCATGGGCCTGGTGTCCATATTTCTTTCAGGGGCAGGCCAGTCTGTGGAGCTGGGTGTGACCTGATAGTGTGAGCAAGGTTGTCACTGTACAGTTGACTCTGATCTGGAAAGATGAGGCAGGAGAGTGGTAGCAGCAGAAATCATAATATCATGAGCCACGTGGGACGAGGGGCTGTTAGAAGGAGGTGGGTATTAGGAGGAGGGGTATTAAAAGGAGGGGAGTATTTTGAAACTTACAAGAAGTTTCCTTAGGAAAATCTTGTCGGAATGCCATTTGATACAGAAGAGTGATTTCGACAAGAGTGAGGGCAGGTTTGTGAATAGCAGAGTTGATCCATGATCCCGGGCACAGGCCCGTGGAGGTGAGATGCTGCCAGGAGCCCAGGGGCATCGAGGAGGAAAAGGACTGATTCTCGCGGGGACTGGCGGAGGGTCCCCCATGCCCTGGGACCCTCAGAACAAGTGAGCGCTTTTACTCTCCCTGCTAAGTTGTGGGGGGCTAGGCTGGAATCAGCTGCTCCGTATTTTCAGGAACTCCCCATGTGTGTGCCCTGCCCCCACACTCTATTTCACTACAGGTAGCAGGCAAGCCCCTTGCTTTCAGCCAGATGTCCGTGGGGGCCTCTGTATGATGCCCCAGGAAGCAGAGCCGCACGGCGTCCTGGGACCTGCCTGTGCCGGAGAGGTAGCGGCTCTGGCCCACTTTCCCCATCTTGTTTGAGTGCCCAGGTGAGTGGGGTCTTCTCTTCCTCCTGCGGCAGTGGTCCCTTGGTGGTTTCTTAAGAACTGCCCTGTTTCTACCTCCTTCCCCCCACGATGACATAGGAGCAGCAGCTCAGAGTAGTGGCCAGGTAGGAGTCTGCTCTTTCTTCCAGGTGTGCCCAATTTATTGAGGTGGGGGGACAGAACCAAAGGAGGTAAAAGTAACTGTCTCCATTTATTTTTAAGGCTAGGTGCAGGCAGGCATGGAGGTGAGCAGAGATCCAAGCTGGAAGAGAGAGGAGGAAGCACTTCATTTATTTTATTTCAGTGTTCATGTTGGTTCCCACCCCAGCTCCAGGTCTTAAACCTGGGTCCTTGGGATATGTGGCGGGCGCTTTCGGCTTAAGGCAGCAGACCAATCTGCTACACCACCAGGGTGCACCTACCTTTTTTTTTTAAGGACAAAACTCGAATTCCTAGAAGAAATCATTAAAGTGAAAAAACAACTCTCTCCTCCATGAGAGATGCCAAAGGGAGGCTGCTGAGGGCTCTGAGGGCTCGGGGTGCCTGTGGCATTATGCTGACACAGGATGTTTCTTTGACTCCAACTCCTCCACAGCTCAGCGCTTTTAACTGGTTTTGCTGGTAAGAAAATGGAGTCACAGGAGGAACAGTAACTTCTCCAGCCAAGATCACCTTGCTGGCCAGTGACAGACAGCACTGGATTCAAACCCTCATTGAATTGACTTCAAGCACTTGCCTTTCCCACTGTCCCCAATTCTTCTTTCAAAAGAAAGGGGTGCTTCTAAGCATATTTCCACCTGTATTTTTCTTACTAGTTGGAAATGTCAGTGTGAAGCTTTGATTTTATTCAAACATATAAAGAATCCTGGATTAAAATTCAGCAAGAAGAAATTTGCCCCTAGAGAAGTTGACACTGTTGAAAGCAGAGCTTCCTGCCTGCCTGTCAGCAGCACCCAGAGGGTCCAGCGCTCCTGGATGCTGCCTGCCTTGCTTTGCTGGTGAATGTGCAGCGTGTGCTGGGGTGTTTGTGCGTGAACCAGCAGACAATGGGAGGGTGTCTTGTGGGGTGGTCGTTAACTCTGCCTGGTGAGAGGGCAGTGCCTGCTGTGCTCATTAATCTCGAGTTCACACGCCAAGCTCCTGGGGGAAGTCGAGGCAACCGTAGGGGCAGCCGCAGCCCCACCCATCTGGAGTAGAGTGCTTCTCGGTGTCACGGAGAACAGCAATCTGAGTTCAAATAAAGTAAATCACGTCCTTCAGGGAGTGAAGGGAGAATGTGAACTTCGGGCAAACACCGCTCTCCTGAGTTCCTGAGGGCTCTGAAAGACTAAGTGGAATTTCAAAGCAAAATCTTTCTCAGACCAGGTTGAGTATGAGAAATTCCAGGGTCTCCGCGCTCACCCACCTACTCCTTGTTTATCAGTTCCTGCAAGACCCACATGCTCCTCCAGCTTCAGACACCCTCCCCGTTTTCTCTTTTTAAAAGTTGACTTTGTTGAAGGAATCTTACATTATGTAACATTAGCTAGGCTTAAGATAGACATGATAGTAAGTTTACATCTGTGTATAATACAGTAGATTTACACGCTGCCCTTTTCCCTTCACTCTTCAGTGAACCCCTGACCCTGTCTGCCCCTACCCTCCTCTGTCTCTTCCTGCACTCACTGCTTGGCCTGTTTTTCTAGTTAGAAGTCTGTTGTTACTTGATTTAGTTCATTTTTAAGAGTCTGTTTTTATTTAATTCAATTATTTCATTTGCTTGTTATCTCAATATACTGTGTATGAGTGACATCACACAATGTCTGTCTTTGTCCTTCTGATGCATCTCGCTGAGCATAATTCCTTCAGGTCCATCCATCTTGCTGTGAATAGCAGGATTTCACCTTTTTGATAGCTATGTATTATTCACATGCATATGTAAGTATGTACACACACACACATATCTCACATCTTCCTTTACACTCATCTGTCGTTGGGCATTTACGTTGCTTCCAGCTCTTAGCCTCTGTGAATAACACTTCAGTGAGCATGGGGATGCAGAGATCTCTGAACACAAGTGTTGTCGTGTTGACTTGCCTGGTTCTGTGGGTCCAGGTCCCTCAAGATAGGGCTGTGCAGGGGGAGAGCAGGCTGAATGAGCCTGGATTCAGAGCTGCGACCTACGAACGCAGTGGCCTTGGTCACGTTACTTAACCTGAGACTTGGTCTCCTCAGTTGTAAAATAAGCCTGTGGCCATGAGCCCCAGCCCAGCCTTACGCTGGGCATGGCCCTGAGCTGGTAGGTGGGTTCTGGCCCCAGCAGAAGTCTGTTTGAAAGAGGGATTAATGAGGCATAGACTCATTCTCAGCAAAGAGGAGGCAGGTAGGGGACCCGGACCCGTGGCAGTTACTCAGGGCCAGGAGAATCCCAGTGCTGAGTGCTGTCTGTCACAGCTTCCCCCATCTGCCTTCCTTCATGCGCAGGTTGGCCAGGAGCCTGAGGAGGCTGTGGAGAGAACACTAAGACTAAAGGGATGTATTCAGTGAGTTCTGTAAGTCACAGGAGGGAAGGCCAGTATTGTTTGGTGTCCTCATCAGAGTGATGTAAAAAGGAGTGATAGTTGTCCTTCCTTTTCCCCAGAAGCACTTGGCCTTGCGTCTGGTTACTGGTTGCTGGAGGAAGACAGTCACCCTCCATCCCCATGCCCTCCCATTGCTTGATCTTTCAGATGTTTGAAGTCATTTTTCATGTTCCTGTCGCTCTTTCTGGTGCCAACGCCGCCGCTGTGTGCGTCTGTGGCTGCCCTGGTGCCCTCCCTTCCTGCCATCGTTCATGGGCCACGACCTCTGAAACCGCCTTCCTCGGCCTGCACAGTGGGAAGAGCCTCTCTGCGCTTCCGAGTCACCTTTTCTTCCAGAGTTGCTCTGTGCCATCAGCCCTATTTTTTGTTTTTTGACCTCTTAAAAAACCTATTATTGCAAGTATAGACTTTCAAGATAGCACTTCTGGACCTAGTGGCCCCTTTCCTGTGACCCGAACTTCAGAGAAGCATCTCTCCCTCTCTGGAGCCGGTCACTTGAATTTTATTACCTGATTCTGGGAGTTCAACTAAAGGTGCCTAGGAGCAGCCACATCTATATTTTTAGACTAAAATATTTTTAAATAGCACCAAAAACTTATGTAAATGATTTTTTACTTGTGATCCCAATCTAGAAATAAGCTAAGTGGAGGTCTGAAACCCCACCCACAGCCCCTGCTTTTCAATCTGAGGTGGAACCCGAAACAGCCCGTGTTCTAGGAGACAGTGTACTTAGCAGGCAGATAGCTTAGCAGACACTCTGCTCAGAGAAGGTTTCCAGGGTATTTCTGTACTATCTTCTACTTTCGAGGTCTGTCTAACTTACTTCCCCGAGCCGGTGGGTCTCAGCAGCATCCTGTCCACGGTACCACACCCTGAATCTCAGGCCTTGAAACAAGTGGTGTGGCGTCTTCCAGCTCTGCTCCTCCCACTCAGCTAAGAGCAGATTTCTGCTCACTGAATATTTATACCAGACCTGGGGTGACATTTTACTCAATCCCCGTAACTCCATGTGGCAGGTGGCATTTTTCCCATTTTGCCAGTCAGGAGACTGAGTTTCAGAGAATCAAAAGGTTTAGTAACTTGCATCAAGGCACAAAGCTAAGTGAGGATAAAGCCAGAATTCAAGCTCTAGTTTTCTGGTTGAAATCTAGATCTAGCTCCCTTTTCACATCTCTCAGTGCTTCCTGCCGTCTTGGCCCCTGAGGGCCTCTGGTGCAATTCTGATACCAGCTTACTGAAAGTGCACAGATCCCACAGATCAAGACCATCATCCCCTCCAAGACTCGCCCACTTCAGATGCCAACCTCAAGCTCTGAGGGTTTGCAGACCACCCATACCCATACTTCTGACCTTTGGTTTCGAATTTGGATTTCTCACCATCACCCCAGGTATGATCACTCATTAGAACGACTTACTTATGGATCTTAGCACAGTGCTATACTTATGATTACAGCTTCTTAACAAAGGATACCAGTCAGTACCAATTAGGAAACCAGACACATAGCGGGAGGTCTGGGAGGATCTCAGCACAAAGCATCTGTGTTCTCAGGACACATCACCCCCTGGTGTGTCATTGCTTATCACTCATCAGGGAAGCTCACCTGAGCGTCTGTTTCCAGAGTTTTTACTGGAGTTTTGTTATGGAAGGGGCGATTGAGTGAGTCATCAGCCATGTGGTCGAACTCAAATCTCCAATGCATCTGTCTTGCCCATTAGTTAAGGCCCAAAGCCCTGGCTCTCTAAGCACACAGTTGGTCTATCTGGCATGGCCAGTCCTCCTTGTGACTCATCGTGTTAGTAGCAACTCTCTGGGAACCACCACGAATAATAAAGACACATACCTCTGGAAAGACTAGGGATTTTAGAAGGTATCTCCAAGGACCTAGGCACAACAGTCAGCCACATTCTTTATTATATAGTCAGTGACATGGGTACTTTCTGAGAAATGCATCACTAGGTGATTTCTTTGTTGTGTGAATGTCTTAGAGTGTAGCTATATAGACCTAAATGGTATAACCCCCCGCGCACACACACACACGTGTACACACACACACACACACACACACACACACACACACCTAGGCTCTGTGGTGCAGTCTGCTGGGACCACCATTGTATGCGTGGTCTGAAATGTTGTTGACTGAACCACTGCTAAGTGACTCGTGACTTGTGAGTACACCCTAGGGCTCAGTTTGCTCTTTGTTTCTTGCCCAACTCTACTTGCCCTTCGTGGTCTTCAGACTTCTGTCAGCGATTACCAGGACCTGACACCGAGTAACAGCACCCTGTTCTATGATCTATTGCCTCATTTTCATCTGTCCTTCAACTGTCTCCTTGACGGATGGGTAATACCACGAGTAGAGAATGGAAGATGTAGGGATTTTCCTGGAGTCTCTGAATAAGGGAACCCAACCCCTTTGCTGCAGCCCTGTGATCTCAATTGAATCTGCTGCCCTTGGGCCTCAGTTTACCAATCCAGGCCATTCCCAAATTGCATTTGAATTATCTTTCAGAATTTGCAGACCACTTATGTGTCCTCGCCTTCCCAGGTATCCCTCAGCTTTGAGAGAGGAACAGGGTAATTCTAAATCTTTTTTTTAGGTAAGGTAACAAGGCTCTGGAATCTTCTGTAATTTGCTGAAGGTCTGTGTCGCTGAGGGGATGGAGCTGACCTAACAGCTATAGTTTATATGATTGATACCTCCCCCACCCCTTCCCCACTGCAGTGAGTGGTTTGATGTGGATCACCTTTTTCTCATGCAGAGATGAGGCTGAAGCTGCTTTTAGTTCCTAGCCTGTCCTATTTGCCAGCTAATGAGACAAATTGTAGGCTCCATAAAAAATTAAGTAGCAGCTGCTTCATTTTCTTTCTATTCAACTTTGAAATTATGACGACCTCATTTGCATGGCAGCTCAAGGTAGGACTGCCTGGGCCTGCAGGATCCACAAGTCCTTAAATGGACCAGACTCAGGTTTTTTTCAGATGGGCAGGTATAAAGTATTTTAAGCACCACCATTCATGAGCCGAACCATTAGCCGTGCAAATGGAGCACATGATTCCCGCTCACCCTGTTGGCTACTAATTAATAACACCTTATAGGTGGAGGTACTATCTGCAGTAACTGGAATAATAGCAAAGACAGGAAATGAGAAAATGAATTGAGTTTCGCAAAAACGAGCAAACAGCAGAATCCTAGAGCATGAAGTTCTATGCTATTCTTGTAGCAATGAGAAGAGACAGCTAGACCCAGTGCCGACCCTGGTTTCACCTAAGTCCAAAGTGCAGATTCTTCGATTTTCTTTTCTTTTCTGACCAGCAAGGATAGTACAAGCGGTATTTTGACACTAGAGGAAGGAAGACTTGTTTGCTTCTGTGTTATAGAGGTTTGGAGATTTTATAAAATTTTTCAAGAATAAAGAAGCAAAAGCAAAACAAAACAAAACAAAACAAAACAAACCCTGAGACTATTTCTGAGTAAACAAGTGTCTTGTTTACATTTTCTCTTTGCTTTCATCTTAAATTGATTCCTCTGTGTGATTATTCATGATACCTTCTACCTCTCTCTCTACTGTAACACTATAACATGTCATTTAAGCTCCAAATAGGGGTAAAAATCCAAAGGTAGAGAAAGCCAGTTTGGGGATGCCCTTTAGTGACTATGTTTTTCTTCTTTTTTTTTTTTTTTTTTTTTAACCTAAGCAGCAGTCCCCTGGTGAGCCTCTTTATGTCATTGGCAGCATTTTCTTTATCCTCCAGGTAATGGTTAGGCTGAGATCAAAGAGAAGGATATTTGTTTGGGAAACTGGTGGTATTTCATCAAACCATTTCTGATTCACCTCCTTCCTTCACAAACTGACTAACTCCACTGACAGCATATTTATAATACAGTGTTTCGGAAATTTAAGTAATTTCAGATAGGATGTAACGGTTCATTATCAACCCGGGCCAGACGGCTGCTTTATCCTCGGCATCCATCTGTTTTGTTTCTCTCCAAGTCTCATGGTGCCTGCCTGGCGTGAGCACCATTTATTTTCAGTATGCAGGCGACCCTCTTGGGGAGCAAAGCTATAAACCACACGGCAACATTCAAGATGTCAACAGACCTTACACGTTCACTGCAGACCTTCAGAGTCCTAGGTGCTCAGCGTTAATGCCACTCCTTCAGCAGGAAGATGATTTAGGGAAACCACTAAAGGGACGTTGTGTTATTTGCAGGCGCCTCTATGGAATTTAATACCCACCAAAGCAGAGCGAGTTCTCAGTACCACTGTGCTCAGAAGGACTGGCTGTTTTGTTCTGTTTTTAGTCTTTGAGACTGTGTGTCTGTAGAAAGACATGGGCAATTTCTCACCCACCCCCAGTTTAACACTAGTGGCCACTAGGGGTTATAGAAAAAGAAAAAAAGAAAATGATTCTTGATGAAAAGGTTCATTGTAGAGAATTAGGAAAATACAAAAGTGTATAAAGAAGAATGTAAAAATTATCCATCAGCCTTCCATCCCAAATAGTATTTAGGCATATTATGATTTTTTTCAATGCACATCACTCCTTTTCCTATGTTCAAAAAAAAAAAAAAGATAAGCTGTATACACTCTTTTTGTGTATTTTTTAGTTAGCTGTATATATGGAGAGCTATCCCATAATCATTAGCATTTAATGATGATAAAATCTTCAAAATGTAATTTTAATGATGTAAGAGCATTTTGTCATATGAATAAACCACTAACCATTATTTGGTTCAGGTGCCTAATGTACAGATGCTTCCGAGAAAGCCCTGTGCGACCAGCATGTTTGCAGATGGAGGTTCTCTGAAATGTTCTGCTAGGGAGGAGTAGAAGCAAACCAGGGAATGCACGCTCTTGCTGCAGACCAAGGCTAACCACCATGGTTGTGTTTCTGAAAAACAGCCCAGCACTGGGCTGCAGAGGTTGGCTCTTACTCACAGAGTACCGCCCCATTCACTGCCCTGTCCCAGGGCTGGTCCAACCTAAGGAGAGGATGGCTCTGCCCAATCACAGGATAAAATCTACAAGATAAAATGTGCAGCCTTTTTAAGCCTGCACTCAAGACTGTACATCTCAACTGCTCACCACAGGCGACAGCGAAGCCAGCCCCATCATCCTAGACATGTTCTTCTGTAATCCAGATATTAGAACTCAGCCATGCAATGGTATGACACTTTATAAGCAGCAGTAGGTCCTATGGGGAGACCAACTGATCCTTGTTTTGTGGAAGATAAAATAAGGTTTAAAAAAAACCAAACAACTAGTCAAAGATATGCCAAGGTATTATGTACAAAATTAGTCTTGTGGTGGAATACATCTTACCCATGAAAATGACTTTCCCCAAGCCTCGTGCATTCCAGAGTTGCTGTACCAGGGTAACTCCTCCCCATTTGTACCAAACCGACATACCAAGAATGAGGAATGAGTGTGGAGAATAAGAAATGAAACATTCCTGTATCTCTCTAAATTGGATGTAATTTCCTTTGACTCTAACTGGATGGCGAGTTATGTGTGTGCGTGCGTCCACGCATGCATGCACGCTGGGGGCGCTTGGGAGGTTCTTTCGCCATATTCATGCTCATTGGATCATACAAGAGTCCTGGGCTCCTGTGGTGCTGAGCAGAGGAAGCATTGGGTCCTTAGTCCTTAGTGGCTGCCATGCCTCTTCAGCTGCATGGGACAGTTTTCCAGCCAGCGTCTTGGACAGAGCCCTTCTGGCGGGTTCAGGATGCATCTTGCAGTACCCGCTTCAACGTACCACGGCTCTCTCAAAGCCAGACACCGCTGCAGGCCCAGCTCCTGACCCTCGAGCAACACTTGTGTAACCTGTCTTCGTCTCTTGTTCCTGGAAGAGCTCTCTAGTTCTCTGCCCCGCCCCGGCACTAGTCTCTTTCTGCTTCCAGACTAAACTCTCTTCTCCAAAGATAGCTGATGATGAACTGGTAGACAGCATGGTGCAAGGTACAAATGGAGCACTGTCGCACTCAAAAGAAGGCAGCTGATCAACATGTAATGGTGTGAAGGGATCTGCAAGTAGGTTGGAGATGTGTGTGTACTATGCTACCTCTTTATTTCTCATTTTACTTTGAAGCCCCATTGACTTGTTGCAGAAAGGGTTTTAATGTTTTGCCCTGCTGTGCTGAGATGACTTGTTGGAAGAGGGAGAAATGAAAGAAAATATTTCTCTTTGTACATCAGAAGAATAAATGTGAGGCTGAATTCCCTTGCAGCCCACCAGTCCCAGAAGCTAAGGCATATTGGAGCACTAATGCAGAACTGAGCCAAGATCACGCTGCCATGTTCATGTTCTGTGCTCGTGCCAGGGGACAGTGGCAGATCCCTGTGTCTTGTTGCACACTGGATGGAAGTTGCCCTTGATTGGACTAGGAACGTGGAAGAGCCAGCCTGGCCAGGTAAAAGCAGCTATTAAGTATGCCCTAAGAGCAGGCTGCCACCATATTGACTATGCTGCTATCCACAGCAGTGAGACTCAGGTTGGGGGGCCGTGAAGAATGTGGGACCTGACAAGGCAGTGCCCAGGGAGCGGCTGTTTGTGACACCTAAGCTGTGGAGCACCAGCACCAGCCTGAGGATGGGGAACCTGCCTTCCGGAGGACACTGGCCGACCTCCCGCTGGAATATCTGGACCTGTACCAGCTACACTGGCTTTATGGCTTTGAGCGGGGAGAACTCCTCCCCTAAGAATGCTGATGGTGCTATGTGCTATGATTTCGTTCCCTACAAGGAGACCTGGAAGGCTCTGGAGACACTGGTGGCTAAGGAGCTGGTGCAGGCATCGAAACTGTCCAGCTTCAGCAGTCGGCAGATCAGTGATATCCTCAGCGTGTCCTCTCTGCACCCAGCTCCTCTGCAGGTGGAGGTGACCCCATACTTGGCTCAGAATGGACTGATTGACTACTGCCAGGTACATGGCCTGGAAGTGGCTGCTTATGACCCTCTGGGCTCCCCTGCTCGTTCTTGGCATGATCCTGACAAGCCCACCCTACTTGAGGAGCCAGTGGTCCTGGCACTGGCTACAAAGTATGATCGTTCTCCAGCTCAGATCTTGCTCAGGAAAGTGATCTCCATCCCTAATAATATCACATCTTCCTGAATTCTTTAGAACATCCAGGTTTTTCACTTCACTTTTAGCCCAGAAGAGATGAAGCAGCTAGATGCCCTGAATAAAAATTGGCGGTACATCCTACCCATGCTGGGTAACCTTTGTCTCCCTATAATGACCCACACTGAGACCAAGGCTTCCTGACTTCCTTTCCAGCTCTCCAGTTCAAGGTCCTGCCAACCCCAGAAAGAGGGAGTTAATAAAGCCATGGGAGACAAAAAAAAGTTCCCACAATTTTTATTGTCAGAAAAGAACTACATACTGACACAGATCTGTTTGAATGGATTCACATAGCTGTGCTCATTTAGAGGAAATCCTCTATATTTAACAATCCAATCCCCATGCATTTTTTGGAGGTAAATTTTGGTAGTGGTCTGAAAGATACACATTCCTGCTGGGCACAAATTTAGTGTATGTAGCCCCTCCTGCTATGAGGTTTATTTGATTGTCCTCAGACTGGGAAGAAACCCACTTAGGGATCTGGACCCCATGTTCAGTCCCTCTCTCCACTCAGAATTGCGTGAGCTTCCACAGGCATTTAAACTTCTTGGTCTCAAATTCCGCAGTCTTAAACTGAGGGAAATTATTTGGGTGACTTCTAATTTTCCTTCTAGCAATAACCTGTCATTTTTGTATTGCTGAAGCGTTTCAACATATATATACATATATATGTGGATAGATATACTTGCTTATTTTGTGTTTTTCAAAATATTTGTAGAAAGATCTCATTTGATTTAGATAATCTTATAAAAGAGAGAGGTGATAAAACTTTGTATTAAAAATAAGCTACTGCTTAAAGAAGTGATTCCATCACCTTCCAGTGAAGGGTCTGCCGGCTCAAACCCCAAGAACTGACCAGTGAGCAGTGCTCTGACTTTGACTGAGGCCGTGGGGAAAAAACAGAAATGGTGGTGACGGTCACACCTGGGAAAGTTCTTCATGGTGACTGAATCAGTGATAGAAGCAAAATTTCCCTCAAGCTTCATCGTCTTAAAAGCAAGTGAATAAAAAGCCCCAGCATCCTGATCTCTTTATTATTATTCTAACTAAGCATGTAGTGATGTTTACTTGCTGACAGGGCTGAAGATTGCCTTCGCCCTGACAAAAAAAGAACCGTCGCACACTCTGCCGTCCTCAGTCAGCCGGTGGTTTCTTGTCCATCTTCTGCTTCACATAGGCTCTTGCTCTTCCTCCCTATCCCCAAATCCCAGGGGCACGTGAAAGTGTAAATAGAGATTAAAAACCTCAAGTGATCAGGACTCTAGTTCGGGCATGAACTAGTAGGGAAGGGAGTAGGTAGTGCTTCTGAAATGATTGTTTTAAACGTAGCACGCCTAACAGTTGGAGTTTCATAAACTGATTTTGGAAACGAGTCCCCCTCCAACTGTTATATTGATCTCATGGGGTTTGTCGTGGGATGAAATGGGTGCATGTGTGTAAAACTCTTTATAAGCTGTAAGGTCCTATGCACTTGGCAACGATTTTAGTATTGCTCTCAGAAAAGGAAAGGAATGTTTTTTGTTTTTTTTTCTTTAAAGCAACAAATAGCCCAAGGTATTTTGAGAATTATTTCTAGGAATTTTTTTTTTTAACCATCCATGAATTGTCTTCTGAGCTGCTTCAGTCTAAGTGCCTGCATTTTGGGAGATTGTTACCAGTTTTATCAAAAAGAGACTAAAGTCGTGGGATTTAGAAGTCAAAAGGATCTGAGATGTCAACCAATTGCTTCTTTTAGGGATAAGACATTAAAACCCAGGAAGACCAAGTTACTCATCCAGGGTCACAGAGTCAGCAAGACAGGCAGCCACTATATGCATGCTCCATAAGGACTGGCTTCTGAAAAGAGCCGCGTTGTTCATTTCTCTGGGCCTGCTGCAAATGCTTTGTCAACTGATGAGCCTAGCAGTTGTATAACAACTCAGAAATGTTCTTGCTACCAGCTTCCTAGTGACGACAAAAATCCTCAAAGTTTCTCATGGATGTCTCTCTCTTCTTGCTTTGTTTCAGACAAAGGTTTGTTCTGTTTTCCCGTGTTTTAATATCACAATCTGGAATGACTTTGTTATATGGCTGGGCATGCAGCATTTCTAGATCAGTATCCTGAGACTGGAGTGAAAATCTCATTTTGAGTTAGAATTGTTATCAGTTTTATTGGAGTTGAAACTGAGTGAAAGAATTTAGGAATAATTGGGTAATCAAAGTGAATTAAATCAAGATGGGGAAAATATCAGTCTGGCATCAAATGGGGAGTACTGTGACTTCCACATCTGTGGTCTTTATCCATTTTAATCAAGTCTAAATTATGCTATTAAGACTTCTTTTTGTGAGGTTGACTTGCTCAGACATAGCAGACTTTATATTAATCTCTGGACATTTCTTGAAACATTAAAACATGCTCACTGTTTCTAGGAAAAAGTTACCTAACTTGATTACCATCCAAATATTCGGAATTGCTCTAATGTTTATAACCATGGGTGCAGAATTTGTTGTATATTCTGGTTAATGGAACCCAGAACACTGAGCCTTCAACCCACATCGAATAAATTCTGTATCCCCCGCCTCATTATTGTTTCTTCAAAAACCTGGGTTTAAGCGGTGTCTCGTGAGTATAAATTTACTGCAATAAATAGTGTGTCATGTTATTGGTATGGCAGAGATATTACTATACTAACTAGCCTGGTCTAGTGCTTTCTGGTGTTCCTTTGCTGTGTTTCCTAAGGGATACTGCTTTTGCAGTGAAAAATCTTTTTAGTCTAATAAATAATAACAATAATCAGCTTCCTCCCTCTCCTCCCCCAGGTACCTCTTAAATATGTAAAGTGATTATGCAAAGACCGTGTACTAAGTTCACAAAGAAAATTTCAAATGCTTTGGTTTCCTTTGTTGAATTTGTCATGTTGTCTGTCATTGGCAAATCCATTGTTTGAAACCTGTTCTGTTGCTCCAAGCTCTTTCTCCCTATGTCTTACTATCCATGGTGTTTTCTGTGTGTTTGGTTCTGGTTTGATTCACTAATTCCCAGAAACATGCACATCCTTGTGCCTGAATTCAGAGACGCTTTGGAACCCGACTGCTCCTCGGAGGAGAGAGAGAGCCCTGGAGACAGAAGCCGGCTGCTTTCCTTACAGCAAAGACTGGAGCTGTGGGTGCGGCAGAACGCTCGCTGCTCAGCTTTTAATTTAAAGAAATCAGTTCAGTTCTCTGGACGCTTATGTGTAACCATTGACTCTTTCACCCTTGGGCCAAGAGAAGAAGTCTAGAAGTATTTTGTTATTTATTTCTAAGGACAGCAGTCATTTTCAAAGATGCCAAATTCTAAGACAAGTTAAGAAGAAGATAGAAGTGTGAATATTTATAAAAATTAAGGCAGCTCTAGGAAATCAGGAATGCCTCTGCATGAAGCTGTGTGTTTCTTCAGGGAGTAGGTTGAACATTAATAATATGACTGCTTACATACATTTACTATGCATGTGCCCATCAGTGCTTTACATGTAATTATTCAGTCACATTTTGCAGTAGCCCTAAAAGTAGGCACCAGTCTTATAATACCCATTTTATGTAAGAGACTTAAGACACAGAGAAGTGAACTAACTTAGCCATGTTTCCACAGCTGGGAAATTCACAATCAGGATTCAAAGCCCATAGTCTTGCTCCAGAAAGAACCTGTATCCTTAAGCACCAACTACATATTAGAAGTAAATTTATGTTTTCACATAGAATAATAAGGCTGAGTATGTTTAAAGCAGTGTTTTTCAAGTCTTTTTGATGATGAGCCACCGTCAGGAATTTATTTTACATTGCAGACCAGTGTGTGTACACAAATAAAACGAATAAAACCACACTAAATAATACTCTCCCTTACCACGTAGGATGCACTCTGACTTTTTCTTTCTATTTCATTTCTAAATATGCTGGTGGTGACCCTTAAAATTGATTTCATGACCTGCTATCAAGTCACAACTTGCAGATCAAAAACTACTGAGTCCTAAATGTAAGCTCACTCGTGAAGATGTCTTGGTTCATATCATTTATTGAGTAAGTGCCTGGCAGCAACCTTCCTCCAGCGCCCGGCACCATTTATTGACTGAGGGAATGTATAAACAGATTATAATTCTTATTTCTCCATCTTTTTTTAAAAAATGCCCACCTCCCAACTTCCTTTAAAAACAAAACGAAGAGCTAAAATTTTGCCAAACATGAAGAGTTTTTAGTCTAGAATAGAGTAGGTCAAGAGACACTTAATGATTTTGTTATAGAAATGCAGGTCCTAAGTGAATTTTTATAAGCAAATCATACTTTTCCATTACTTTAATTAAATTCTAACTTTCACCTGCTGTGTGTATCTCCTGCCGTTTGTGCCACATATTGATCCTGGGATCCTCCTTTATTGCTGTGAGGGTCTTCTGGGACCTGCACTGGCTTCTCTTCTAGAGGTGGGTTAGTTTGGGGTGTGTTACCTTCTTTTCAATCTCTAGGACAGTGGTGGCATCCTGGGACAGTCAGGGGACTCAGCTTACTCAATCCTGCTAGAAGATGCTTGGCATTTCCCAAACTCTCTGTTATTGTGCACGGGGAGCCTCTGAACCTTTAATCCTGACCTTGA
This sequence comes from Solenodon paradoxus, assembly GCA_004363575.1. Classification (NCBI taxonomy): domain Eukaryota; kingdom Metazoa; phylum Chordata; class Mammalia; order Eulipotyphla; family Solenodontidae; genus Solenodon; species Solenodon paradoxus. The sequence goes on along the minus strand of RJWH01000515.1, from coordinate 61,127 downwards.
CCAGGACAGACCTCCAGAATATATACAGCTTCTCTAAGGATCTCAGGCTCAGAAGGAACCCCCAGTGCAGACTCCTGGAAATCCTGTTATGAGCCTCTGATGAGCTGGAGGGCAGAACATGGAGCAGGTGGGCCTCAAGGTGGCTGGAAACTTCTGGCCTCTCAGGTAATTCTATGTTATCAGACCATCACCAATCAGGAGCACTGTGTTTTAAAACATTGGAGTGAGGAAACCAGTTTGTTTGCTGACTAGGTTTTTTTTCGTTTGTTTAAGGTGTGGTGCAGGCAGAAATGAAGGTGAGCAGGCAGGCAGGCAGGCAGAGAGGAGGAGGAAGCAACTTTATTTTATTTTCAGTTACTTATTCACTCTGGTTGTTTCCCCCCACCCCAGGACCTGGGACTTGAACTCAGGGGTACGTGACTTGCTCCTCAGAGGCGATTGACCTAACCGCTGCTCCACCAGGGCATGCCAATTTGCTGACTAGGTTTTGCCGACTCTGATTGCTTTATCATTTGCTGCTCTCTTCTCTTTTCTGCTAATGCTTTGTTGAAGATATAGTGGCAACTCAGATACTTTCAGATACGAATACAACAAACTACCAATACATGTGTTCACTTAATAAACAAGTTAAGGCATGTCCTGGTGGAATAGCAGTTAGGTCTGCTGCCTCCAGCTGTGTGCAGTCCACATACATCCGAAGAACCCGGTTCATGTCCTGGGGCGGGTGGGGGTCAGGGAGCAGGTTGGAGAAAATCAAGTTGAGCGGTTAAATGAAAATAGAAATGCTTCTTCCTCCTCTCTTTTCCTGCCTTCCTGCTTACTTGCCTTCATTCCTGCCTGTACCTTTCCTTTCAAAACAAACAAAAACAAGTTAAGGTAATTCTAAGAGCAAGGGACTTTTGGTATGGTGAGAATGCTCATGGGCATAAGGTGAGGTGTGTATTGGCAGTAAGGAGATGGTCAAAGGGGCCTTACCAACAGACCCTGGGGACCTACCTACTTGATTCACTTTAGTTTGTGTTTATAATTCAACGAACCTGGGTAACTTCTAGAGTCTTTAAAAACAAAAGGTTTTTGAAGATTTTTCTCTAATGCAACAGAAATTCTTCTCTCCCAGTATAAAGGCTTGTTGAAGTGATGTTTTATGAGTTGGGTGGTTTAAAAGAAACTCTGCATTGCCGGTGATGCGGTGATGAGAAAAAGGCAGATTTCGGCCCAGGGGAAGCTGGAATTGGAATGTTCGGATATAATGGAGGAAAGCCCTTAAGTGGCCAAGAGGGACTTCCTCAAGCTTACCACATTTTTCTTGCTTTATTCTTTTACCACTGAGTGCAATAAGCATTCTAGGACTCCCTGTTTCATGCAACTGGTATCTGGGATGAGATTGTCATCTCCTCAAGAGCTTCTTTCATCAGCAGAAATGTTCTACAAAAGTGCACTGTAGTCAAAGGATGTTTGATGACCGCCTGCTTGGATTCTTGGGTGTTTAGGTGATGAGAAAAGTTCTTAGGCCCCATCAATCTGAGACTGTGCTGGAGGACTGGTGTGAGCTTTGGGGGAACCATGAAGGTTGTTTCCTACTTGTTCATTCCAGCATTAACAGGTGGGAACTCAAGCATTTATGAATGTTCTCTCTCAAGGAGTTTGTCATAGCCTGGAGATTTGAGTCATTCACAAACATGATATATGATGGAAAAGGCTGGGTTGAAAAAACAATGTAAGTGGCAGGAGCACAGGGTTGTGAATCAGAAGGCCAGGTTTTAACTCCAGCTTTATAGTTAGCTGTCAGAGTACCTGGATGAGCCACTTAACCTTTCCATGTCTTCTTGTTCTCTCGGAGTCAAAGGGGTCAGATCAGATGATCTCTAAGGTGATTTTAATACCAACTATGTGAGACTGATAGTCAGTACTTGGGGAAGGATGGAAGTCAAGACATGGGGGTTGTTCAAGTCCAGTGAAAATTTGCAAACATGTCTGTTTAACTTTGGCAGGGATGCCCTTTCCCCACTAGCCTCAAGACCCTCTCACTAGGTAAATGCATTTAAAATCAATTTTTTGTCCTTATCCCGTTTCTTCCCCCAAAGACTCAAAGAGCGGCTTATGGAGAAATGGAAACCCAGCCCGAGCCCTAAATTGATTTGGCTACATTTGATACACTCTTCCTTTCTAGAATATGACTTTTCAGTTATAATAAGCTCAAAAGATTGCTTTTCACACCTCTTTCATTTTTATGATTGTTTTCAAAGACTTCTCACGTTGCTCACAGTAAAACCGTCTGGTGGGTTTCAGCAGACTCAAAGGTAACCAAACCACGTGTCAAGACCTCATAACGAGACCAAGAATTTGATGCATTTCTTTGTGTGCGAAGACAGGGCACTCTCAATCCCTGTTATTACCACCACTTTGGGTTGGAAGAAAGCGAAAAGATGAGATCTTGCCCTCCACGGAGAACCAGAATCCAAATTATAAGTCTACCCTTGGCTTGTTCCTGGGGTCACAAACAGTGGGCAGGAAAATCAGTGCCAATCATGGAGATGATGGGACCTGGAGGGTGACACAAGTCAAGAGAGCCCTGGGACTGCAGGTTAGGTGCTGTGCCCGACTGTTCAGGCCGCAGGGCCCAGGCAGTGCCCTGCCCAACAGGCTGCTCACCTCAACCCCAGAGAGAAGTAGCACCCTCTGAAGTGTGGGGGCAATTGGTGTTGATGTCCTTAACAGTTTAAAGTGCCTGATTACTTTGGGAAGTAGTCTGGGTCCACCAGAGAAAAGGGAACCAACAGGATGCATATGTATGTATGCATTATGCACGTGCTCACCATTGATTGGCTCTCACAGTTATGGAGATGAGAAGTCCCACATCTGCCGTCAGCAAGCTGGAGACCCAGTGGAGCCAACAGTATCATTCCGGACTAGGTCAGAGTCCAAAGACCAATGTCCCAGGTTGAAGACAGTCAGAGAGAAGGAAATCTTTCTTGTCCTTGCTTACTCAGCCTTTTATTCTGCTCAGGCCTTCAACAGGCCCTGCCCCACATTGGGAAGCACAGTTGGCTTTACTGAGTCTATTCAAATGTCCGTTCCATCCAAAACACTCCTGACATACACAGAATAACATTTAACCAAACATTCGGGCACTCTGCGGCTCCTCAGGTTGACACATGAAATGAATCGTCACAAAGACTCTGTTGTATCGATGTGCTGCCCTCAACTGAATTTAGGGGCTGCCTCCTCTGAGGACTTACTTCAATGGAAGCTTCCCTTTTCCTCCACTGGCTTTCGAGAGCAACACGTTGGAATTCATTCTGTAAAGTCTTTTCTCCCAGCGGTGGTGACTTAGTTCCAAAGTATATGCAGAATTTGAAGAATGGGAAGGTTTTCCTTCAGAATTGGAAGGCAATCCACTGGAACGTCAAGGATAAGATCAGTAGAGGGCATGGCACACGAGTTATTTTCCACTGCTCTTCCCTGGTATGGAAGCCAGCCCAGCCTCTGAGTGGGTATGTTATCTGCTGGGGCCGGTTGTCAACATTATAGAAGAATGCGAAGAGAATGGCTCTACAGAAAAATGACCCAGCCTGGGAACTCATCTGCAAGGGCGTCATTTGAAAGCCCTGGAAAATTACTGTCTTGCTCAATGGGATTGGTTGTCCAAAATGAAGACTATTTTCTTCTGCTACATCCCATTTTCTGATTGCTCCCTGTTCACCACTCGTTCTTCCTCTCGAGTGTACCAGCAGCAAGATCCCACAGCCAACAGCATTGCTGACCATCACACCGCCTAGGCATGGGTACAGAGGCAGAGGTTAGCTCTGGTTGGAGGTCAGTGAGAGCAGAGAACATGGACAGCCATCCTCTTTTAAAAGGGAAGAAATAAGTCAAGAAAGGACGGAATTGGATTCATGAGGAAATTCTGCCGGTCTCCTAGCTTCGCTTTGGTGACACGCACATCACTTATGTATCAGTAGGGAGGAGCCATTTTTTCCTGATGGATTCAGGCTAGGTCTCTAGTTCTTCCTTGAAGGATCTGTCTTTTACTGAGAGGGCAGCTTTGTGGCCTGAGGTGAGAAGTCTGTGCCTAGAACTCAGCAGTCAGTGTGGCTCCTTTGTTAGCAGGGGTGACTGACCAAAAAGTGTGTGTGGTGGGGGGAACACAAATATCAGCCAAATTCCTAGCATAGACCTACTGTGGCCCTCAGTGGAGAGGGAAGAGGTGGGCTGAAGTGTCTGGGGATGTTGCTTGGAAGAAAATTACAAAAAATTAAGGAATGAAATCCTTTCGGGTTGGGAGAAGACTAGACTGGAAGGTAAGAGGGTGTTAGAAGACATTATGTCTGCTGTGGGAGAATTTTTCACCCCTTCCTGTTTACAGAATACATACACTTCTAGGACTATCAGAGTGATAGGTGTTATTGCTTGTTGAGGTGGGATAGGGATGTTTGCCTGTTGAGTCCAGCAGAATTGTTTTGAAGTGACTCCTTCCATTTATGCATCCATCCACCCATTCACTCACCCGTCCTGCCTATGTTCTATTCATTCATCCATCAGTCTATTCATCTTTTATCCATCCTCTATTCATACATCCATCCATCTCTCCATCCACCTACCCATCCATCCTTCCTTCCTTCATCCATCTATCCTTTCCTCCAGTCTTCCTTCATTAGCAGCTTTTGTGGAATGCCCACACTGTACATGTCATACTAAGTGCTGAAGAAAGAAACAATAAAACCTAATCCCTTCTTCATGAGTTCAAAGCCCAAGGGGAGAGATAGCTAGGTAGACCAGTGGTGCCAGTCTGGGTGAGGAGCAGTCTAAGAGAGAGGAGCCCAGGGTGCCTTGAGAAGAGAGGCTTCCCATTCAGATGCTGAAGGGGGCAGGAAGGCTCCCTGGGGGACACCTCTTTAGACTGAGTCCTGACAGGTGAGCACCTTATGGAAGCCTCCTTTTTGAGTAGAGGTTCCAGCATAACTCCCATTCCTGCCTCAGTGGAAGACAAGTCCCTTCTCTAGGGCTTGGTTCCCCTTCTGCCCCACATCCAGGTCCGGGAGCTTCTCCTAGGTGCCTCTCTTTTAACTCATTCCTCTAACCCTGTCTGCTGGTCACCAGACTTTGTGATTCTTTGTCCCTCATGTCTCTGTGACTCTTTCTATTCCATTGTATCTGTCTTGTTTCCAACATGTTATTTCTCACCTGTATTGCTATGGTAGCCTTGACATGTCACGTTTCTCAAACACCAGCCCTCAGGCAGCACTGGACTGGCTGCCCAAGAATCACGGATACCTTTGTAAAGGTGCCCGTGTAAAGGAACCCACCACTCAGCCTGGATCAGTAGGGCTGTCTTTTTTACAAAGCTGCTACCATCATGATCCTGAGATGCAGCTGGTGGCCTGGGAGGCATTTCTGATGGTCTTTCTACCTCCTGCCTGTTTTAGACTAGTCAGTTCTCCACGTGGGCCAGAGAGACTGTGCACACAGAGTAATCCGATCTCAGTCATACCCTGTTCAAAACTCAGTCCTGCCACTCTTGGCCCCACTCCATGGGCCAAGGACAGACCCTCAGCCAACACATACAGCCTAGTGAGTGTGACTCCACCTCTTCCCTCCCTTCATCTCCCTGAGCTTCACCTACAACAGGCACCTCCCCCCGCCTGGCAGAACCTCCTCTTTCCTGACACATGCTCAGCGGCTTCCACCTCTGTGCCTTCCAGCCTCCCTGCAGTGCCCTTCCTCCCTTCTGGATGGCTGGTGTCTGTTCATCCTTGAGGATTCGGCTCCAGGCCTTCTAGAGGGTTGAAGTGCTCAGCGGCACTGAGCGATACATCTGTGGCCACCCGCTGACTAATACAGCCCCCACGGCTGTTAGAGCCCACAGATTCTGTCTGACTTACAGTGTGCATTGGAGAGAATGACTTTCACCTCCACACTGCCTGCAATGTCCAGAGCACCCAGCTTTCCAGTTTCTGTACATCTCTGCTTCTAGACGTCCTAGGCTGTGATAATCACGAATTCCATTCCTGCTAGTTTTGTCACTTCAGTACCATAAAGGATCTATGTTTAAGGCACCCACCCTGAGACTGCCAGGTTCTGAAGGAAACCATTGACATTCATTATTCAGGGAGCACTTGACAATCTTGAAGAATTTCCCTTGAAATAAAAACATGAAACCAGCTGTGAATGACTTGTCATTGCATGATTACCCCCTCCCCCAGAAAGGTGTTAATCACCTCTGCCAGAGAACACAGCCTGTGCCGTGGGGATGCTCAGTATGAATGAACACCCATCACTGTGTGCGAGAGGCCGGATGAGAGGCTGCATGGTGCCTCCTCTGTAAAACATCATCGGTTTGATAACATCTCAGCCCTGCTCCTACTTTTAAAGTAAGGGAGTCAGCTGCAGATGCTGTCTCCCTCTCCTGCCTTCCTCCTTGGCTTTCCCTCATTACCCAGTGACTCCTGACCTCTGCTGAGTGAGTGCCTTACCCACAACTTCTGGAATCCTCCCACCCAGGTGCCTACTTGGAGGCTTTCGGCCCAGCGGCACTGACAGAATATCCACGTCCTGAAGCCAGTTTGAGAGGCCAGTACATGAAAGTTTGGGGCAGAGAGAATCCAACTGAGGACATTTTGCAAACCCATTATGTTTGCAAGCCCATCTCCAATCTGAGGGCATCACCTGGAAATAGGGAGGTCCTCCCAGAGCCCCACTGATCCTGCGTTCTGGATCTTTATTGGCATTTTCTTAACTGGCCTGGGCTGTCCCTGCCACATCTTGATGGTGTCTAGCCCCACCTGGCATCAGTGAAATTATGCATATTTGTTCTGGGTCCCTCTTCAGAGATTTGTGGATTGAATTTGTGAGTAAGAAACTGGAATCGGCTGCCTTGAGAGCCGCGAGGAGTTCACAGTTCCCGATGCACACATCCCTTCCCGCAAGGGCACATCGGGAGCATTAGGCACACAGCGGCCCCCTTCCTTCCCCTCAGCCTTCCCAGCACAGCTCATGGCATCCATATTTTTCAGGGTCTGCTCTCATTCCAGCCATCTGGGCACCTTCCTCACCCTGACTCCCAGTCACTTGACAAGGAGGGCCTGGAACTGAAATGACTCACATGTGCCCCTTTTGCTGGCTCTAGCACTTTCATGCCCTTTAGGCCCATGTCCTCTGACTGGCACCATTGCTGTGTCTCCTAGCTAAGCATTTTTTTCCCCTTCATTTAACCCCTCGGTCTGCTGTTCTGTTGACCTCCCAGTGTCCCTGCCCTGTTCCAGGCCCCACACTGGCCTCCTCCCTTAGCCTGGTTCTGTAGGTCACCCCGGCATGTATCAAGTTCCCTTCTCCAACTCTGTTCCTTCCACACACATTAATGGAGGACCGTCTCTGCAGGGTGCTATGATAGATCCTGGGGATGCAAGGATGTGTGCTTGGAGGACTCACAGCCTGGTAGGAGAGGTATTGATTGTCCAGAGGATTCCACACTGGGCTATGTTCCCCTTACATGGTGGAACAAATTGGGGCTGAGGGGTAGTAGGGTTAAGGAAGACTTTCTGGAGGAGGAGGAACTTGAAGCAGGCTGGGCAGATGGGGCCGAGGGCAAGGGAGCATTCCCTGCACACCTCTTCTCACACCCAGTACAACTGATCCACTTGCTGCCTCCCAAACATGACCCTCTCTCTCAGCCTCCGCCATCACTCATGCCGGCACCATTAGAGCCGTCCATGCCTCCCTCCACACTTCTGTTTGTTGGACTTATAACCATCCTTCGAGGCTATGCTCAAAAGTCCATCTCCTCCCTCAACCTTTCAGCCGCTTCCCGGGCTCGGCCCCCGCAGCATGCCATGCTTGCACTGGGGCACCTTGGCTTTGTCTTCCTTTTGCTGGCTTATCGCTCTGCTCCTGGCACCTCCTTGAAGGACTTGCTTTACCATGGAACTGAAAACTCTAATGAACACTTGTGAAAAGCAGAGTGAAATGTGCTAGAACGTTTGGAGTCTTAGCTGTTTTGTTAGTGTAGTCAAGTGGTCCATGGTCAATGAAATATTATAGAATCTGTTATTTATCCAAGAAGAGCCTCAGCATTAGAGGAATATATTCAGAGGTACCCTTTCCTCTCTCTATCAATGTAGGATTCGATGACCTTCAGGTGTGTGCTGACCCAGGCGTCCCTGAGAATGGCTTCAGGACACCCAATGGAGGAGTTTTCTTTGAAGGATCTGTCACCCGATTTCACTGCCAAGATGGATTCAAGCTGAAGGGCTCCACCAAGAGATTGTGTATGAAACATCTTAATGGAACCCTAGGCTGGATCCCAAGTGATAAACCCATCTGTGCGCAAGAAGGTAAAGTGCTTAAGCCCCTCCGTGACCCACTCCCCAGCCCGCCGCAGAAGTGGAACACGGTCTGCTTGTGCCAGAGAGGTCTGCCGGGCTGTTCTCTGTCTCAGGGCTAACCCTGCATGCTGATGGAAAAGCAGGAGTGTGTAATGAGGACTGGGGTAGGGAATAAATTCATTTCAGCATTAGAAGTAATCGTCTTTCATCTCTGTCTCAATTACCACCCACTTTATCACCATTTTTGTCAAAGCAAGAGAGCAACTCAGATAACATTAGGGCTATTTATTACTGGTCTGCCAGTTCAGCACTCATTTCCATGTTACTCCGTAAAAAGTGCAGTAAATATATTGGGCAAAAACTGTATATAGTGATACAGAAGATGCATGTTACTCAGGATTAAATCAATTACTAGTTAGCAGATCTGTGTTAGACGTGATTTATTTAAGGGATGAACTGTGGCAAGCAGTGACAGATTGACATGGTAGACATTTATATCTACAAGTTTCCTTAAATTTATCGGTATGACAAGATATTCATACTTTGAGCAGTTATCCCTAACTCTGTTGGCTGACACAACTTATGTATATATGTATTTTCATTTGTTTTTATGCTCTGTAGATTGATTTAGAGGTTAAAAGAATGAATTGAGGTTAACTAATTAGAATGTCAGGTAGTTGATTATTTATCTCTGAGGATCAGGTCTGACGTAGGAATAGGCATGAATCAAGAACTAATTCTGGTTCCAAAGTTCCATGAGGATAAAACTTATATTTCATTGAGTTCATTAGAAGTGAGCTTTAGTTTCTGTCAACACCATTATTGATTTTATTTTGGGATGGAGCTTTGATAATAATGATAAGTAAACTGTTACTCTGATTTAGTGCATATTTTCTTTAGGAAAATTTTAAAATAATTTAATTCAACAAGCACTTACCAAACATGTATTAAGATCCCCCTTATGGCTAGGATAATGCACTGGCTATCTTTGCTTTTATTTTCAAGGCACTTTTTCTAAGGCAAAATGTATGTAAAGAATTAAGGTTTTAAAAATCAATTTATATTTTCTTCTTAGATGCAGCCATTCCAACTGTGTTTTCCAGAAGATTCTATTACATTTATTTGATTTGTTTGTATAGACTTCTTTGCTAAAACTTATGGTCTAAGATTCTAGTGCTTAAAACTCAGGCAAGCTCAGAAACATTAAAGACAAAGAAAAATAACAGGCTTTCTTAACATTGACCAGAGTGAAGGCCTTCTGCTTAGTTTACCATCCTGGTGGAAAAAAAAAAATATACCTTTTTAGATGAGGGTCTTTCCAACCCTATACACAGCTGTATAATATATAGTAATTCCAAGAAAGGGAGTGAAAACACATGTCAGAGTGGGAGATGTTTATGGTGCAGGTCGACATGCAGAATTCTTAGCACTTAGCTGCAAATGTGCAAATGGGCTCTGTGCGTGCACATGGCAGTGGATAATCAGCAGTTTCATTATACAGCCTGAACAGACCATGCATGTTCAAAGGAGGGTCTAGGACTCCAGATTCTAGCCATTGTATTGTGTTCCAGTGGTTATTTGAGAAAGTTTGGAAGAATAGATATTGCCTTTCTAAGTATAATGGGCTATTTATATTTAATATTAATGGTTATTTTGTGGGTTTTTAAGACAGCTGTATAAAGAGATTTCTTTGGTTGCTCTAATGATGGAGAAAATCATCATGGTTAAATGTCCTCAGCTTTGTTTAGTCTATATGGTTTACAAGGGTTGGGGGACACCGAGAAGTCTGTGTCATGGATATTGTAGCAGTGAAGAAGCTAAATTTTTCTTTTTTCCTTAGTTATAAAGGGCCTTTACTCAGTGATCAGGATTTATGCTGGGCAAATAGTGTGCTGCTGAATTCATTTATTATCCTTGTCAAGTAATTCTTAGAAGGCTAAGGAATGTTTATGTGGGGGTAAAAGTATAACAATAATGATTATGTTTTTCTAGATCATTAACATTTAAAAGTGCTTTCAGATTCACTATCTCATTTAACATGTACACCCGCCCTATCAGACTAATCTAACTGTCCTCATTCCCTACTCAGGAAACTGAGGCTCACTCACTTGAAAAGCCAGCCCATGAGTTAGCAGATCTCTAACCAGATCTAAGCAAGCAGTCTTCCTCTATGCTTATGTCTGATTTTCTTCTTGGTGTCAAATCCCACTCTGATCAGTTACACAGCAGCACATTGGTACAGCAATACATCGTTGATGGTTAGGATCGAAGAGACTGATAGAAATAATATAACCCAAGCCCTCCACCTCATTTTGTTGTTTGACCAATAGAGAAGCTGAGTCTCAGAGAAGTGAAGACCCTTCCACAGAGTTAAATGACAATTTACGAACAGACCTGTCCCATCCCCAGGTCTTGTTGCTGTCACCTGAACTCCCTCCAGTTTTTTATATTTTCAGCCTGAGATGCAGATTTTTAAGAAATAAGTTTAGATGCATGAAAATGCTTCTAAAACAGAAGTGTGCTCTGCAGAAGCGAGGTGGTACCTGGCAAATGCTTGCTATGCATTTGTGCAGATATCCCTCTTATTCTCCACCCATTCTCCCATGTGCACCAGCTGTATCCCATCATTCCCATTCAATTTGCTGATTCTAAGCAAACTCAGTATATAGAAGTTTGGACCTACAGAACTGATAACACAGACAGTGAATTAATTTCATGGCACCCAAAACTTCCAGCACAGAGATGTCTACGTTCATACATACGGCTAAGTAGGGTGAAAATGTTTAGGTCCAGGGAGCAGGGGAGGTGACCCTATGGAAGACAGGTGGCAAAGGACTGAAAATATGCCCTGTGGCCGAGGACTGCTGAGTAGTAAGTCCAGTGGTTAAATGCCAGGTCGACAGCCACTATCTGGGGTCCCTCTTTTCCAAAGCCACTCAGCTAGGCCTGCTGGTCCCACACTTCATCAGAAAAGGGAGAGGTGAAATAAAATGGGCTGGATATAAATTCGCTTTACAAACACTCCACATATGTCACTTCTGGCCTTAGAAAGATGCTGTCCCTGCCCTAGAAGACTTGAAGGGGCAGGATGAGTGTTTCAGTGATCTAGACTATAGTTTACATGTCATAAAGGAGTTGTATATTTTTAAAATATGTATCCCAAAGAGATTAACATGAATTCAAGTCCATTTATATTATGAACAAATATTAAATGGGCCGTGGTGTGACAGGGGAAGAATGAGCCATGTCTTGTTCAAACCTGTTCTTTTTTAACACTTATGGGAATGTTTTATTCCTGAACCATCTCTTGACATGATTAGGACAGAATATATCACAGCTCTTAAGGCATTGATTATACTAGCTAGATAGACGTTTTTATTCTTTTAATGGAGAAATAAAGAAATAAGAGCAAGTGATTCCTGGGAGGGTAAGAGCCTTAGAGCATGAGACATGTTTAGCACTTCCCAAAACCCTCCTCCATTAGCGGTCTGGTTCCTTGGGCAGGTGTGCGGGGCATTGTTTAAAGCTGGACCCCTCTAGCAGGAGCCTTCGCTTCTGAGGGATTCAGAGGGTCCTTTCAGTACCTTTGGGTGTAGACATCACGCTTCTTGCCCAGAAAGCATCTTTCTTCTTTTTGGAGGCTCCTCTCCTGGAGTGTGCCCTTGCAGAGGCAGAGGGGGCTAAACGCTAGTTGGTGCAGACTTCGATTTAAATGTGGGCTTAATGCTTGAGAGCTTCTTTAGGGAGCTCTTTCCACCAGGTGGAGGGCACCTTGCTCTTTTCTCCCCAGCATCTCCTTTAAGCAGCTCTGTGAGAATCAGTGTACCTGTTGGTTACTCAGTCTCAAGTCAGTTTCACATCATCTGTGTTAAGACTTTGGTGACGCTGGAACCCCACAGGCCGCCCCTCTGCATCCCCCACCCCCACCCCCGATGGCTTGTTGAAGGGCACATCATCTTCCAGAGCAGGTTCCAGGCCAGGTTAGGACCACAGTGGCTCTCAGAAACAAACCAGGTGTGACACTAAAGACAGCTTCTGTGTGCCTCCGCAGAGCGCCTGTGGCTGAGCATGAACTGACTGAGCAGAGGACTTTTGCAGGAAATCTCCTCTCTGACTGGCCAGCCAGTTCCTTTGGAGCTGGAGAGCAGAACTGAATAGGAAGCCCACATTTGACATATTCCCCCAAAGCACTGTCCCTGTAAGGGGACCCCCTCCCACCATGGTTTCCCTCACTGTGAGAGCCACCAGGGTAGCCCCTCATTCGACATCCTGGAACACTTGCTTCCCCTAGTGAATAGCAGGGTCAGAAGTGGATCCTGTGAGCGTGTGGAAGGATAAGAGTTTCTGAATCTGCCGCCTTACCTGACGCCCCAGGGAACAACCTCCTCGGCCTTGCATAGCTTCTCTCAGAGGGAGATGCAGGTAGAAATGATGCACCCTAGCCATGGTGCAGGTGGTAACCACACTGTAGATGTTTCCATTTATTTCCTGCATGTCTGGGCAAGCTGTTTCAGGCAGGAGGTGGGCAAGGAAGGCCCCCAGGTGCTGGCAGCGGGGATTCCTGTGGCTGCCTCCTGGCCTGACTTCTGTTGTGTTGGGCCCTTAGGGTCCCTCTACCTCTGTCTTCACTGCTAGCCCGTCAACAGCTGAGAGGGTCAAGATCTGCATCCCTCCGGTGGGCCTTTGCCCACAGATGCCCACATGAACTCCCTCAACAGGTGATTTTTTTCTCTGGTCCTCTCTTACAGCTTTTCCCCACATTTGAACTTCATGGACAGTTGACTTCAGCCATTTTTCATCCTTTCCACACAACGAAAGCACGCGAATGCTCTGGCTTCCATGTTTCTGATTGACTTCATGCATATTTTATCACTTGGGTGTCCACAGTGAATAGTCACGTGCAGTTTGAGAATGAGTTTTCACAGGACGTTGAGAATTGACTTGTGATCCTGAGTCCTGAACTTTGGGGATGTTGACAGAGATGGATGGATTCAGAGAGGTAGCAGTTAAAGAAGAAGGGGGAACACTCATAGACATCAGTCCAGAACTGCCCCCCGCACCCCACATCGCTAAAGTCGCATCTTGCCATGGTGGCAGGCACCTCACATGGTGTGTTTTTCCCAACAAGACAGCAATGTGTCAAGGAGGTGTCCATCATTTGTGTTAGTTATCTATGCTTTATATCTATCATCCCTACTGATTGTTATAACAACCTTATGAGGTAGGTTCTAGTGCCTTATTTTACAGATGAGAAAGTGGAGACCCAGGAAGGCGAAATTTCCTACAGTCTCAGGTAGCCAGTGGCAGAGATGGGGTTCAGATCCAGGTAGGTCTGCGCTTCCCAGTATGTTCATCTCACCCGAGCAAAGCTCATTTTTCTCAGGGGAGGGAAAGAGGGGAAGGTGTCCCTGTCATAATGGCCCCAGGTTCATGCCCCATGGGAGAGGCATCTTGATTAAACAGGTAAAAGTTGCTGATTCAGGATCTGCTTTCTAGAGCATGCCACGAAATACTGGCATCAAGAATTTGTTAAAAATTAGTATTCAGACCTTATTCATGAGGCTGTTAGGAGGGAGACCAAGGATGCTGTGCATGTTTTTTATTCTTTTTAAATATTGACATGGTATCTCAATCTGTTTCACGTCAAAGGAGTTTGAGATCCTCTCATGCAGGTATGTGATCTGATACTGCTTTATAAGAAGGAAGAGAATGTGATTTTCTCTAGTGTAAAATAGAGATCCTGGAAGAACATTCCTCCTTAAAATCAGAGAATGTCAGGGTTATTTTGCAGACACTAAAGCCTGTAGCACTTAAGTGACTCACTTAAGTCACACGGCCCGTTCACTGGGATTAGGACCTGCACCCTGACTCCTGGATCAGTGCTCTTTCTACTGCTCTGGAGATACGAAACCAGGCAGTGTGTCAGAATTTCCTGAGAAACTTTTAGAAATGGCAGTGCCTGGAATTTTCTCCAAGACATTGTATTTTGGTTGTTGCTGGCAATGGAATCTTGAGCATAGGTCTTTCTAAAAACTCCCATGGTCATTTCAACAGACAGTCAGGGACCCCAGCCACCCTCACTTTTTATCTCCATCTCCCTTATTATCTGCTTGTGACTGAAGCGCTTTTTGTCGCTGCCCCAACTGCCGTGTCTCCATCTTTAACCTCTTTGCCCCAGTTCTGGCAGCATTTGTGGGGAAAAATGAACGTACTTAGCAAAGAGCATTTTTCAGTATCCACTAAAATATTTCAACTCCCACAGTCCTGACCAGGGTTGTTATACAAGATGAATAATTTGATGTTAGAAGTTTCTTTGAGCTTCTGGGAGAAAAGTACAATGTAAGTTTGCATATTATTATAACATTTTAATTAAAAGCTTTCACTTGACTCATGAGCGACACAGGTCGTAGAAAGATGGTGGAATCTCCTTTGGCCCTTGAAATGGGGGTGCAGGCATTTTTCAGAAGCAGTGTGGTCACATTCCTTTTTCAGTTACTCCTCATTAAGGTGAGTTGCCTCCCAGTTTCAGAGGCTTCACCAAAATAGATAGATGCTTTAAAAATGTTTTATTTAGAATCTCTTGCTTCCTGCGTGTGTTTTCTGTCATCTAAAATTTCTTTCTTGCCTCCGAGATGAGACAAGATAGTGTTAAGGTGGCATGGCCCTTAAATTTCTTCTTGCTTTAGACGTGGCTCATTGGAACCTGCAGTCTGCGCCCTCAAGGACAAGTATTTGCATATTTTCCCTTAAGATAGTATCTTCTCATTTCCCATCTTTGAAAATGGGAAGGCGCAGAGGAGCCCTTTCCCAGTGTGTAGGACCTCTGGCATTTCTTATTCATGCTGCTTTTTACAGAAGCCTCTATTCCCCATACCACCCCCCCCCCACATTGTGAATTCAGTATAAGTTTGTATTTTGTGTCTAAAAAGATTTCTTTAGCTTAAATATGGTCATGACTTGAAAGGGAAAAAAAACTCCAGAGGAAATAAGATCAGGTTAGACTGGAGCAGACACAGCAAAGAAAAGTGACAGAAATGATCACTTATTGTTGCAAGATGACAGTCGGGCAGCCACATACCAGGGCTCACAAGCTGCTCAGCCTTGCCCCAAAGTGCGAGGGAAATCCCCATCCCAGCAGTCAAGCCTCCTTCCCCTCCGGGTTGCAGGGGCCATGAAGGTCACCCATTACATGAAGTCACAGAATTAACAGGCAAATGCAGACCAACCACTTTAGCACTTGGAGGGATCTTTGTCAGATCATGTATACGGGGCCACAAAGCAGTGGTCAGCAGCCTCAACACAAGCCAATCATGGAGATTCCCCAGAAAGCAGTTCTTCACCAGCCTGTGATGAGAACTACCCAGAATGAGGTTGTCTGCTTATGAAAAATGCGGGGCTACCCCCGAGGTGTCCTTCCAAACCCGTCATGGATCAGATTCATCTTCCCTCATGCCAGTCCTGAGCAGGTGGGGTTGATGGTGTCTCCCCCGTCGGCACCTTGAGACACCCGTTAACGAATGTGGGTCTCCTCAGAGCCCCACACTGGGCCTGTGGAGGGAGGCTCAGGACGGAGCCGCCGCCGGCCTCTTGGATTGGATTCTGACCTCTGTTACGTTTTCTGACACAGCTTCTAAGGGGTGGTCCCAGCCCTGTTCCAAGCCAGCCTCTGCTCCGGACTACTGTCTTCGATCTAGTCAGTCCCTTTGCCTGCCACTAAGCAGTGGTTCTCATTATGTGACTTCCCGAGAATCACCGCAAGGCAAGATTCAAGTACTCCTTCTGGGGCCTATTTAGAGAGGTTTCTGTGCAGCAGGAATCTGGATTTACCAGCATCTTAGGTGATTCTCCTGCTGGTGGCCCTGCGAGGACAGCTAGGGAGACTCGCCCTAGCCACGCAGCACGCAGCCCTCCAGCCCTAGGACTGAACGCCGGCTTCCCTGTGTCGTCAGCCCACAAGGATGGCATTTGAGCTGTCCTCTTTTCATGTGAGCTCAGCCCTGTCACCCAGGTGCTTTCTATCGCTTCCATCTGGTTGAAAGGAAAGGTTACTTTCTGGGAGCTGGAACAAGAGCTGAAAGTTTCTTGAAAGATGCTGTAGTTAAAACTTGATTCATTATAAGAAGAGCAAGAAATTGGGTAGGTGTGTCTTTAAGGGCAAAACTATTTGAACCCAAACCAGTTTCTCCAATAACATAAGAGATCAGATTGCCTTAGAAAGATTTTATGGAAAATAAGGATTTATGCTTTGGGAAATGCAAATGCCATGATTAGTTATTTATTTCTCAAATTTCTGTTAAGCACTTCTTGCCAAGCCCAGAAGCACCCATTTAATTGGAAAGATGGTTGCCTTTCCAGTGAATGTCCTCAGTCTTCTTTCTGGAAAATTTTGTCGTTGTTATTGTTTTAATCTTTTTAAAATTCATAATTTGCAGCATATGTGTTTATATGTATACATATATAGAGAGAGAAAAAGAGAGAGAGCGAGAAAGTGAAAGCATGCAAAACCTAACAGTCCAGTGAATTATCACAAAGCAAAACCCATGTCACCACCGACTAGGTGACAATGTAGACCATTGCTGGCACCCCAGAAGCCCTCCCCACCACTGCCTGTCTCTCTTTCTCTTAACTAACCTCTGTCCTGAGTCATGGAAAGCACATTCTCTGCTAATCACTTAGCTCAGAGGTGTGCATTCCTCAAAAATGGTACCAGTTTAACTTATGGTCACCTTTTTTTGGTTATTTTTGAGTTTGCATACATGGAATTACAAATATTTTTTTATGTTGGATTGCTTTTGCTTTATGCTGGTGAAATTCATGCATGTTATTATAACTGTCATATGTCTATCCACGTTTCTGCATTGTGTTCTATTATATTCCTAAACCATAATTTGAATATTCTGATGTTAATGGAAATTTAATTTTTTTCCAGTTGGGTTTGTTACAAATGGTGTGCTCTTGGTGACTCTTGGTGACTGTCTATGTGCATTTCTGTTGCATGTATCCCTGAGAGTAGCATTGCTAGGTTATAGGATCTGTCTGTGTTCATCGTTAGTAGGCATGGATAGTTTTCCAAAGTAGTTGTACCAACTTACACTCCATCAGTGGAGTGCAGGGTCCCAGTTACTCCTGGTCAGTGCTTAGTATTTTCCATGCTTTAGCCTTCTGATGGGTCTGTAGCTCCAGATTCTACCGTACATTTCCCTGGTGAGTAATAAGGGTGAGCACTTTCCTATGTTTATTAACCAGCTCATGATTCTCTCTTATGAAGTGTCTGTTTAATTCACTTGCCCAGTTACCTATTGAGTTGCCTTCTTATTGACTTTTAGGAGCTCTTCATGTATACAGGATACAAACCCTTTGTTGCTATGTGTGTTGCAAATATCTTCTCATAGTCTGTGGCTTACCATTTCTACCTCTTAACAAAATGTGTTTGATAAACAGAAGATTCAATTTTAATGTCAATTTTTTTAGTCTTTTTTCTTTATGTCGTTTTTTTTTCCTGGTCCTGTTTAAAAAAACATTTCCTATTCTGATGTCATGAAGATATTCCCCTACATTATACTCTCAGAGTCTCATCATTCTGAATTTCACATTTAGATATATATCCAGCAAGACTTCATTTGTGTATTTGATGTAAGATGGCATCATTTATTTGATTTTTTTGGCCCCCCACTGCTCTGTAGCGCCACCTTTGTCAAAGGGCAAATGTCTTGTTTCAGGACTCCTGTTTCAGGATCTTTTCCATTGGTCTGTCTCTCTTTGTGTCAATACTATCTTGTTTTAATGACTGTAGTTTCATAATTCTTGAATTCTGGGAGAGCAAGTCTTCCTATCTTCTACTTCCTCAAAAGTCTCTTGGCCTTTGCATTTCTATAAGCATTTTAGACTCAGCCTAGAGATTGTCAAAACAAGTTTGAAATTTTAATATATAGTATTGAATTTATAGCTACATGGTGGGGAGGGAATAATGCCTTTACAATATTGAATTTTCCAATCTAGGAAAATGGAATATTCTCCCATTTATTTGGGTCTTTTAAACTTTTCCTGTATAGATTTCTTTATAGAGATTATACCTTTTTTTTTAGATGTATGTATAGGAATTCTAACTTTTTTGATGCTATTGAAGATAATTTTTTAATTTGGATTTTTTAACTGGTGTCTATAGAAATTCATACATGCTAAACTCATTTTTTAATTATCTGATTTACCTGTATAAATTCTTTTGGGTTTTATCACATATCCAACCTTTCATGTGTAACTAATGGAATTTTTATTTCTTTGTTTCTGATCCTAGTAACTTATTTCATTTTACTGCTTTCCCGCTTTAATTGGGCGTGCCAGTTCAGTGCTGATACAAGTGGAGAGAGGAAGCATGCTTGTTTTATTCCATATCTTAAATGGAACACCTTTGATGTTTTTGCTGTAGGTTTTTAAAAAATGTATCCTTTATTATATTAAGGGGCATTTTCTTAATTTCTTAGTTTGAGAGTTTTTTCTTAATATCATAAATGAATGTTGAATTTTCTCAAATGCTTTTTCATGATGATTAAGATAGTACTTTTCTCCTTCATTCTGTTAATATAGTAAGTTACCTTAGCTGAGTGCCAAATACTAAACCAGTCTAGTACCCTTCATGTAAACCTGATTAGTCACGTGCTTTCTTTTTAATTTATAGCCAAACTGTATATGCTAATATCTTACTTATGAATTTTGCATTTATGTTGAGGAGAGAGATTGATCTAAATTTTTCTTCTTTTTTCTTTTATAGCGTTCTTGCCAGGATTCACAAGCCAGGTTACACTACAGTCAGAGAAGAGACTCCTTGAACTCCTTCAGCAAGGAGCTCTGAGTGTGTATAAGATTGGTGCTGTTTGGTCCTTAAATGCTTTGTAGAATTCATGAGGAGGCCACCTTGACTTAAGAGTTTTCTTTATGGGAAGGTTTTCAGTTTTGAATTCCATTTACTTCATTTTTTATAAGGTCACCAACTGTGTCTGTTTCTTCTTATATGGTTTTGGTAAAATGTATATTTGTTTTATGACTTTGGCTATCTAAAATTTCTAATTCCTTGGTATACAGTTTCTTATAGCATCTTATTTTTTAATGTCAGATTTGTAACAGTGTCCCTTTTTATTTTTAAGTGGTTATCTGTTCAGTCCCTCTTTGTTTCTTGATCAGTAACACCAGTGATATATCAATTGTATTCATTTCGCAGATTCAGTTTTGGAGTTTGTTGATTCCCTCTTGCTTATGTTTCTTTTCTATTTTATTAATGTTAATTCTTTTCTGTATTATTAGCTTCCTGTTCTTTCTTTAGGTGTAATGGACTATTCTTCTAACTTCTCTAGAAGAATTTTTAACTTGGGTAGCTAATAATTTTAAATTTGTATATACCTATTAATATACCTGTAAGTATATAAATCAAGAATGAAGAGAACTTTAAGAATAAATCTACAATCTCAGTGAAAGCCTTAAACTCATCCTCTCTTAGTAACTTATAGAATAATTAAGAAAAAAACAAACCAGTATGGATACGGAAAACTTGAACAATGTTATTAGCAAATCTGATCTAAATACAAGATACACATTCTTGATTTTCAGATATTTCTCTTTTCTAATGTGTACATTTATGACTAAAGGGAAGTTTAGAGTTATAGTTTTATCTGTGTACCATACGCTTTAAATATATAGTATTTTCACTGTTATTCAACTCAAAATATTTTCAATTTTTATTATTTTTCTTTGAATCAGTGGGTTATTTGAAAGATATTACTCAGTTTCCAAATATGTAGGAATTTTCTCATTACTTGTTTCTGTCTTAATTTCATTGTGGCTAGAAAATATGCTTTATACTTTGAGTCTTTTGAAATATGTTTCTTTGTGGCCCATTTTTCTGTCAGTGCTTTGTGTATGCTTAAAAGAAATGGCTCACAGTCTTGGTTTTTCAGAGTGGATAGCTAAGAACCCACAAAGAATTATTCCCCAGGGTCAAATATAAAATAAATACTTTAAATAACAGAGCACAGATACTAATTGCTTTTTTGTCAACCTCAGATAAATAAATCTACCAAGCTATAGGTCAAAGAAGATAGTAAGGGCAAGTAGCTTGCTTACTTATAATAATTTATTCTGTCAACTCTCTTCCATAATGGCCTTTCTTCATGACTTTAATAAGACCCAGTGAGAATACCCAGTAGCATTCAGTTGAGAGCCTCAGGGTCCTGAGTGTCCTGTACTGATGCTTCTTTAGGTCTTATATGAGTCAGTATCCTTTAAAAAAGAATCCACTTGAAATAGCCTTTTCCTGAAGCAAAAATACCCTACATGGTGGCCCCTCTTCTGCTATGAAGCATCCGTTCTCTTCAGTCACCTCCCTTGGAAACAACAGCAACTCTTGCCTCTACTTCTCTGCCTTGTGTTAGCTATTTACCATGGCATCATTTGCCTCACTTGAATCCACTCACATCGTCCGTCTGATCCTGAGTCAACTACAGGGCTCCGAACAGTGTTCTTTGGGTCATGCTACATGGAACAATAGCTCTGTGGAACAGTAGAGATGTGGAACAGCACTGATCTAGAACAGTCATTCTGAGAGATGTTAGCAGAAAATAAGTGAAGAAAGACCCACCCTCTCTTTGGCATCAGCTGCAATTTTGGGGATCCCCAAGACCATCAGCACCTCTGATCCCAACTTCTAAGTTCATAAGTCTCCCAAACCACTCTCAAGTTCAGTCATTCACTAAAGAATTCACAGAAGTCAGAGAACTGTTATACTCATGAATATGGTTATGATAGTGAAAGGATACAGATGAAAACAAGCCACAGGAAGATATGTGTAGAGTCCAGAAATCACCATTTCTCCTAGCCATCATGCTTAACATGGAGTATTGACAGTCAGCGAAGTTAGGTGGAGTTGTTATCCAGAGTTTTCTGGGACTTACCATGTAGACATGGTTGACCTTTCATGTGGGCAGCCTTAATCTCCTGTCCCTCTAAGCACTAGCACTCCCAGCCTACATCACACCGTTAGCATAGATTCTCCCGTGTAGTCTACAAATTCTGGGTCAATAGACATCATCTCATTCCAGTGACTTTCCAAGTACTAAGAAGTTACTTCCCAGGAGTGAGGGCAAAAGCCAAACCTCTCTTTGAGCAAGGTTAATTTTTTCCTGCACCTAAGGCAACCCTTTTTAGGATATAAATAAGATCATATCATAGTTCATGCTTGAAATGCTCCAGTAGCTGCCTATCACACCAAAATTAAACCCAACCCCCCTGCATCAATCCATTAGGCCCCACATGATCTGGTCTTTCTCTCTTCCAGCTGCTCACTGTATTCCATGCATGGTGATCGCCTTTTGTGTTTTTAAGGACCCGAGGCTCTTTCCTAGCCTCCCTGCCTGAAGTGCTCTTCTCCGAGATCTGCACATGATTGAGTCCTTTTTCTGTCATTAGGTCTCAGCTTAATAAATGCCATGTTCTCAGAGGTGTCTTTCCTGTCTGTCCAAATTTAAAGGAGTCCCCGAGTCAACCTCTATCATATTACCTTGTTATAGCAGTAATCATTGCCTGTTATTTTCTAGCTCATTTATCTGCTAATTTGTCTGTTAGCAGTCTCCTTCCATGCAAGTGCCTCTAGAGTGAGGCTTTATACTTTTCCTCTCTCCCCAGCACCTCATAGGCACTGGACCTAGAGTAAGTGCTCGGTAATTCACTGAATGAATGAATGAATGAATAATGAACAGATGAGTGAATAAATAATAAACTTTGCTAATTCTCACTTAAACAAAATTCGGTATAGAATTCTTATAGCAAGATTTTCAGAGCCTTTAAAATGCTAATATGAATTGTGAATTTCTGGTTGTGTGTTATATATTTATATTCCTGGAACTTATTTTTTTGGTCAAAAGTTGGGATTTTTAAGGAGTTAAATTAATTTTCACAATAACATATTTGACAGGAAATGAAATTTAATACATGATGCATTCTTAAAAGTTTTTTAATATTCCTGCTCAATCCCTGAGAATTTTGCTCTGTGATCACTAATCTGACCAATGAATTTGTATTTAGGCTTATATGCGTAATACTGCCTTAGGGCCTTTAGCGCCCCCTTTTATTTATTTATTATATTACATCTCATTGTTACTAGACTCAGGATATAAAAATGGCAGTGGTAGACTGACGAATGATAATTTCTAGAACAGAAGTCTTTGGCATCCTTAGTTACATCTCCACAGTGCCCATTTATGCCCTGTATACATAAACTTTGATTGCTGACCTGATACTACACGACAGAATCAGTTAAGGATAGCCCTTTGTTCCTGGTTCTTTGAAGCATTATCTTTGAAGTGCCTTTTCAAAATTCTTTGTCAAATGGTTGCATTTGTGCTCTATGTAGAAAACAGTGTACTTCTATTTGAAACTTCAGAATTGATGAAGATTGCACATTGATTCTTAGACAGTAAGGTGATAACTAGTATATTTCTTCCCATAGAAATAAGGTCTGAAAAAAGAAAACTCAGCCTGGTAGAGTAGTAGTTGAATCAATTGCCTCCAAAGGAGCACAGGCCACATAACCCTGGGTTTGAGTCCCAGGTGTAAACAGCTTAAGTAAAAGTAAAGTGAAATGCCTCTTCCTCCTCTCTTCCTGCCAACCTGCCTGCCAGCTCACATTCATTTCTGCCTGCACCTTTTTTTTAAAAAGGAAGAAAGGAAGGAAGGAAGGGAGGAAAGAAGGGTCTGTAGTAACAGCTATAGACACCTGTTTCAGAAACATACTTCTCCCAATTGCCCCCTTCTTCCTACCTCACCCTCTTTCGGTAATGAGCGGGGTATTGGGTGCCAGATGCACAGTGTGGATAAAGCAAATTAGGAAGTCTCTGGATGATATTTTCTCTTACCAAGTTTTCATTTTAGGTCTTGTTAGAGCTGGTCTATTTTGATTTTATCCTTAAGCCTAGGGCACAGTCTCTTCTGACCTCTAACTTGGCAGAGTGTGAACTCCAGCTTCTGACTCCCCAGCTGATATGTGCCTCCACTCACAGAGTGAATTGGTCCTGACTCACTCCCTCTGGTGACTCCTTGAGCAGAGCACATAATTATTGGGATTTGGGAAGCTGTGAATTCCCTTTGAACTTCGTGTTCTACACGAAGCCAAGCATTGCTAGACCACTGTGCAGAGGACCATCCTTAGAAACAAGACGAGTGCCTCTGCTCCTGGTCTGCCGGTGTCCACATGTCCACAGTGTCCAAATGGACACTTTTGCTCATGACTTTACTCCTGATAGCTGGCTGCCTCCTGAATATACTGGTTAATTCTTGAATAAGCTTTAAGTCAATCATGAAAATAGTTGTTTAGTCACATAAATTGCTGCCACAGGATCTATTTACAGCCAAGATTTTACAGACGGATGCCTTGATAAATGTGTTCTTATTTGCTGTGAATAATTTCTGCATCGTGATGTTGAAAAAATGTAATTCACATTTTCCATTAAAAAGAAAGCAGCAGTAGTGTGCAAAGAGTTGTCAATTATCTTGTGACTCCGGTGAGGATTATTTGGGCATTGATTCGGGGTGGGAGGGGAATCAGCTATTCTAGTAGAAAAACTATTGGTTAAACATGAACCATTTTGAACTAGTTTCACAGCCTGAAACACAAAAATGAGAGGTAAAATTGAAACCAGAATACAGCTCTCCAGCCAAGACTGTGTCTTTTGAAATCCGTAGGCAGAGGAGAGACCTGAGGATGGGTTTCCTCAGGGGAAGGCTTTCCTGTTGGTGCTTCCCTGAAGGCCTGTTCATCAGCCTCTCAGGAGCAGTGTCTCTGAGTTCTCAAAGTTCTGCTCAGTACCCCTCAGCCTTTCTCCTTTGCCAGTTGAGTACAAAGATCTGGAGGCATGGAGGGAATGTCAGAGGACGTGAAAGACGCAGTCCCTGCTCTCAATCTAATGGTGAGCAGGACAGAGATGAGGCTGACCTAGATTTACAAGCATTTGACTTCAAATGGCTCATAGAAGACAGGGTATGGCCAGCATCACTTAGCCCCGCAGGACCCTCCTCTGCCCTGGGAGGCCCTCTCTTACCCGAGGCTTTCCCGCCACTGAGATCTGTTTCCAGAGTCTGTTGTCTCCCTAGAAAACCCCATCCTACACCCACCTCAAAGCTGCTCTTTTCAAAGCCACCCGCGTTGCCAGCTACCAGCGTGCAACCAACCAGCCAGCATCGGGGTTTCCAGGGCTCAGAGCCTCAGTGCTGACAGTTCAAAGTTTAGAGGTCCTTGAAGGTCAGGGGTCCAGTTAATACCGTTCCAAGCACATCATGGATTTAGTAGCCTTTGAGAGGTACCTGAGAAACCTACTATCATTTAGAGCACTGAGAAATTTCTGGAGGAGGGTTCTATGATAGTCAAGGTGCTATTCCTGGATTTTGCCTTGTTTCAAAAAATTGAGAGGCAACAAACTTGGAGCATAGCCCAGTCTGTAAGTCAGGGCCCCCCTGGTTTTAGAAAGAAATCATTCGTGCTTACAAGCATGTCTGCATGTAAAACCAGAGACATTAGAGATGTGCTGATAAGAGACAACAGAGACAAATTTGACCAATGAGGCTTAAGCCACATGGGATCAGCTGAGTGGTGTGTCCGGTGGGAGAGGGCAGAGGACACAGAGAGGGCGGGACCCCAGTTTGGCACAGGGCGGACTGGTCCTCATGGTAGACTGGATGTTGATAGGATTAGCCGTGGATAGGAATAACTTACTCATGTTATCTTTCAATCATTTTGCTCTCTCCTTGTTGCTCCACTGTCTTTTCCCTCTTCTCTTCCCATCCAGCTGCTTTCTGCCCTTACTCCACGTTTAAGGGGCAGTTCTGCTGCTTTCTCTGAGCCTTAGTGATGTTGGCAGTAGTACGTAGGTTCTGTTTATTGTCTTTTAAAAACAGGCAAGACAGAGGGGAAATGCTAATAGCAAATGCAGCCATGATTCAGCCGCTGCTGTTCTGCAAAGCTCAGTCCCTCGCCCCACAGGCTGAGCAGTGGGACCAGACAGACAGGCTGTGTTAGGTCCCTGTCCACAGTCATGGTCAAATGTGAAACCTGGGAGAGAATCAGACAAATCCCCTGGCAATTGCAGTCTTACCCCCGTTTCCAGAATTGTTTCACACACTCATCTATATGGAGGGACACGTTACAAGCAGGGAATAGGTTCCTTTGGGGATGGGGTCCCTGCATTCTTGGTCCCTCTTCTTATTTCTCGGAGAAGCAGGTTCTGCTGTTTGTTATCGGGGCCTGCATCTAATAACGCCGATTCATTTATCAGACTGCTGCATAGGTCGAGACCAGATCTGAAAACAAGCGTTTTCTGGAGAAGCTGTGAACCGCAGCTGTTTTCAATTCCAAAAGTAACATATACTTTTTGACACAATTGCAGATTGCCGAATCCCTCAAATTGAAGATGCGGAGATTCACAACAAGACGTATAGACACGGAGATAAGTTAATCATCACGTGTCATGAAGGGTTCAAGGTCCGTTACCCTGACCTCTACAACCTGGTTTCCTTGTGTCGAGATGACGGAACGTGGGACAATCTGCCCATCTGTCAAGGTAGGGCCTGAAGCTACAGCCCAGCTGTCCTCGCAGACTTTATGTAGAGCAGGTACCTGCCTCTCGAATAGAACAATAGCGATGCTGGAGAGAAAACCAGTCACCCACTTCTTAGAGTTCAGCTCTGTCGTCCCTGCTGTCACCGCATAAACTCTCAATTTCTCCTGCTCCATACACTCTCCAGGGGTTCTTTGTTCTGGTTTTCAGAGGAAGAGGTATTTAAGAAGGAAGTGGAGGAAGAAGCATCTCTATTCAGCGTCTTATTTTCAATCCCGGCCTCAGGTTTCAAACCCACGTCCTTAGGCTTTACGTGTTCTGCACGCCAGCGTCTTACCCCCGAGTCACAAGTTGTACCCCACGGTCTCCAGTTTTGCAGTATAAATGGGAAATAGTGTATTCTTCAGCACGTTAGCTGCCCTCTTTAAGAAACCAAAAGTAGTTTAAGAATGAGGAGTCTTGTAACTGGACTGTGAATACCATGATGAACTATTGTATATTCAATGGAAATAAAACAGCATTTATCCTTTTTTCAGTAGTGGTGAGAATATATTTAAAACCATATTGGTGAGAATATATTTAAAACCAATCTTACGGAGGCTATTTTCTCTTAATAATGTAATCCCTTTTTATAATGCATGAGAAGGAGAAAAGTAATCAAATTCAAATTTCATCCAAACCACACGAATATTTATTCTCTTGCATTTTTTTAAATTCGCCTGGGCTGACATAGAGGGCCCTGTTTGTGGAAATAAACCCTGGAGTTCACATTAATTCTGATTTTTTTTTTTTTTTTTGACATGTGACTTGGACCAAAGGACCAAGAAGCCAATGCATAATTCATAAATTTGAGGAAGAGGGAGCACAAGCTTATTTGCACCAAAAGTGCTGGCATGTTAAAGTTGAGACAAATGTTAACTTTGTGCTTGGAAATCACAGCTGGCAGACTCTGCTATCGCTTCGCGTGCCCCGTAGTTGGACATAAATCATTGCCTTATGCGAGAGCTGAAGAGTCATAGGCCCTTGAAGAAACAAAGGCTTCACGATGAGGACAGAGACAGCCTAGACCATCACCCTTAGCATTTCTCCCAGAAACTTCCAGTATCGTTTAGCATGCTACAGATTGCATTTTTAATGGCGGCACGTGATTTATTTACACCTTCAGAGACAAAATCAGCATCTGGCTTTTAGGTTGGGTTATTTATTCAAATGAACTTTATTAACCACTGATTCGTTCGAGTTCTGCGGTATTCTCAGAATAATGGCGAGGAAAATTGCCTCAGACCCTAGCCAATACTGGCTTTCTGTTTTCCACTTATCCTTTTCTTCTCCCACCCTTTCTATTTCCTTTTAGGTCACTTCTATACAGTATGATTTTTCAGGGCTTCCTTTTTCCCCAGTGATGTTTTAAAAAGACCCTCTGGTGGCATACACCTTGGGGTGTCATTGGCAGGAGTCCCGATTTCAGTTTTCCCATTGCTCTCTGGTCCTTCCCCTTTGACAGCCCTTCCCCACACAGCGGGTGCTGCCGGCCTGTGTCCTCCCGCCTCCCCTCCATCCTCTGCACCTGGCTGCAGAAGCAGGAGGGACTCTGACTGCTGGGGAGCTGCTTCCCCAGCCTCCTTCAGCGTCCACCGGGCACAGGATGGGCCATGAGGAATTAAGGCTGCCTTAGACAGCCTGACACCTCCTGAGCCCCCAGGAGGCTTATAATTGGCCCTTAAGTGACATTTCATCCTGTAACTTTTATTTGCACCTATAGATCCAGGACTAAAGCCCGATGAGCCTTTTCTCTATTATCTAGAAGTGCAAATAGAAATCACATTGAACTATTGAGTGGAAGCCAGTTTCCCACTGTTATGTTTAGGACAGGCTGTCTCCAGCCAAGAGTGAGCATATCTTTCTTTCTCTCATTAACTGCATGAGTTGTAACTCCTTCCATCTCCTTTTGGATCAGGGGATTGGGAGGGGACTAAGGTCTCCTGCTCGCTGTGGGTCGGAGTTAGTGTTTACTGGGGGGAATCTGGTTTATCCGTGTGGGTAGCTTAGAGCAACACTCCTTCCTAGGAGGAGGAGCAGGCAAGGTATTTGTGCCCCCTCATTTGAACTGCACTTAGGGGCTCTAATACAGTCAGTTGTACATATGAATTTGCTTATCTTTTATTCTTTATTATTGATCTGTTTATTCCTGATTCCCAACTTTCCCCACCTTCCCCACCTTCCCGCATATTTCGTTTTCCCCATGAGCATTGTCAGTTTCCAGCGCAGAAAAAAACCCCAAAAAACCATCATTTAAGGCCAGGGGGACAGCCTAGAAGGACTGCTGTTTTCCGCTTTTCAGGTGTGGTCCATTCCAAGTACTGGCCAGGTCGCCAGGTCCTACCATGGTCTGCTGATCTGTGGAGCTCGGTGACACTGGGACACAGCTGTGCAGGGTCAGCACTCGCATGACAGCAGAATGACCACCTCCCCAAATCCCTAAATTCTGCATCTCAGGGGCCTCCCTCACCTTGCACTTATCTCGTCCCGATACACAGATACCGTCTCCTGGAGTGTCAACTGAGACAGTTTGCTGGACGTAGGACTCTTCAGTGCTCCTAATATCTAAGCAAGTCAGCTAGGAGAAGTTTAGTCATCTGCTGCTGTGTGGAAAGCAGATATTTCCATCATACATTATTTGCTTCACACACAATTAAGTCTCCCTGGGAAGAGCACCAGCTCTGTGGGGTCATTATTCCCTCCAGTGAAATTGCTGAAGTCATCAAGAAATTCCGTGAGCATAGTGGGCACCACAGAAAATAGAATTCTGTGCCTTGGGGAAAGGTCTACTGGGCTGCACAGGCTTTAAGACAGCAAGGCAGCTGCTGTTTGACAGAAGTTGGCGTGTGGGATCTAGGCCTCACTGCCACACAGAAGTCCGTGCTGGGTGCCTAAAGTGTTAGTGCGCAAATCCTCGGCTCCACCTGTACCTGTTGAACCAGAGATTTTTCGGGGATGGAGGTGAGAGGGCCACAGTTGTGTCCCAACCAGCCCCTGCCTCCAGCTCATTGTCAAGTCTGAGAGCCACTCCGCTACTATTTGACATGAAACAACTGAATTTGCAAAAGTTTGGTCGTACATGTCAGGCAGACATCTCTTCCAGAACATGTTACAATTTCACCAAATTTTCATAACCTCAGCCACTCACCTCCACCATGGAACTATTGGAGTGCCTCTTTCCTCTGGGTCACTCCTGTGGTTCTGAGCCATTAGGATTACTTGAGGAGCTTTGGAAAAAAGATAGTAAGTGATGTTCAGGCTCTATGTCAATCCTAGCAAGGGGCCCAGGGAATTGGTGTGTTTTTTTTAAGTTCATCAGATGATTGGGAAGACAGTCAAGGCTAGAAGCACCCTCTAGGGGCATCCCAGCCTCATGGAGACCTCCCTCACCGCTTTCCCCCTGCTCTGACGCTAGTCATTGTGCCATTCACAACTGGAAAAACAGATGACTACATTACACATAGAATAGGTAGGTAGATGAGGAGGCCTGAGTTTTTCAGACCACAGTGCACTTTCTTAGACACCATGCCACCATTACCGTGGAAACACTAAAGAGTTACAGTATTTTGTTTGTCATTTAGGTATACAAACACAACCTGGTGAGTCCTTTCCCTTTTTCTTTCCCCTTCACAGGCTGCCTGAGACCACTGGCCTCTTCCAATGGCTATGTGAACATCTCCGAGTTCCAGACCTCCTTCCCAGTGGGAACTGTGATCTCCTACCATTGCTTTCCAGGATTTAAGCTCGACGGGGCAGAGTATCTCGAGTGCTTACATAACCTTATCTGGTCGTCCAGCCCACCCCGGTGCCTTGCTCTGGAAGGTAACACATCTTATTCTTTTGGAAGGTGAATTTTAGATGATTAAAGTGGATGTTTCAACAGAAAGTGAAGAGCTGAGAATTATGGTCAGCAATAACTCTGTTACTTGGGTACATTTTGCTTGCCTCCATCCTGAGCAGAGGCAGCAAGTCTCTCATGAAGCCATACATATCCCCAGATAGAAAACTGTGCTTGAAGCAGAGGCATGTGGATAACAGAAAAGTTTCAAGCATCAAAGGTTAAGCTGCAAAATATTGGAAAGTTAAATGAAATGTCTTCAAAAATTAATTTTCTCTGCACCAAATGAAAACAGATTGTATTATGGCACCATTAATCTCGTCCCTGGTTTTATTGTTGTGTCAATGTTTCTTCCTATTTCCATGCATTTTATGGCTCAGCTGTAAATGTCTTGCTGTAAGCACACACTCAGAAGCCTGAAACCAAGAGCTCTTTTCTCCCTGTTTCTGTTAAATATATGTGGCTATTTTAGAGTGTGGTCACCAGAGACCACTGATCAGTAGTGTGAAGCAGTGAGGGAGACAGGGCACCCATTGCGAGAATCAAGCACTGTATGTAGGGGTACAGCCCATATAAACTTCTGCCAGCGAGTTGCATGTGCGGCCTCAGTCCTAGAAGTAGGATCAAAGACAGCAAACACCAGTTTGCTCCTCAGCATCTGAATACAGTGGACTGTGGGGGATCTGTCTGGGGGAAGAAAACAATGAACAGATACCTCAAGTCAAGAGTCCTTCCAAAGCCTATTTGCAGCTTTTCTTGGGAAACAAAACCAGACAGGACAAAATTGTGGATGCACACGAGTTCTTACACTCAGCCTCTCCAGTGTGCTCTCAGCGCAGTGTGGGAAGAGATCAGTTAGGAGGGGTGTGGTGGAGGGAATTGGAAAAGGCATCTCTTCAAGGAGACATGGGACTTGGAATGGGATTCACTGGAGCTAGAGCCCCCTCAGAGAAGAGTGAGAGAAGGGGTAGAAAAGAAGGATGCCAGGTGCAGCAATGAGCTAGAACACCCAGCCTCGGATTCAGTTGTGCCATTCTTTTAGGCTAATAGGGACCCCATACTCACTCCACCTGCCCTACCCCACCCATCTATCCCCAAGCCCCTAAGAGATCAGTCTAAATGGTGCCCCGTTTATCTGAATTTCAGATAGACAACATATCATTTTTATCATGAGAATGTTCTAAGTCTTGCATAAGACTTACTTACGGTAAAAAAAAAGAAAATTCTTTGGCGTGTCCTGGTAGCCTAGTGGTCTCGTACAGCCTGGGCGTAGTCCACCTGCATCCTGCTGTTCCCCCCACCCCTTTCCAGACCCAGTGCAGGGCGGGGGTTGGGGGAGACAACCAAGATGAACAACTAAATAAAACAGCATGTTTGTGCTTCTTCCCCCTCCCTGCCTGCCTATTTGCCTTCATTCTTGCCTGTGCCTTTCCTTAAAAAGGAAAAAGAACTTTCATTGTTTATGTGAAATTCAAATAGAACTGGGTATCCTGCATTTCTGTTTGCTGAGTCTGGTGAGCCTCGCCAAGAGGGACAGGAGTACCCCTGTTTCCAAGAGATGTAGCTTGTTTGCTGTCTGGATACCTCTGGTTGTCCGAGGTAGGAGCGGGCCACTGATGACAAGGGGTCTCTGGGTGCCAGAGGTTTCTCCCCACTCAAATAACCAGAAATTGAAGAATGATTAAAGGTATCACTTTTCCAATGATATCAACTTGAAATGCCTATTTGAAAATCTTTTCATATTTGGTTTCAATGCATTTCAAGCATCATGTTCCGATGAGCTTCATTTGGGGACTTCGAAAACAGTTTTCCTGGTGCCTCACAAGTATATGAATAGGTATGAAACAAAATCTGACTTCACGAGGCAGCGGTCTAAGGTTACAAACCAGGAGCTGGAGATGAATGTAACACCCTTTTCCTCTGCAGCCAGGGCTGTGGCTGAGGGTGGGCAGGGTACCTTGGACCACCATTCTCTTCAGGATTTTTGAGAAAAAAGAAATCTTTATTATCTTTATGTTCAATTAATGGCCCTTTAACTTGAGAACTTCAAACTCAACGATGGCTAATGACACCAAAGCCACAGCTCTAAACCGAGGGGCACAGGATTGAACTGAAGGATTTTTTGTCCTAAGACTTGGAGAAACTGGTTATACATCTATATATCGATCTACCTAGATATTTTTATGTAGATGTAGATAGATATCTATACATACACATATATATGTACACACACATGTATATACATATATATTGAACTGGAAGGAACTCTATGGGTCTCATATGTTCACTTGTCTTGCTGGGCTGGGGCCAGGGTCTGTGTGGGTCTGTGGCTTCCTCGCATCTTGTCGTAATGTTTTCAATTCTCAGCCTCTCATCTCTCACACACGTAAACACATGCGCACACACACTGAGTCCAAAAAATCTTTTTAAAAAATCCGAGAAACAACCCTTGACAAGGAAATGTGGGCGGTTCCTCATTTGCAAGTGATGAGACCTGGTGCCATTGTCGTGATGTTTATTGGTGACTGCTAGGGACAGGGTGGCACCCAGTTGAGCACCGTGGAGCTACAAAGAAAGGAAGGACAATGCCTTCCTTTGAAGAGTGTACGTGTAATGGGAAGAGTGAGCTGAGAAACCCGTTATCTGGAAACTAGCAGCACACAGGTACCTTGATCAAGGGCACATGAGCACTTCTGTGTTTGGAAAGGGCGAGAAGAAAATTCCAGTAGGTTATAGCCCAATTGTAAAATGAAAAATTCTACCCAGGGGCTTTGAGGGGCTTTTTTCACATCTTTTCCCTGGAGACCAAACAGAAGCACGTTTTCTGTCTCCACCTGAGCTGTGAGAAAAGAGGAGTCTGAGTCTCTCATCACATGGAAGGGCTGTGCATTTGAGCTCTGTTGAGCTCATCAACCTCAGCAGCGTGCCCTAGTATGTGAGGAGCCAGCCCGGCGACTTGAAGGGTAAGAACATGGAAGGATATTGAGGGGCATAAAATAAATAAGTGACTCAAGCAGGTGCCAAGCAGAGACAGGGAGGGCTGCATGTTCACCTGGGGGAGGGGCTAGGAAGAGGTGTTAACTGCTCAGACACCTCTAGGCACTGTGTGGGCGGGCTGCCAGAAGGGGCTTTCTGAAGGTGGGAGAAAGCCATCTGAAAGCTTTAAGGATCCATCTGAATATTCTCTTCATAGTCAGGTTTTCAGATGGCCTGGAAGTAGCATGGGTGCCGAGTATCTGGTGACAGGAATTCCTGGGGTTAAGTTAGTTATAGCAGAGGACTGTTAATTTCATCTTTGAGATGGGAAGACAGATGGTTGAAGCCCAAACTTAGAATTTGGAATTCTTGCTTGGCGCCTACCCACTTATTTTATTTATTTATTTTTAGTATTTTATTGCAGTAACTTTGTTTACTCATATGTGTAGGTTCCTCATATGTGCAGTTTTCCCACTCCTCAGACATATGTCTACACATCATGCCCTCCACCAGATGACCAAGTGTTCTTCACCATTATCTAGTGGACCCTGCCCCCACTTGTCCCACCCCTCATCCCCACCATCCCTCATCCTCCCACCCCTCCTCCATTCCACTGTCCTATCCCCTACTGTTAACCTCAGTATCATTGGCAGTGTCCAAGGGTTGGTTTTGTTTTGTCTGTTCCTTTGCTTTGTCTGTTCACATTCCACTATGAGTGAGATCATCTGGTCTTTATTCTTTTGACTTATTTCACTTAGATAATCCCCACTAGAGCCATCCATGTTGAGTCAAATGACATGATTTCATCGCTTCTGAGGGCTGTGTAGTGTTCCATGGTGTATAAATACCACATCTTTATTTGTTCATCTGATGTTGGTCATTAAGGTAGCTTCCAGTCTTAGCTATTGTGAATAGGGCTGCAGTAAACATGGGGGTGCATACATCTCTGCAAATTAGTCGTTTTGTGTCTTTTTGGTAAATACCCAGAAGTGGATGGCGTGATCATATGGAATTTTCGTATTCAACTTTTTGACTCTCTGTACTGTTTTCTATAGGGGTTGCACTGATTTGCACTCCCACAAATAATGTAAAAGTATTCCCTTTTCTTCATACACTCACCAACATTTTTTTTTTCCAGACTTTTGGATAATAGCTAACTTCTCAGGTGTAAGATGATATTTGTTTTTGTTTTGATTTGCATTTCCCTGATAGCCAGCAAGCAGGAGCATCTTTTTATGCGCCTGTTGACAATCTACATGTCCTCTTCAGAAAAATGTCTCTCCAGTTCCTCTTCCTGTTTTTATTTGATCTATGAATTCTTTGTGTATTTTAGATATTAAGCCTTTGCCCAAAATATGAAATGCAAATATCTTCTCACAGTTAGTATGTTGCTTTTTTGTTTTGGTGATGTTTTCGTTTGTTGTGAAGAAGCTCTTTAGTTTGATGTAGTCCTAGTTGTTTATTTTTGTTTTGTTTCTCTTGATACTGGACTCCAGTCCCCAAAGACCTCTCTAAGGAAGTCTTTCCTATGTTGTCTTCCAGTAATTTTATAGTTTCTGGTCTTATGTCCAAGTCTCTAGTCCATTTTGAGGTAACTTTTGTGAGTGGGTGTTAGAAAGCAGTTTTAACTTCATTCTTTTGCATGTGGCTGTCTAGTTATCCCAACATTATTTATTGAAAGAACTTTCCTTTCTCCATCATATGCTTTTGACTCCTTTGACATACATTGACTGACTATATGTGAGTGAGTCAGTTTCTGGTGATTCAGTTCTATTCCACTGATCTGTGTCTCTGTTATTATTCCAGTACCATACCGTTTTGATAACTTTCGGTTTGTCATATAGCTCAATGTCTGGGAGTATAATCTCTCCAGATTTATTTTCTCATAATTGCTTTGACTATTTGGAGTCTTTCGTTATTCCATACAAATTTTAAGATGTCTTTTTCTATTTCCTTGAAACAAGCTCATGGTATTTTAATGGAGAGTGCATTAAATCTATATATTGTGTTAGGTAAGATGGCCATTTTAACAATGTTAATTCTTCCCAGTCATGAGCAGAGGATGTCTCTCCATCTCTTTATATCCTCCTCTATTTTTTTTTTAAGGAAAGGCACAGGCAGGAATGAAGACAAGTAGGCAGGCAGGCAGGCAAGGAGAGAAGGAAGAAGCATCTTTATTTTATTTTTATTTAGTTGTCACACTGGTTGTTTCCCCCAAGATCCGGGACTTGAACCCAGGAGTATGTGGCTTGCCCCTCAGGAGGCAATTGACCTAACCACTACTCCACCAGGACACACTATTCCTCTATTTCTTTCTTGTTTTTTCTTTAAGAAAATGTGCAAGTAGGAATAAAAACCAGCAGACAAGCGGGCAGGAAGAGAAGAGGAAGAAGCATTTCGTTTTATTTTTGTTTAGTTGTTCACACTGGTTGTTTCACCCTGGACATGGAACTCAAACTCAGGGGTATGTAGCTTGCTCCTGTGAGGTCATTGACCTAACTGCTGCTCCACCAGGGTGTGCCTCCTCTATTTCTTTTAAGAAGGACATGCAGTTTTCATTGTATAGGTTGTTCACCTCCTTTTTTAAGCATTTCCAAGATATTTGATTCTTTTTACTTCTATTTTAAAGTGTGGTTCTCTTGGTTTTGTTTTCTTCTAGCATATTTGTGAATAAATATGTAAAGGATTTTTTGTATTACTTTTTGTAGCCTGCCACTTTACTGTATTAATTGATTAGTTCTGGTAGGTTTTGATGGTTTTCAATAAACATAACTATGTCATCTGCAAATAATGATAGTTTTGCTTCCTCCTTTCCAATTTGGATTTCTTTTTCTTGCCTAATTGCTCTGGCTAAGCCCTCCAGTATGATGTTAAATAGCAGTGGTGAGAGTGGACAGCCTTGCCTTGCTCCTGACCTTAGAGGAAATACTTTCAGTTTTTGCTATTGACTATGATATTGGCTGTGGGTTTCTTGTATATGGTCTTTATTATGTAGAAGCATGTACCTTCTATACCCATTTTATGCAGGGTTTTTATCATAAATTAGTATTAGATCTTGTCAGAAACTCTCTTTATCTAGTGATATGATCATGTAGTTTTTCTCCTTGCTCTTGATACAGCACATTGCATTTTAGATTTATATATGTTGAACCATCCTTGCATCCCTGGGATAAATCCCAGTTAGTCATGATGGATGATCCTTTTGATGCATTGTTGAATTTGGTTTGCTAATATTTTGCTGAGAATTTTTGTTCATTAGAGATATTAGTCTATAATTTTCTTTCTTGGTGACATCTCTATCAGCTTTTGGTATGGGTGTGATGTTAACCCCATACAAAGTGTTTGGAAGTGTTTGCTGTTCTTCGATATTTTGGAGGAGATTGAGAAGAACAGTCATTAGTTCTTCTCTGAAGTTTTGGTAAAACTCATTAGAAAAGCCCTCTTGTCCTGGGCTTTTATTTTTCGTGACATTTTGATTACTCTTTAATTTCCTTGCTTGTGATTGTTCTGTTCAGGTGTTCAAATTCTTCCAGGTTCAGTCTTAGTAGACTGTATTTTTCTATGAAATCTGTCCATGTCCTCGAGGATGTCTGCTTTATTGGCATGCAGTTGTTCATAGTAGTCTCTTGTGTTGTTTTGTATTTCTGTGGTATCTGACTTCTCCCCTTTCATTTGTGATTCCAGTTATGAGAGTCTTCTCTCTTTTTCTCTTTGTGAGTCTAGTCAGTGATTTCTCAATTTTGTTTATTTTTACATAGAACCAATTTTTGGTTTCATTGATCTTCTGGAATGTCTTTTTGTTTTCTATTTCATTTATTTCTGCTCAAATTTTTATTATTTCCTTTCTTCTACTGATTTGGGGCTTTAATTGTTCTTCTTTCTCTAGTTGCTTTAAATGTAGAGTTAGGTTGTTTATTTATGATGTTTTTTGTTCCTTGAGGTAGACCTGGATTGCAAAGAACTTCCCTCTAGTACGCTTTCATTGCATTACCCAGATTCTGGTAGCTTGTGTCTTCATTCTTATTTATCTCTAAGTATTTTTAAGTTCTTTGATTTTCCTCTTTTACCCAAGAGTTACTCAGAAGCATAGTGTTTATTAGTCTCCAATTAATTTGGGGTCTTCAGCTTTCTTTTAGTGGTTGATTTCTAGTTTTAAACCATTATGGTCAGAGAAGATGCTTGGTATGATTTCAGTCCTTGTGAATTAGTTAAGACATGTTTTGTGCCCCAACATGTCCTTGAGAATGTTCTATGTGCATTTGAGATGTAAGTGAATTCTATAATCATTGGATGAAGTGTTCAGTATATGTCTATTAGACCTAACTATTCCAAATGATCATTTAAAGCTGTTGTTTCCCTGTTAATTTTTTTGTCTGGTTGATCTGTCCATTGTTCTAAGTGGGTTGTTGACATTTCCTACTATTATTGTGTTGCTGTAGGTGTTTCTCGTTAGTTCTAATAATACTTGCTTAATATATTTTGATGTCACTTCATTTGATGCATATATGTTAATAAGCATTATGTCTTCTTACTGGATTACTCTTTAATCATCATATAGTGTACTTATCTGTATTTTGTTATGCTTTTTAATTGCAAGTTAGATTTAGCCTATATAAGTTTGGTTTTTTCCTGCTTTTTTTTCCTTTTGGCTATCATTTGATGGTAAGTTTGTCTTCCAACCATTGACTTTGAGCCTATGTTTATCTTTTGAAAAAAGGTGAGTTTCCTAAATGTAATAGAAGATTGAGTTATTCCTTTTAATTCATTCGGTTACTCTCTGTCATTTGATTGATGAGTTCAGTCGTTAACATTTAGTATGATTATTAGTATGTAACTGTTGCCATTTTGTAAATTGTCTTCTGGGTGTTGTTACAGATAGTGCCTTTGTTCTTCTTTTTCTTCATAGGTGGGTTGAGTGTATTGTGTTTTGATTAGTTTCCCTTTTTTTTTTTTTCTTTACTTTTTCCCTGGAGAAAGGTTTTGAGGTTACCCTGAGTCAGCATTATGAATTCTATGCTTTTTTCCTATTTTTATTTGAAAGCAGATTAGTCTTGCACTCATTCTAACCATACACATTTTTCTTCTTCTCTTTTCCCCACTTTTGATATTTTGCTGCCTTACTGTTTTCAAGTAGGGTTTCTTTACACTTTATAGAGCTTTCTTTAGCATTTTTTGTAGAGTGGTTTCGTGATGAATTCCTTTAACTTTTGCTTATCTGAAAAGTTTTTTTATTATTCCTTCCAGTCTAAATAATAACCTCCAAAGGGTATAGTAGCCAATGTTGAAAAATCCTTTTCTTTCAGCACTTTGAATATATCATGGCATTCCCTTTTGATCTATAGAGTTTCGTTGAGAAATCTCCTGGCACTCTCAGGGGTACACCTTAGTATGTGACTCACTTTCCTCTAGCTACTTTTAAGATTCTTTTTCTTACAGTTTTGACACTTTATGACAGTGTATCTTGCTGTAGGTCTGTTTCTTTTGTTTGGAACTCTGAGTTTCCTGGGTCTGGAGAATTCTTCATTCCTCAGGCTAGGGACAGTCTCAGCTATGACTTCTTCAAATACAGTTTCTGCTCCCTTTTCTATCTCTTTTCCTTCTAGAACCCCTATGATATGAATGTTATTCCTTACTCCATAGATCTCAAATGCTGTCTTTATTTCTTTTCATTCTTTTTTCTCTTTGCTAGTTGTTTGAGTGTATTCCTCTGCCCTGTCTTCTAACTCACTAATTCTGTTGGAGGCTTCATCAATCTTACTCTTAAATCCCTCTATTGAGTTCTTTAATTCAGACTATTTTGTTCTTTAGAAATTTCTTTGATTATATCTTGCTTAATTTGTTCTCTCTCTTTTTGTTGTTCTCTTTTTCTTCCTCTTTTCTTGCAATCTGTTGTGCTCAGATTTTCCCCTGTAGTTTTAATTGGATCCATTCTCTTTTTTCTTCCTCTATTGTATTATTGATTTCCATCAGTATGTTTATCACTATTGCCCTAAATTCATCCTCAGGTAGCTTGTATATGTCTGTTGTGTTCAGATTTCCCCTGGAGTTTTAATTTGATCCATAATTTCATGTATATTTCTCTATGTCTTTGCTCTGCTTGGCATTCTGTTTTTATTTCTGTGAGTTAAGCTTTCCTGCAGTGATGGCCTTTTGTAGGGTATCGACTTGCACTGAATAAGCCTGGATCTTGGTTTGAACATTGCGGGTTCTTACATTGTGTGCTGTCACCACTGTTTGGATTTGTTGAAGTTTTTATGTGGACCCTCCCTTGGGGCCTGGGAGTTCAGCCTATGGGATTAGAGTTTGTGTGTGGGATGCAAAGTCTTCCCTCAGTGTCACAGGTCTGGATGATAAAGACCACTTTGTCACTGGCTTACAATCAGCAATCAGGCTGCAGGTCTGCCTCTGCCCAAGAGTGTTGTTAGTGGTTAACTGTTGAAGGATTCTCACTTTTGGGAAACTCTTCTTTCAGAGATGCTGTTTCAGGCAACTTTAAGCCTGAGGACCAGATTTCTAATGGGCAGGTCCAGTGGTTTCTGAGCCAGATGGTGGGTGAGGGGGATTCCCCTGGCTGCCTTCCCATTATGGTGGCATCCTGTGCAGATTCTCATCAGGAGCTCCTCCTTAACCCACCAGGGCACTAGGCTTCTGTCAGCCCTGCATCAAACCCCTCTCCCTTGACTCAGTGTCCCCAGTCCCTCCTGGTGAACTCTCCGCTGCCAGAACAGCTCTCTGGGAGGCCCGCTTCTTCCCAAGGCTCAATCCCCTCTGCTGTCACCTTTTTTTTCCCCAAGACTGGGAATCTCAAATCCATGATATAGCTCTGCCCCCTGACGTTTTTGCCAATACTTTCTGATGGTAAATGCTGTTGCTATCTCTATAGCTTCTGGTACTTTTCCACAGTGTTTGTGTCTGCAAAATAGGTGAGTCCTAGTTTTACTGTCAGGAGGAGATAAAACTTGGCTCCTGTCAGGTCACCACCTTGGACTCTCTCCACTGGCGCCTACCCATTTAAAGACACCTTTGTCTTCTCAGCTGTTAAATTGAGAATGAGATCTTTAACCAGAAGTCTTTCTTTTAGTAGATGTCCAGGATAAAAGATGGGATCAAATCTAGAAAAGACCTAACATGTAGTGGGATGAGAGTTTACAAAGAAATAAAAATCAGTGGTGTATCCTGTTTTAAATAAATGCTTGTAAGACTGATTTATTCATTCAATAAATACCTTCTACGTCCATGTACTGAGGATTTTGCAAGGTACAGAGAATACAAAGGCAAACTAGTGACATAGGTCACTGGCTCTGGGTTCTTACGTAGCATGTATTGTTCTGGGAATCTCACTGTCTACAGTGATGGAGTAGAAAATTGTCAGTTATCCAGGAATATTAGTTGTAGGGAAGCTCATTCCCTACTTGGATGTGGGTCTCTATGGGGACAGAACACTTTGCTGTGTTGGACCGGTTCTGACATGCGATGCTCAGGCTTCAATAAGAGGGCAGCGGGGATACAGCCAATTCCAGAAAGACAGAGAGTACCCCTCCCCAACCAGGGCCATTTGTTGTGCTGCTTGTTTACTTTTCCCAAATAGGGGAATGAATCCCTCCAGGAACCTTAATACCTAAGGTTTCCTTTGTAATGACAGGCAGTGGCGGCGTCCCGTGTCCAGCCCCTACCCTCCTTCCCGTGCTGACCTTCCAACAGGCTTTTTCAGTTTCAGGGTTGGCATTTCTCCCAGGAATAAGCAATCCTGACCTCATTAGGAGCTGAACAACTGCAACTTTTTGTGTTTAAGTCCTACCAATCCCCAACTCAGAATGCCCAAAGTAATTTCCCCCTTCCCAGTCATTTCTGAACCCAAATGAATGGAGATGGAGGTTTAATCAGACAGTTTCAGATTCAATCACAGGGAATGAAGCAGTGTGATTTCCTAAGAACCTGCTGGTGCCCAGAGGTCCTTTTTAGGTCTGTGTTCTTTTATAAGAAGAGGAGGAAAAATAAGAAACTGAAAAACCCTGTTTGGCCAAATATGAAATAACTTGAAAGCTTCCAATTGGGATCAAAGCTCAAAGCCTGCCTGGATGTGGAGGGCCCCTAGTGCCTCTGCAGTGAGCTTTGTTCCTGAGGCAAAACCTGTTCAGATACAAGAGGCACCCAACACAATTTCTCCCTCCAGGAATCCTGCCTTCATGCAGAAGCTCTGGGAGACTTCAAAATGAATCCCATGTAGTGAACAGGGAAAATCCAGCAGAGAAATCTGGGGTTCCTCCAATCAGAGACCCTGCCCACCTTAGGAGAGCAGAGAGACCGTCCCTCACAGGGGTCTCCTGATAGCACTCAGGTGAGGTTACAGTCCATCTGTGCCAAGGTTGGTCCCATTTAACAAAAGGGAAATGACCAAAACACAAAGTCAAGCCTGTTCCCCATGTCATCCCCCAAACCAGAGATGGGCCACTCCTACGGTGGAACTTAGACCTTTCCTGCTGCCACTTCTCCCCAGACAAGTGAGGGAGTGGCAGGTCACTGGTCTTCATGGCCGGTGATTCTCAGTAAGAATAAGCAGTGAATTGGATCCTTTCATTAACTTGAAACATTTTTGTATTGAATTTTAATTAGATCAAAGGAAATGACAGAAGAAAATCACAGCTTAATGCAGTGGCACTGATTTGGGACCATGGATCATAGAATTCAGACCTTAGAAAGTCTTAGACATCCCTCTGGTCCCTTTCCCCCACTGCACCCCAACACACCCCAGCACCTTCTGGCAGAGATGAGTTGACCGTGTCAGAGGTGAAAACGTTTGTTCAAGGCCCTGAGAGTACCTCAGGGTCCTCCTGCCCTAGCAACTTCAGGCTGCCTCATTGTGGGGAGGGCACACCTCTCAGTCTCCTCTCCTCTCCTACACTCTTGAACAGGAAGAGGCGCCATTTAGAACTTCTTCCTATGAGCAACTCCATACCATCAAGAGCCTCGTTTCTGCCTGCATTTCTGGCCCTGGGCTCTGGTCTACTCACTCAGCAGTGTGTAGCTATTATAACTAAAGCTTCCTTGCTTATTCGACATTTTGGGTACCCGCTTTATGCCAGGCACATGGAGATGTCTCTAATACCTGATGTCTCATCCTAACAGCCATCAGGAGAAGTGCAGTGCCAACCAGCAGAGCAGGAAACCAAGACTCAGAGAGCTCCCCCTTTCCCAAGGCCTCCCTGCTCACACATGGCCCAGCCCGTGTGCTTCCTGTGCCCACATTTTCTACCCACGATGCTCTTCCAAGCACTTCTAGGACCCAGCGTACCTGCTGGAAATTAGGGTCTGGGCTCTGACCCTGGGTCTGCTGTTTACCAGTGGGGATGTCCCTTCCTTGGGTGGAAAGGGAAGGAGCTGGAAATATTGATCCCCAAGGCTCCTTCCTGGATGCTGTGCCCTCTGCTGGCTCTGGGAGGCAGAGCAAAGGGCTGGAATACTAGAACTCCCCTTGATAACTGCTTGCCGAATTTCCAAGCTTCTACTCATATAGTCAGCCCACGAGCCTTCCACCACCAGGAAGGGCACAGCAAAGAGAGGAAATAAAGGTGTGTTGACTGTCATCTTGTTACTGGGCATTTTACTTTATTTTGCCTCAAAATCACTGCAGGTAGTATTATTCCTTCACAGATAAGAAGGCAGCCTGGTACCTTGGCCTCAGTTGCAGACCCAGATTCAAAACCCACCCTGACTAGACCCACCACTTCTGCTCCTTCTCCTGCCCGAGCTAGCTTCCATGAGAAAGATCTGGTCCCCACCTTCTGAATCACCCGCTCAGCTGCCCGTCTGCTCATGTTCCCTGTAGTATGGACTATTGCATTATGAGAGATTTTGGAGGAGAGAGAATGATGCACTGTGTGATTCCAGCCAAATTCTAGATTTAGTTCTGCATTTCATGGCGGACAACGTGCAAATTTTGCTTTCTTCCTTACCTCCCTTCCTCCTCCCCAGGTAAGGCTCTGGTGAGAGCAGGAGATGTATTAAGTGCCCTGAGATCATGGCTAGTAGGAATTCAAGTCTCACATCAACTGAGGTGACCAAGCGGTCACCTACACTCACCATTCAGAATGTAGCAGCTGGCCAGGGGCAGAGTCTC
Organism: Solenodon paradoxus; assembly: GCA_004363575.1. Taxonomy (NCBI): domain Eukaryota; kingdom Metazoa; phylum Chordata; class Mammalia; order Eulipotyphla; family Solenodontidae; genus Solenodon; species Solenodon paradoxus. The sequence goes on along the minus strand of RJWH01000515.1, from coordinate 18,242 downwards.
CATTATCCCCTCCCGGACTCACAGGCTCCCTGCAGACTCACCCGTGACCCTGCCAGCAGCTGGACCCAGTGTGACACTGAATCAGCAGAAACTGAAGCAAAGAACAATGACTCCTTTTCCCCCTCTCTTCTTGATCCAGTATAGCAGTGGGCTTCTATTCGTGGAAGATGAAGGGAGGCTCTCTGCTTTATCCACCTGCCCCAGCCTAGACCATTCTCCACCTAATGTAGGAGGTTTATACAAAGTTAGGTACTATTTGGTCAAGTGGTTTTGGACTCCTGCTATCGAGACCCTGAGGCGCAAGGGCGTTCCCTGAGAAGCTAAGAGGCCTGAGCCAGCTTTGTCAGGGCTGCTCCCAGCCCCAGTGACTCTGTTTTACGCATTCACATTTTGTGTTCCCACTTAGATTTATTCTCAAGAGCCAAGAAAGAGCTAGCCAGTGAAAACATGAACATCGTTCATCTAGCTCTGCCGCCTTAGGAACTTGAGACCGGAGAAATGAAAAGATTTGCCAGGTTACACAAAAATTTCCCTTCTCCTCAGACTCTAATCTTCAAATTGTGAGTAGTTGGCTAATTGAGGGCCCTAATTAGAAACCCATCTTACATCAGTGCAAGCCTTATGGGATTGTCACATCTTTGTCTCAAAACCAAAAGAATCTTCAGTTCCCTTTGAAGACACATGTATGTTCTCCGGGGCTGGAGGAGAGGAGATTGCAGACCTTCCCTCTCTCAGAGGGACTTGCTAGGGGAGCCTGGAGTGGAGCAACGTGGAGGCAGCTTTATGGGCCAGGCGCACGGTGAGCGCAATGCAGCCTCTGCACTTGTCTCCCTGCGATGAGTATTCCTACATCCACTGCTATTTGTAGTCCAGCCTCCCTGCTATGACTCTGGCGGGGCTTTTTTTGGAGGAAAATGCAAAATAGCAAGCAATCTTGTTAATTTATTGTTCACAAGCCATAGTAAATTATTCTAATACCATTTCCATATACTGTTCATACATTACAGCAGAGTGATTGCAAGAAAATAGCTGCGTGTGTGTCATACCAGCTTTTCTCAGGGATCACTGTGCTTATTTTTCCCTCTCTTCTTTTTTTAAATAAGTAATTGCCACCACAACTCCTTCCTCTTCTCAGTCACACATCTCTCTTGTACTCAAGAGTAGATTGTGCCTTGGCATCAAGAAGCTTCATTGTTCTCCACCCCCGACTCCCTAAATTGAATCCAGAAACACTGATCTTTCTGTCTTATGAAACCAACAGACCTTGTTCTTATTTTTCAAGTAGAACTAAGTTCCCAGGCTGCTCTGCTATGACTTTCCAGGCTCCTTTTCTCTTAGAGTTTATAACTTCTGACCCGATAGATGACCCTGAACATTCCTTCATCCTCTCTCCGTCTGCTCTTCGCCAGTCTCAGCCCTGGCAGACCCCACCTCAGCACCACCCCATACAGCACCGTCAACCCTCCAACTCCCCTGGACTCTTGGAATTACCATTTTTTCTCTCACCTCATTCAAACACAGATATTTTCCATTGAAGTTGAAGAAAAAAGACAGGTAAATCTTCTTCCCACCCAAGGGGAATGAACATGGCAGAATTCTGGGAAGTTTTCTCCCACCAAATCAAGAAATGAAAAGAACACCAAAGGAGGCCTCTAAATAACCTACTTTGGATACCACTCACATTAAGAGAGGAGGGTCTCACCAGACTCGAGCCCAGCTGCTCCCAAACCCAACCCCCCCGCCCCCCACCTCAGTTCTCACCTGGGCAGGTACCCTGGCCTGGGGCTGCGTCGGCCTGAACCCAGGTGCCATCAGCCCTGTCTATATAGAATTGTCTCTGGGTGCAGGCACGGGTATGGAGTTGAGTCATTGGTCAGTAAATGAATCTAAAACTTGGACCCACTTCCCCATGCTGTGGGTCCTGATGGAGCCTTTTGTGAGACCGCAGGTGACCGCAAGTTTCCTGTACAACAGGGACCCTCCACACAGGCTTCTCCAGGGCTCTCCTGTCTGGATTAGTCTGAATTCCACACCTGCCATGCCAGGAACATCCAAATCGTTCTTTAGGTTCATGAGTCTCCCCATCAGTGTTCCCACTTTGCCTCACAGTCTCCACTTTAGGAAAACACACCAATATGCAAGCTGAGGTTAGTTTTGTGATGATGTCCAGTCACGCGACTGAAGGCATGCAGAGCTCAGCAGCATCCCAACTGTGACCAGTGGTTTGGGCCCCTAGTTTGAGCGAAGTGGGTGACTTCATTATGTTCAGAAAATAGATGAACTGTGCAGATGGGAAAATCTCAGTGTTTGTCCTTAAACTCTAGAATATCTCCTCCATCCTTGCTGCAGGCAGAATTTATTTCCTTCTTTCTTGTCTGGGAAGTGAGGTGACTTTTATCTCATGGTAATAAAACCTCTTGCAGTCAGAAGCCACACAGATGGTAATAAATCTCTTCAGTCTCTCCCTGGGCCTTTTCCAGGCTGAGTCCCCCCAGGAAGTATTTGGGGGTGGGGTGAGGGGTGGGAGCTATTTCTCCTCAGCTCCCATCCCCATTCCCACTTTTCTTTATAAATGCTTGTCAGAATTCCCTGTCTTTCAGCGCTGCACCCCCCACCCCCCCGCCCCGCACCAACACACAAAGTCATTAGACCATTGGGGCGATAGGCAGGTAAAATGTTCAGAACTTCCCATGTCTTGTCATCTAATTTTTTCCATGGGACCCATAACCCAAATGCCTGTGTTCACAAAGATTTTCTCCCTTTGTATAGGAGAAGGGTTCTTTATTATATTTGGCTTTATTTTTGCCAGAAAGATGGTACATTCAGATATCTCCAAAGCTAAATTGCTTGGAGGAGACAGGCGTCATCTGATAGTTCCTCTTTCTCCTAGTAACTGTGGCTCCTGCAGAAAAGTCTAAGACTTAGCTCAGAGTCTAGCCAGTTGTTCTTTGATGGATGAGAACCTAATGCATTTTCTAATGTCATCTCTTCCACTCATGGGGAGGGATTTAATAGGTCCAGGCATTAAGAAAGCGGAAAAATAGCTCGAGTTAAAAAAAGAAGCTAAGCATATTGGAATTTAGATTTTAAAACTAGTCCTTAGCTCAAGCAATCACAAGCAAGCAACTGTGTCTACATCAATCTGTATTTTCAAACCATAAATATCTTATTGCAAAGGAAAATTTTTGGAATTGGGAAGAAAAGTAAATTTATCAAAAGCTGAGAAACCAAGAATTCTATAGACACGACGGCTGAAATAGCATGTGAGAGGAAGCTTACTTTCCCATACTGCTTCACGTTTTCAGAGATACTGTGACCCTTTGAGTTAGCTGTGGGTGATTCTCCACTGCCCCCAGAGTTCAGGCTCCCACCTTGGTTTCTGCTGGAACCACTCAAAATGAAGAATAGGCTCTCTCTCTCCAAGGAACTTTGGGTTCAAGGCCTAGGATTTGATCTTCCTGTGTTGTGTTTTACTATGTCTAATGCACACTCGTGTATCATGCACACCCGTGTACAATGTGTACTCGATTTTGGGCCCAAACTTTCAGGGGGAAAAAAATCTTGTTTTAGTTTCCTAATTCAAATTTTTGTTTGTTTATATGGAGGTAATTGTTTTTGTATTATAAAGGAATCTTAGTATGTAGTTTTTAACATATTATGGTACAAGAAATGTTATGTAGCAACTAATTACAAAACATAAGCACAGATACAAGAAGCTTTTCTCCCTGTGGCCCCACAGTCTGCTGACACCTCTGTAGGAGGAAGGCTGGTGTGTCTCTTGGCAGCTTGGTGGCCGTGCTCTTTAGCATATTTAATAGCTTTGAGCTTAAAGCTTGCAGTGTCTGTATTTTCGTAAAAATATCAGCTAGATTGCTAACTCCTGCCTAAAGTATACGAAGGGAAATGTCACGCTGCTGTTAACCCTGCGTCATAACGTCGGCATCATATCAAGTCAGAGTCACTTGCTCTGTGGACAACAGAATAACACTCTTTGTTTCCTGTAGTTGAAACACTGACTGAAATTGCTTTCATTGCAAGTTTGCCATAAGTTCAACAAAGCCTATGATCGTATTCCAGGGTATTATTTTGCATATGGATATTGTTATTGATTTCTTGAGTGACACTTTTGACTCACATGCATAAGTAAAAGAACTAAAAACATGTATACAGATGCAGAATTAGTACTCCCCTTGTATAATGTGCACCTTTATTTTTCCCTCACAGATTTGGGCAAAGAAGGTATGCAATACACAGTATCTAATAGAATCTTGTGAATTAACCTTTTTAATGCACACAGCTGACTCTACTTCGCTTCAAGGAAATCTCAGGGTCTAGTTATTTCAGACACATTCTAACATTGGCCCAGAAGCTCCCCTGCTGTAGCTGGCTGCTTCCCCATGAACCTGGCCAGCTTTCACCTCCCAAAGCAAGGATGGATGTTTTAGTTTCTTAGAGTGCCTGTAACAAGGTGCCGTAAACTGGGTGACTCACAGCTATAGAATTTCATTTTCTCATAATTCTGAAGGCTAGAAATCTGAAGTCATGGTTGCTGGTAGAGCTATGTTCCTTCTGAGACTCTAGGTAGAATCCTTCCTGCCTTTTCCTAGCTCTGGATGGCCTTGACCTCCTTTGTCTTGGAGCTACTCTCTTCCAGTCTCTGTCTCTGTCACTACATGGAGTGCTGGTGTGCTTCTGTCTTCACGTGGTCTTCTTCCCTCTGTGTGCATCTTCTCTTCTCATCAGGGCACCAGTCATACTGGACTAAGTGTCTGCCATACTGTGATTGACCTTATCTTAGCTTGATTACACCTGTTCTACAACCCATTTGCAAATAAGGTCACATTCACAGGTACTCAGGATAAAGACTTTAACATACCTCTTTTGGGGAGGGGACACATTTTAACTCTTATTGCATGTTCTCCCTGCCTTGGCTTTAGAAGAAACAGTCTTCCCTCAGCCTCTTGCTTCCAGATTTCAAGAGCCATCTTCAAAGCTTCCCAAAGTCCAGCTGGCCAGCGTCACAGTCCTTTCCTGAGCTGGCCTGGCAGGCGGACCCCTGCTGTGCCCACCCAGCTAAATGGGGCCACTCCTTCTGTGTCTGTCATTGTTCTTCCATCTCAACTTTCTTCTCTCTCTAAAACCTTTCCCAGACTCTAACCCCACTGTGCACAGCCCACACCATGACAGGTGAAGAAATCGTTTGTCTCACCCGTGGCCTTGGCGGCCTGCACTCCCTTTCCCCTGTGCGTGCTTAAACCCCGACAGCAGGACCCATGCGAGAGCGCTGCTTCAGAGTAGGCTTTCCTTGGGGCGCTGCTGTTTATGGCTGGATGACCTTGACTTGACCAGTAACGTCACCATGTTGAGCCCTGGCCCCCTGTCCGATTCCCTTATTTGCATAAATGAGTCAATAACATCTGCCCTGAAAAATTGGTGACCAGCTTTGTGAAATGGTCTGCGCTGCCTGCATAATGGATGCGTATTAATACTGTGCTTACTGTTTGCGTTTTATCTCATTGGTTCCAAGTAAAATCATCAGAGTAAACTGTTTATTGCAAATACTTTTGTGCCAGGCACTGTCTTGCTGATTTATAGATATTATTTTTAATTCTTACAAATGCCCTGCAACGTAGGTTTTACTATTTCTATTGTACAGGAGATGGCAAGTAAAGCTAGCTCAGAAAGAGGATCAGTAAAATGCCCAAGGTCGCATGGCTACCAGGCGTTTGAGGTGGGACCTGAACCCAGGGAAGTGCCCCTGGCACCGTGGAAAGCTGCCTGTGGGCCCTTCATTAGCCCCTGATGCTGCCTCTCAGTCTTCCTCACATTCTCACACTCTCTCTTCTTCTGCTCTCCTCCCTGGTCTTCACTTTCTTCCCGTCTTTTCTCTGCCCATGGACTTCTAAGTCAGTGGTTCTCAAATTTGTTCAGATGTCGGGAAAACAGTACTTTTTACAAAATAGTAAACATTTGCTTTGGCAGAGCTTTAGGAACTAAGGTGTGAACCTCAGAAGCACGTTTGCAAGCAGAAAGCGTGGTTACGTTCTGTCAGCGACAGAGAAGCTTGCGTACACTCACAGACAGCAAAGAAGAGACACAACCAGTTTGCCTCCTCTTATTATGAACGGATGCACAATGATTTGTTTCCTCATCTGCCAGGATTTGCTAATAGACAGGAACAAGAAGGCACCAGAAAATGAAAGGGGGGCATTTCTGGGAGAAAACTGTGAAGTTCAGAAAACCCCAGACAGTAGTTTACATTTCTCAGGGTGGCACCCTGATCCAATTTGCAGAGGGAGAAGTTAAAAATGGCAGGTACACTGGCAACATTGAATGCCAGCCTGATGCTGATTGCAGAGAGAGGCAGAAAAGACCTACTGGAAATGCCCCCTTCTCTGCGGGCTGCTGTCTGGATGTGCGGGACACACTCCTTCATCGTGTGCCCCTGATTTCCCACCCTTGAAAAAAATCTGAATATGACCCGATGACCCTCAGAGATTTGAACTGCAGGGGAATCCTCTTTTGGGAAACGTTCTGACTTCAAGACACTTTGACACCACAGCTGTCTTATCTTTTACTTTCACCTTGTAGTTGTTGAAACTGGGCTCAGTCTGCCCCTTGGTGCTCCAGTTGCTGCAAAGAAAGAAGCTCAGCCTCACCAAAACCCAGAAACCCTGTCTGCTGTAGCAGGCAGCCCCAGCCTCTCCCTGCTGCAAAAGGCTGTCATTAAATCACAGTCTACCTCCTGCTCCCTCACCTGGGCACTCCTCTGAGGCTGAACCCTGTCCCCCAAACCAGGCACACTTCTGTTTTCTTATGTGAAGCTTTATCTTTTTCACACTGAAGTTTTACAGCTGTCATCAGATAAACTCTTCAGGGAAGCCCTAATGTGGTGCCTTCGGGAGGGAAAGCAGATCAGAGCCCCTCCCTCAGGGATAATGGGTAATACTGATCTGAAATTGTCAGCATATCTCCGAACAAGTAAACACCATCCTCCATCCGGCCTGGAAATAAGTGAAGACCCAGCCTTGTCATCATTTGCTTCCTGTGGTGGACACATTGATTGGCCTTCTGTATTGTTACAGCAGAACGAAAGTGGAAAATGTAATGTGCTGTATAATGTGTATTGATTTTTCCCTGAGCTAAAAGCACAGTTTTTAATGTCGCCTTGGAAACAGCTCTGACTTTGGCCTAGAGGGTTCTATCCAGCTTTCTGGAATCTTTACCCAAACTTAGATTGGACTGGGGACAGCTGGCGCAGTGGCAGCTTGGCTGCGTAGAAGCCAGCACCCTCCTGAAGGCAGAGGTCTGGGGGATTCCATACTTGCTTAGCGCCATGCCTACATCCCCAGTTCCCAGAAAGCTGTGCAGACAGCGCACCAGGCTGAAATGACACCTTTGCTCCCTTTACAGAAAATTGCTGGCTCCACACCGCTTTCCCAGGCCGACTGAGGCCTAGTTTCAGCAGTAAGAGTGTGCTTTCTCTCCTCACCTGAACTCAGCTGCAAAGTTTCTCGTAGTCTGGGGCAGAGCTTCCCAAACTGTTCTCGCATGTGCGTCACCTGGGAAGCTGGCTGAAATGGAGTTTCTGGTTCAGCAGGGGTCGGGTCTGGCTTCAGATTATGCATGTCTAACAAGCTGATCCCAAAGTTGATGGTCCACAGACTACATTTGGAAAGCCAGGATCTGGCAGAAGGTAAAGACCCAGAGCAGATACCGTGGCAATTTAACTCTCACGTGGGCTGCTCTCTCCCAGCCCCTACCCCATGTCTAAGCTGCTCATCCCAGCAGTTGGAGAATAGAGGGAGTTTCATTTTTCCCAGCTCTCTGTTGCCACGGCCCGAGACAGTGCTCTAAACTCTGATGACCCATTTGAATCCCCTGAGAGCTTGAAAGACCTGCCAAGCCCAGGACCCTCCCCAGATTGCAGGCAGAGCACCCTGCGTGATGCTGATGTGCAGGCAAGGTTGAGGAACCACTGACCTAAGTCCTAAAGAGGCTCTTCAAATGCAGCATGAGTGAGGCAGAGAGAGAGGCGCTGGTCACAGCTGCCAGCGCTGGAGAGAGCTTTGCTGTTGCGCACTGCATCTGGTAGACTGCAGCTGTAGGAGCGCTTCCCAAAAATGTGCCTGCTCATTCAGAATCGAAGCTGCCTTTCATGCAGAGGTGTTGGTGACCAGGGTCAGCCAGTGCCTCTTCTCCGCCCAGACATTCAGGGGCCAGTGTAGTGTCTGCCGTCTTCAAGGTGTGGCTTCTAAGGTCCCTTGGGGAGTTTTCTCCACTCTCATCAGCCAGGAGCTTGGAAGAGATTTGCAGATCATTTATCACTTCTGCTCACGTTCCCTTGACTAGCACACAGAGGATCAGTCCTGCTGGGCAGTGTGGGCCAGTCTGTGTTGGAGGAGGAGGGGATATGGTTGTAAAGGACAAATGGCACCTCTAAGCACCAGCCCTGCAGGGTAGATCTGGGAGCACAGACTAAAAGGGCAGCTCTTTCCTATGAGAACATTCAGATGCTGCATGAGCCTTTGGAAGACTAAGAATGGAAAAACCAGATCAAAGCACTTGGGCTCACAGCTCAGGATTTAAAAAATGAGAGGCTGTAGGCTAGACTAGTCTCCATTCTTCTGTCCCCAAAAGATAATTTGTGTGAATATTTAAGAGGTACATGGACTATTTTTAAACCTCATTTTCCTCTTTTGCACATAGCAAAATTTATAAATGGGTTAAGGGCTGAGATAAGTGATATGTAATTCTCAACTCTAAGCTACTTCCCTTCTCCTCCTACCTCATGGCCTCACCTGGAACTTCATCCAGAAAGTAGGATCCTTTAGGTGACAATTGGTCCATGTTTGTACCATCCTGGCTCCAGCTCTATTCACACCTGTGTTCTGCACTAGTTCTTCCTGCTGCCGCCCTCCTGCCCCTGTCATAGAAAGGCCAGTCTGTCCACTCATGTGTATGCGATCACGTCTTTGACCTCCTTAATGACCTCCCTCGGTCCATCCCTTCCCACCCAGCATTTCCAGTCTTGTCCTCCTTGTTAACCCACATCTATGTTTATGTGTATGTGTATGTGTATATGTGTGTATGTCTGTGAGTATGTACCTCTGTGTGTCTGTGTGCATGTATCTATGTGTGTCCGTATGTGTGTGCATCTATGTGTGTTCGTATGTGTGTGCATCTATTTGCGTCCGTATGTGTGTATGGGTGTATGTATCTATGTGTGTCTGTATGTGTGTGTGCATATATGTGTGTCCATATGTGTGTGCATCTGTGTGTCCATATGTGTGTGTGCATCTATGTGTGTCCGTATGTGTGTGCACCTATGTGTGTCCGTATGTGTGTACATCTATGTGTGTCCGTATGTGTGTGCATCTATGTGTGTCCGTATGTGTGTGCATCTATGTGTGTCCGTATGTGTGTGCATCTATGTGCGTCCGTATGGGCGTATGTATCTATGTGCGTCTGTACGTGTGTCTGTATGGGTGTATGTTTCTATGTGCGTCTGTATGGGTGTCTGTATGGGTGTATGTGTCTATGTGTGTCTGTATGGGTGTGCATCTATGTGTGTATGTGTGTACATGCGCATGTGTGTGTACTGCTCTAGAGCGCCTGTGGAGTGGGGACACTCTCTCCTGTCCCACCAGCTACCCTACAAGCTGCAGCCCTTCAGCAAGCTTCTCTTACTCTCCTGAGTCATCTACACTTCCCACCCCATTCACTCTTCACTCCTCACCAAATGGCTTCCCCCTGCCACTCCACTGAGATTGCTTTCCTCCAGGCCACTAGTGGCCATATCAAGTGCTCATTCTTCTATTCCCATCCCTCTTCTTCAACATAGTTTCCACTTTCTCTTCTGCATTCAAGTCTTCTTGGTCAGTCTCTTTAATCCTGAACTGATTCCCCGGCATCTGGGCTTGGACGCGCCTGTTGTCTCTGCCCTCTCTCCTTAAATGAGCTCATCCAGGCTTGCGGCTTTAAGTGTCACCTCAGTGCTCCTGCCTCCTGAGTTTATGCTTACCCAGACACTCTCCAGCTGTGTGATCAACACTTGGACGCCTGTCACTGGCAGCTCAAACACTTCGGTGCAAATCCAAGCTTAGTACCCCTCCCTTCCCACAAAAGAAACACCTGCGTGGTAAATGGCGCCACCATACCAGGTGCTAAGGTCAGACATCTGGGATTCATCCTTAATGCTTCCCCTGGGCCTCATGTTCCATCTTGCAACAAGTCCTGTTGTGGAAACCAAGTTAGAAAAGTCTAGAATCTGTCCCATCACTCTGTTTCCCCCTCCTCCAGCTGCCACTGCCCTGGCCTGAGCCACCGTCCTCTCTCACCTGGGTGTGGCAGAGTCCCCGGACACCCTCACCCCTTCTTTCCCTCTGCCCTGCATCTTTCCTCTGCACCACAGCTACAGCTCCAAAGGTCTGTGTCTGCCCTTCACAATGGCCCTGACACTTACGGTAAAACCCCCACATGGAGCTCCTGGAGCTGTCACACAGCTCGCCTCTCGCCCTCCCTGTGGGCAGCCCACCCCCCTCTCCTTGTCCCATGGCCACAGTCCTTGCCTCTCCATGTCTACCTCCAGCTTGCCTGAACATGCACCATCGTTCCCTCTGCCTGCAATGTCTTCTCAGTGCAAGGTCAGGCCACCTCACTACTCGGATATGGAAATGGACCAGAGAGAGTAGCTGCTGTGCACACCCCATGTTGGAGGGACTGAGGGCTCCCCAGACACAAAAGCAGGGTAGGAAAGGGTCCCTGGCCCTGGAAGGGTCAGGGTGGGTTAAAGGGCAGTGCAGGTGGGGACCCAGGGACAATACAGAGAAAAGGAGCGGGAGAGAGGTTCTGGGTGGGGCAGTCGCCATCAGAACAGGGTAGGTCCTCAAGGCTCAGCCTGTGGATACTGGAGGGTTCCTGATGGTTCATTTTCTGTGCTACCTTGAGCAGAGATCCCGTGAGCCAATATATCTGGAGTGTCTGCGAGAGTCTTTCTGGAAGCTGTTAGCCTCTGAATGGGTAGACTGAGTCAAGAATGACCTCACCTATGTGGTGAAGGAGATTAAAAGCTGTTATCACATCTTGACTTTTTTCCCCCATCCAAGAATGGGACCAGACTACAGCGTGGAAATTGAGCTCATTGCCCCTTGGAGTGATGAGCCGGGTAGTGGGCAGCTCTGGCTTACTGGGAAACTTCGAAGTTTTCACTCATTCCAGTAACATGTGCTTGCTGTGAATAGTGCTGGATGCTATAGAAGGAATACCAGTTTCAAAAGCACCGCCTCCACTCTCAAAGAGTTTATGGATTTGTGCAAGTACAGAATGGAAAATTTACAAAGTGCCCAAGAATTCCGAGATTATCCTGGGTGGCCTGATGAAGAAACTTGTGTTTATGCTGCAATTAAATGTGAATGAGCAGAAACACTGGTTGCCTGAGGACAGGAGACTCCCCAGGGAGGGGAGGGGCTGCCTGGGGAGCAGAGGGGCTGTGGGGCAGTGAGGCTGGTTTGGGGAAACTGGGTCCTAAGAGCAGCCTTCCCTCCCCAACTCAGATAGGGGTTCCTATGTCTCTGCACCCCATCTTCTATACCCATTCCCCAGTCTAGCCGGTGAGAGCCGAGACATGGTGACAGCTGTACCCTGCAGCCATTTGGATAGATAGGAACTTTCCTGCAAATCAGGATGGAGCGTCACCCTCTGCCGTAAAACAGGAGGCAGGACCTTGACACCAGGGGGCCTGTCCCTGTCATCCTTTTGGATCTGAGTGTCAGCCTCGCCTCACTTCTATACTCCCTGTAACCACCCAATGTCAGACTCCAAGCCTCATAAACCCATAACTATAGCTAGTCATTTCTAACGTTGTGAAACACATTAAAAAAAAAAAACAAAACTTTGCAGAAGAATCTTTATTCACACTACCCACGGGTTTTCATGGGTACTGTTTTGCTTAGAGCTAGCAAACCTGCGGGAATGCTGAGGAAAAGTAATTCTGCTTTGACCAGCTGGAATTTCTAGGAACAATGAGCTGGGTCCAGTGCATGGGCGTGGCCAGTTACATGGCTGTCTGTGCTGCTAAGAAGATCTTGCTGCTTCTGGGGGAAGGGAGAGAGGAGGGGGCGCAGAGAACTCAGTTTAATCGCAAAGTGAGAGGCTGTGGGAGAGGTGGAAGAGTCCCTTAAACTGCAGGTGGACCTATGATTGTTCTTCTAAATAAGTGCCCCAAGTTAATAATTAGTCACGCTTTTATTGTTGCTTAACTTCCATTGCTTCCTTCCAAGTTAAAGAACACTCCCACCCACTGCCCCTGTCAGGACACAAGGGGTTCCCCTTTCCTCAAGGCTAATGATCTGCCAGGTGCGGCCATTAGAAACACTGCAAAGTGCAAAGATAAATGTTTCTACTTAGGGGGGAAATGCATCTCCATTAGCCGCAGGTTATGACAGTCTCAGAATTAAAGCCTCTACGATAGGTGGTTTTTATCTGGCCTCTGAGAAAACTCGGTGATGCGATGCACCAGCTCCTAGGAGTGTTTGGGGCTGGCCTGGCGCTGCCCAGTGTCCTGCTTGCATAAGGCCCTGGCCGTGCCCCGGCCTGGGAGGGACGGCCTGGGAGGGACGGCCTGGACGCAGTGCGCTTGAGTCCCAGGGGTAGTGATAGCTGTAATGTGTTAAGTGCCTAATGTGTTTGGACGTTTGTGTTACATACTGTACCTCCACCTTCTAATCTGTGCAGCGACCCTAGGAGTTAGGAATTACGCCCCTCCTTGCACAGATGGGGAAGCTAAAACCCCCGAGAAGTTAAACACGAACACAGCGGGGACTTGAACCTAAGTCTGAGGATGTCACAGCCCTGGCTCCACTGCACCGTGCTGGGAGCCGCCTTTCCCTTACAGCTCAGTCTGTCTTTAGCACATCTGGGGACCTTTTGCCTTGGGGTTAATGCTTTCAGCAGCCTGTATCCTCAGGGAGATGAGCGAAAATGCTGCCGACACATTTGCATGTACTTCCAGGGCTTCTTCCAACCTCTCCCAATTTTTTCTGAACCTTGGAATGTTCTGGTTGTTTCTAATCCTACAGTGGCCCTTGGAACTGTTTTGAAGGGCCCACTAGTGAGCCCCGCTGCTCTGTGTGTCCTTGACCACAGAAAGGGCCTCCTTTCCCAGTAGAGGACTGCTCCCCTGAGGGTACTGGGGGAGCACTGGCAGAGGCTGGGAGAAGGGACCCCTGGGCAGTCATGGAGGCCCCTGGATGGCAGAGTGACAAAGGCAGATCTCCAGCTCTGCCTTCAGCCATCACCTGGTGGCAGGTGTCACTCTATTCCCTTCCCCAGACCAGAAGGGCCAGAAGACAGAGACACTCCCTGCCCAGTGTCCCTCCAGGAGAAGCCTCGTGGAGGAAAGAGCACATCCCGGTGACGTCCAGGACCAGCTACACAGCAGCCAGTACCTTGTTCTGTCTGCCTTCTCTTGGTTAGCCATCCTTCCCTCTCTTCCGAGTGGAAACATCACAGAACGCCCTGGAGGCAGTGAATTTGCAAGGAGCCAGCTGGTGGAGCTGACGTGTGCTAGGTGATGGGACTCTACCCCGGGGCAGCTATAGGGCAGGCACCTGCCAGCGAAGGAGATGCCTGGGCAGAAAGAATTGCCTCAGCCGCAGTCACAGCTCCAGGGACGACAGCCAGTGTCCACTGGGAGACAAAGCAGTGGTCACCTGATGGCTCTGCCTGGAGCACACATGGGCCCACCCCTGCACAGCCTCCCTGGGGCCCAGGCTTCCCAGGCCTCCCGGTCAGCTGGCTCCTCTCAGGCTTTGTCCAGAGGGAAACTGGAGGTCAAATGGCAAGAGCAGCAGATTTCCCCACCCTCCTTGCCCTGGGGCTTGACTGTCAGGGTCCCTGAGGGCCCAGATCCCACAGATGATACCTCCATAGTTCCAACTTCCACTGGGACCTGGCCACACAGACCCCAGGAGTGTAGTAGCACCCAGTTACTGCTGATCTCAGGGGGCCTTGTGGCTGCCATTTGGTGTTTCCATCCCCCAGTAAATCAGTTCCCTCATTATATTCCCTCTCTTTCCATCCTCGAGACCTGAGTGTCCCACCGACCCTCTTCCATTAGATTAGCTCTGAACCGAGCCTGGCCATCTTCCTCAGATCAACCCTCACACACTCCTGTTTGACTAGCGAGGTGAGAAGTGGCTTGTTCAGGGTCACCAGCTGGTGGGGGCTGAGTCAGATGAGGCCTGGAGAAGACTGAGTGCCTCCAGCTGTCCCTGGAGAACGTGAACTCCTAAGCCTCGTTTTTCCCATCCCCCCCAAACCAGCATGACCTCATCATGGTGTCTGTAGCATTAGAAGGCACCCCACTGCACCTGGGAACCTCTCCCTTGGGGTGGGCCCTCTGGACAGGGTAGGCCCTCTCCTTATCCAGTCTCAGTGGACAGAGCTTTCCTATGACCCCGCAGTCAGTACGGGGGAGCACATCTCCCGCTCTGGACGCAACCTGCTGCTATACAGCTGGGCCTCCGGGCTCTCCTCAGCAGAAGCTCAAAAGTTAACTGGTTTTTGTCAAAGTTATTAGTGGTCTCCGCAGGGATGAGTTTAAAGCTGGCCTTGGAGGAGTTTGTGCCCACCAGAGTGCGGGCTCAAGGGGGAAAACTGAAAACAACCATTTGCCCTAAAATCTTAGACTATGAGAGTCATACAACACAGTAAAATGGTCATACAGTCATACAAAACAGTAAAAAGAGCATCGAGGGTAAACAGGCTTCCATTTTATAGAGGAGAAAATCGTGGCTTCAGGCGGTCATGTGACTGCAGGTCACATGGCGGGTTGGTGGTGGAACCAGGCCTCAGCCCGCACTCGTCCTTGCCTGGCTGCTCGCTGCCCACTGGTCAGGGGGCCTGTGAGCAGGATGCTGGGGCCTGAACCTGCACACAGAGCCCACAGAACTGGCTTGTCATCAGTCAGAACCCAGCAAGACACACAGGAATCTGGTTAGAGACACCCAGGGATTGGGACAATCCGAGATTACTGCTGTCGTCATGGAACCAGGCGTGGCGTAGCTGTTCCTCTTGGTAAAGATTTCATCTATAAATATCTTAATTTTATTTACAAACTTGTCTGGCACATAGTAGCATGCATTATTAATAGAGTAGCTTAATACGCTCTACTAAAGCGGCATTCTCTTTGCAATGTAAAATGAACCTCTCCTCTGCGCTGTCCTTTCCAGCGCCCTGTGAGAGCAGCGCATGCTCAGAATATTAGAGCAGGTTTCTGTTGGGCCTCACATGAAAAACAGAAGAAGGGACGTCTCTGGGACAGCTCTAGTCTGATGATTCATGGAGAAGCACATCTCTGAGTGATGTGTTCTCCCAGCCTGAGCTCTGTGTGGTGGGCTGCTGACCAGGGAACGCGTGTGGTTCTGAAACTCTTATTCTCCCCCACTGCCCAAGTTTGCCCGCTACCTCCTATGGTGAGTCACGGCGATTTCATCTGCCACCCGCGGCCTTGTGAGCGCTACAACCATGGGACGGTGGTGGAGTTCTACTGTGACCCCGGCTACAGCCTCACCAGTGATTACAAGTACATCACCTGCCAGTATGGGGAGTGGTTTCCTTCCTATCAAGTCTATTGCATCAAGTCAGGTGAGCACCTCCAGCCTGGCTCCAGCCCACGGCCGCGTTCAGGCTGCTCCCAGCGACTGCAGGCTGTCCTGAGTGCCCGCCCTCCTCTGCCTCCGGCCTGAGGAAGAGCTACGGAAACCCATCTTCGTGGGTCATGCAGGTCTTGGTGCTGGGCCTTGTGCACAGGGACAGGAGTTTTAACCTGCCCGTCCCCAGGTTAAAATGCTGACCCTCTGAGCAGGGTCCCTGGACCCTGAGTCGTCGAGAAAGGACATCTGGCCTTTATATTCTATCTTTTCCCAACCTTATCCTCTTCCCCTGGCAAAGACACAGCCTCCTCGGTGTGACCCTAGTGATTTGTAACTCTATCTTTCTCTTCCATCGAAGCACACAGGTCAGAACACAGTGAGAGTCCAGTCCCCCCATCTGCTGTTTCTCCACGGTTTCAGTGAATCATGCTGAGCTGCAGTCTAAACTACATTTCCCAGAATATTTCAAGAGCGAGACCACATTCACATAGCTTTTATTACAGTATTATTATAACTGTCCTATCTTAGTTGTTATTGCTAATTATGTGCCTACATGTACTATTTAAACTGTATCATAGATGTAGGGGAAATGCTGTTTATATAGGGTTTGGTCTTATTCAGTTTCAAGCATCTATGGCGGGTCTTGGAATATATGTCCTGCAGTTAAGGGGGATGACTGTCTTTATAGGAAAGACCTGCTCTCCTATACAAATGTAGGCTGTTTGCAAGCTTCAGGGCCTCATAATGAATAACAAATTACCAGCACTGGTCTCAGCACGCTAGTAGTGACCACCTGACAGAGATGTGGGCACCAGCACACCCCTCACCACCTGACCTGAGTAGTGGTGGTTTCCCCGGACACAGCATGCGGGGGAGGAGAGAACCCTTTCATTCTCCTCCCAAGGAGCAGGTACATTATCTAGCTCCATACCAGGCTCACACCCAGGCCTGGAATGGGGCCACGCCAGGCTGTGTGCAGCCTAGCAGTGCCCAGACTGGGGACGGGTCGATGTGGTGGCACCCTAATATGAGGCAGCCTGCATGGGGAGTGCCCAGAGGCATGCCGTGAATGTCTCATTTACCAGATCAGTCCAGCAAATGGGCACACGGGAACCCTCCTGCCCCTCCAAGCAGGGACCTCGAGCTCTCTGTTCTTCCCCACGCAGAGCAAATGTGGCCCGGCACCCACGAGACCCTCCTGACCACGTGGAAAATCGTGGCATTCACGGCGACCAGCGTGCTGCTGGTGCTACTGCTTGTCATCCTGGCCAGGATGTTCCAGACCAAGTTCAAGGCCCACTTTCCCCCCAGGTTAGTGATGCAGCCTTGGCAGCTCTCAGCCAGTGGGGGACGCTCGGTGCAGCCTCCCTGAGCTACAGGGAGAGACCACGGGGAGCCAGAGCTTGATGAATGCAGTTAAGGTTGGGAGCGGGAAGGAGCACTCAAAGCACACTCTTGGGACATTTGGAGGGTCAGAGCCCCATGCTGGAGAAAGGGCTCATTGCTCTCTTTCTGCTTGTCCTCCGGGAGGTCCTGTCTCCCTCCTCCCTTGGATCTTCTCTCAATCCTTCCTGTGTCTAGAGGCAAAAGTGGGGTGTGAGAAGGGGTGCCAACTCAGGGCAGTGCCCACATGCTGCCCCACCCAGAGCGCCATCTCCATCGCATGGACAGCAGCTTCCAGCCCACAGGGTGATGAGAAATCCACAGGATGAACTAGGAGACAAGGTCAAAGGTGTGTGACTCAACAGAGAATCAAAACCAATGTGCAATGTTGGAAGTGTCAGGAAGAAGAAAGCTTTCTGGATGAGGGCATCAGGTTAGGGCTGACACCTGTGCCCCAAGGAGGGTCTGCGTGGGTGCCGGGCCACTGCAGGTGGGGTTCCTTCCTCCTCAGCGGCACCAGTGAGCTCAGGTTGGCATCTGCACCCTCCTTCCGGATCATCATCACCAAAGCTGAGTTTGTCAGACTTGCCCCTGGTGGGTCTGGCTGCGCCCAAGGCAGTCTCCTTATTTGGGACCCTCACATTTCAGAGAAGGGCACATGTTTTTGGCCACAGGAACAGTCCGTCCCCCAGAGTTATGTATACCACCCCCTGCAAAAGAGAATATTGCTAAGTGGAAAAGACGGTTCCAGAGTTAACCACATCCCTCTTCCCTCCAGGAAAACCAAATGTGGTTCTCACACGTGCCAGCCAGGCCAGGAAGGAGGGACGCAGGTGGGGAGACACTAAAGACACCTCTGTCCATGGCTCCCCTTAACTTTGCACCTCCGACCACATCCCGTGGCCTCTTACCTAGCAGTGCTCCCCCAGCTGGTTGAGGGCCCCCACAATGTGCCAGGGGCCCCACAACCTGATGGACACAGCACTCTCCCAACATGTGCTGTGGCCGTAGGGCTTCCTACATCCCTCCCCTGGCCCCAGGGTGTCAGTGCCAGCCCAGCCCCACAGACCAGCCCTTGCCAGGGTGCTGGAACCTTCCGTCCTCTCAAACCTGCTGTCCGCTCTCCGTCCTCACGGTGGTTATTTACTCATCGGGGGACCGTATTCCATCATCGAGCAATCACATTATCTGCAGAAGACCTGC
>RJWH01000514.1:694595-731438 GCA_004363575.1 Solenodon paradoxus | reverse complement strand
GGGGAGGGAAGAGAGAGGCTGGGGAGGGAGGAGAGAGGCTGGGGAGGGAGAAGAGACAGTGAGAAGAGTCACAAACAGGCCAGACACAGCAACTTACTATCTCCCCAGCCTTCACCTCTGACACCTAAGCCCTGACTTCATCAAGCCCTGCAGACAGTTCTGCCTCTCAACCCTCAGCTGAGTGAGTCTCCAGAAAGGACTTCAGGTGCCCCATTTCCACAGTCCTGGGTCACACAGAAGCTGACTAAATTGACTTAGAAAACAGGCATCATTCTACTCAAAACTGATTCCTCTCTATTCATCGTGTGCATATCTGCTCCCTTAGCTCCTTTGTATCTCCCATGGCACGTGTGTTCTGATCTAAAATGGGAGATAGGATATCAGGACAGAAGGAACAAGGACTCCCAGAGGGAAGCTCAACCCAGAAGGGGCAGAAGTCACCTCGACTTCTCAGAGGGACCTAGTCCATTTCTTTTATTTCTGCCCACACTGTGGTCACTTAGCTTCTTAGAGAG
Organism: Solenodon paradoxus; assembly: GCA_004363575.1. Lineage (NCBI taxonomy): Eukaryota > Metazoa > Chordata > Mammalia > Eulipotyphla > Solenodontidae > Solenodon > Solenodon paradoxus. The sequence continues at coordinate 730,923 of RJWH01000514.1, read as the reverse complement.
TATCTATCTTGTTGATTTGTTTTTGCTTCCATGGTTGTAAAGATGCTGAGAAGCCTTGTCCGTGTGTCACAAATATTTTCCAATGAACTTCTCTGTGCCAGGAGCTGGACACAGGAGTTCAAAGAAAAAGCAGGACAGGCTGGCACACCTGGTATATTTACTGAATCAAAGAGAGAATGAAAGAATGACAGAATGAGTATAATTTACACAGGGACAGAGATCATGACTGAAGTATCTTGCCTGACACGCAGTAGACACTGAGTATTTGTCATGCATTGTCTACAAAAATAGAATATAAAACTGAAGAGTGAGGATGAGGCCCTGGGTGGAACCAGGGGCTACAGCACCTCAAATAGGACACATGGGCCTGCATAGAGGAGCAATGCTACAGCTTAAACTTGGGGGTAAGTAGGGGGACAAAGGTGTCCTAGACAGAGGGAACGGTTGGACAGAGGCCTGGAGAAAAGAGCACTTCCAGGCAATGGACTGCGGAAGCAGTGATGAACGCAATATGCAGGTCTCCATTCTCCCTTCCAATGGAGCAGTACAGACAACTCTGGAACAAATAGATGAAGTGCATCCCCTGTTCCTCTGCCCCGCCCCGAGGGTCCTGCAGGAGCTAATGAGCACGAGATCTTCAAGCTCCCCGAGGAGGCCAGATGCTCTCATTAGACTTAACTTTCTCTGAAGTTTACTAGGGAAGCAATAGTTTGCTTTTAATTATACAAGGATAATGTATCCTGAATACGCCTTTTTAAAAAATGCTGCCCTTCCCCACAGGCACTCATTACCCTACCTCCATTTGAGACTCTTTTGGGTAAATGGACCAAGGGAAAATGAGCTGCTCTATCAAAGGGGAAACTGGGAGCCAGGGAGCCTGTCCACTCCTGAATCCTCTCTGAGCAGCAAGGGAAGGGGCATGTGGAAGGGGCTGCTGAATTTTCCCTGTTCCATTGCTGGTATGCCCTTGGGGAGCACAGGAAGGGTGTAGCCCAGTGGAGTGAATAGCAGAGATTTGGTGAATCTGCACCCGGCAAAGTGGGTGGTCTGGGTTGGGCTGGTCAAGCTAATAGGCATTTTTGTCTTATTTGGCTTGTTTGGGTTTTGTTTATTTTTGCCTTAACAGTACAGGCTGACTTTTGATGCTGCCCCACCGTGGACTTCCCTTCCGTCCAGCCACAGTTCACTTTGCTCCAGTCTGGAAATCATTTCTGGGTTTTTCCCTCTGTGAACTTTAAGGTTTCAGGAACAGCTGACCTGAAAAGAATCCTGAGAGGCCTTCTCCAGAGCACTGAGTGGGTTCAGAAATACATGCAGAGGCACAGCCCCGCTGGGTCCATCAGGGCCTGCGTCTGCTTAGAGATGGAAGTCACCAGCTGGAGAGCTTCACTCCCAGAGAGAGAGAAGTAACCCTGGGTGCTTACCCATTTCTATTTCCCATATAAAGACAGTTCCATTGACCCAGCTGTCTCAGAAAATTTGATAAAAACTGGAAGTTGTTTGGGAAATAAATCTCATTTCAAATGATGGAGCCCAAGATAGGGCTGACCTTGAGGAAAAGGAAGAGGCCCTCCATGTCCATGTCATCATGGACATTGAATGCTAAGGCATTTGATCAACATGAGGATAACCCACTTGTGTAATGCACTGTGTTTGGTATCAGACTCCCCAAAGAGGTACCTGGTTTCTGCCCAACATGGTGTGCTGACTCCTTGGAGTAGAGCCTGGTCTGCCAACAGATGCCCACACAAGGCCATGTCAATGAGCTACTACCTCAGGCTGCTCAACTGTCATGGGAAAGGGGTACTGACCCAGTCTCTGGAGTATGAGGTAGGTAAGCAGGGGCAGACACCAGGGAGGGTGAACAGAGGAGCAATGTTGCAGCTTACCCTGAGGGTTAAGGATGCAGAGAAGAGTGTCATAGGCAGAAGGACCTGTATAAACAAAGGCCTGGAGAGAAGACATAAATGAAAAGTTCATGGGACTGAAGGAGTTCAGCGTGTAGAATGACTGGTAAGTGATGACCCACGGAGACTTTGCCATCACAAAGTTGCTTGAAAACATGCTCAGGAGGGAGGGATTTTGCAGCAGTAGCTAAGCATGTGAGCTCCAAGGTCAGATTTATATTAAGAAAGATGATTCTGGCTACAATGTGGAAGATCTATTGGTTATATGGAAGGTTGGCAAGATGGAAGCTGTTGCATTGATCGGGTAGAGGAAGTTGTGGTGGGACCTGGCCATGGTAATGGTGAGACTGGGCAGGCGTGGGAGTCAATACAATTTGGTGATTGATTAGACAGTTGACTCTCTTGGAGAGGAAGGAATCCAGGATGAACTTTGGTCATTGATCTATAAACAAAGAACCCAAAGCAAATGAGGATGGAGAGAGAAATGACAAATTAACCCTGCAGGTACTCATGAGAGATCCAAGATTAGATGTCCAGGAAATTTGGATTTGAAGTCATGTTAAAAGCCAATGATGAGGTCAAGTTTGAATACTGAATACATAAAGTGAAGAGGAAAAAAATGAAATCCCAAGGAAATTACATATTTAATGGTAAGACCATACAAGAAGCTTAACAAGGGATGGTCAAAATGGTATCCAAAAACCTAGGAAGAGGTTGTATCTTGGAAGTTAAACTTAGAAGAAACAGTTATGCCCTTGTATTACAGGAAAAAAAAAATTAGGCTTATCAAGAATTCAAAACCATATACTGACCATTTGGTGAGAGGACTTTCCATGAGCTAGAGGAGGTAGAAGTCTAACTTCTCTGAGTTCAAGAGAGGCTGAAGTGTGAGTGAGGACCAAAAGAGTCAATAACTTTTCAGAAAGTTGATTGACTGGTTGCTTGTAAGACCAAGAAGTGCTAAGACTGTAAGGGAATTGTTGTATTAAGTTTGAAGGGACTTAAATAGGTTGAATGTTTGTAAGGAAGGAAAATAGAGAAAGACAGAGGAGATACTGAAAATATGGAGAACTAAGAGAGAGTCCTTAATGCCAGGACATTTGGGGGCAGGAGTAGAAGAAAGGTGGAGAAGAGAAAAATAGGAGGATCAACAGCTATACAAGCAGGAAAGACTTTTCCACTGTGCTAGGGAGAAAGGTGGAGGGTAGGGGAGTGGAAAGCCCTAGAGAAGCATTAAAATAATCACATGACAATTTTTTAATCTAGAGAAAAAGCTGGGTAGGAAAATTCAGAGGATGGTACACATGCTGAATACTCAGCTGAGCCTACAATCTTCTGTTTATAGGATCTCCAATGTTCAAAAAAGTGTGATTTTCTCCCCAGCATTGCTTACTAACCAAAGTGGAAGTAAAGAAGGGAGGAGAATGGATTGTCAAAGGACTGGGATTTCGCCAGGGTGGGGCATGGACAATGAAAGGAATAGTGACAGGGTTCTCATTAGAGAATGGTTAAGACAAAAGAACATGAAGAACAGATGAATAAAACAAAGACGGAGGCATTGCCAGGAAGGAAAATTATTGCCACCTAGAGCTCAGAAATCCCAGTCCAGTAAAAGAAAGCAACACACAAAAATCTTTAGAAGAGCTTGGACAAGACAGTGGGCCTGAGAATGCGTTGCTTCTAACACTTCAGATTAGAGAGAGTCGTAGTTTCTGGGGGAGGGTCTAGTCTACTCGGTGTTGACCAGCAGCATGGGGGGCTGAAGCAGGGTGAGTAACAGGTTACTGGCGATTAACAGTGGATTGGTCATCTGGAGGCATCAGTGATAGGTCATCTGTGCTAAGGCTGAGGTCACCCTCCTTGATGACAATGGCTAAGGAGTAGGGAAGATGATAACCCAGTTCTTGCGGTATCTGATGGTGAGAAAAATGCTCAGAAGATCGGCAAATGCCAGGGATCACCAGATATAGAGCATATCATAGTAGATGGTGATTATGTTCAGGGGTATACATAGAAATGGTTCCCACAAAACTTTGGGAAGCAAAGACACCAACTCCTGATCCTGATATACACCAGGAATGGAAGAGTGAGCAGTTGCTACCGTAGAGGATTATAGAGGAAGTTTGTCTCTCAGTGTATCACCAAGACCATGGCTTCCATGATAGCTGAACAAGTACTATGGCAGAAGATTTAAGGAGGTTAGTTTACCAGGGATCAGGGCTTCCATCTAGTCATTTGGAAGAAAGGAACACAAAGAATGCAGTCAGGGAAAAGCAGATACGGCTCATGGGAAGGGGCGCACAGGGGGTCTAGATGGCTGGAGGTCAGGGAAAACAGAGTGGAGTGGACTGGAGTCACTAGGTATGCTAGAGGGACTAACGAGCCAGGGAACAGAGCGCGTGTCCTGGAGTCCCCATCAGCAGTCAGTGGGAGTCACTGGTTCACTAGATTCTCATTAAGCGTGGGAAATACTGGATCACACTCCATTGTATCTCGATGCATCTGGCTTGTGGAACCCACTGCCACGTCTCCAGTTGGCCAGCCTGCCCCACTCCTGCAGGGCTCTACCCCGACTAGTCAGGTGTCCCCTAGTCAAGGTGGCCTGTTTTGGAATGCGAAACTCCCACAACTGCTGCCTTTGTGAAGCTTGCAGCTTCCTGCTGTCAATCCAAGTCTCTTACCAGGAACTCATTCCATGCCACATGCCATATAATGGATGAATGATTTTTTTTCTTAAATTAGGATTTGACAGAGTAATTGTAAATTGGTATTTTGCTTAAAAACCCTTTCTGGGAGCTTATAAAATGACATTAGAGAAAAACTTACTCAGCAGAGATTTTTATAAGATGTAGCATACTGAACTGTACTTAAACATATTGAATGTGTATGTTATCACCAATAAAGAGAAAAAAAGCCAGTTGTCTCATTTTTGAAATATTTAAGTGACTTTCCCACAAGCAAGACCTCTTAGCCTCATAGGTTCAAATGGCTGGTGTTTAAATGGCAGGTTGTGTCTCTTTGGATGGACATTGCAATTCTCGACAAAAGAAAGGAACAGTAAGCAAAACTTGTCTGCAAAGCCCCGGGTGCTGAGATTTAAAATAATAAAAAAAAAAAAAAAACACTTGTAAATTTGCTACTTTTGTCTAAGAAATACTCATGTTCCAAGAGCATGGACCTTAGTTTATGAACTTCTTATTCCTAAACTAGAGTCTAGTGTTTGATAGCTCCAGCAAAGTGTTTGAAAAGCTGAGCAAAACTGATTTTTCAACAGGACAAATTAGAACTCAGCATTAAGAAAATAATTAAACCTATTCTTGGGGAAATTTTGCCTAAGACCAATATGGTGGAAAGAATAACCCATTTGCTGATAGTGATACTGGAGAGAACAAAGGCCTTCTACATTTTCTCCACATTCTACCCAAGGTGGCTGCCTGGAGTAGGGGGCTGGGTCTAATTATTGTGTTTCTCTAAGGTTGTATTGTCCTCTCTGTGTCTGATCTGTTCCATTTGTTCAATAGCTGGGCTCATGCCCTAATGTTACACGCAAAGCATACTGACGGAAGGGAGGGAGGGATGGAGGGAAGAAGGAAGGAAGGAAGAAAGGAAGGAAGAAGGACAGGAAAGGAAGGAAGGAAGGAGGACAGGAAGGAAGGGAGGAAGGAAGGAGGACAGGAAGGGAGGAAGGAAGGAAGACAGGAAGGGAGGAAGGAAGGAGGACAGGAAGAAAGGAAGGAAGGAAGGAGGACAGGAAGGAAGGAAGGAAGGAAGACAGGAAGGGAGGAAGGAAGGAGGACAGAAAGGGAGGAAGGAAGGAAGGAAGGAGAAAAGTAGAAATTCATCCCTGAAACCCTCTCACTTCATGTTCAGCATCAGCCTGTAATATCCACCAGACGATGTTGGCTGAGCCCTGTGAGATCAGGATGGGCCCGTCTACATGGTCCAGGATGACCACCGTGTCGGTTCAGAGAACCCATTCCTTTGTCAAATCCGAGCCTGGAATAGAATGGCACGTTGTGCAGGTGTCTCGTCACTATCTTCCTTCTCTCCCAGATGCCACAAGTGTAAGATTCAAGGCCCCAAAGCGCTTCTGCTTGACCCGATGAGGAACAGGCCTACAACCCTCTCTGTTCGGTGGTCCAGCCGCCACTATGAAGACGTGTAACAAAGGCGCTCCCCTTCTCACCCAGCTGATACTCGGTGGGCAATGAGTCACGCTGCAAGGACTTAGGGCCAGGAAGTTCCAGAGCCAATCTCTCTCCCTACTGTCCTGTGTGCTCACCTCCTCCAGTCCCTCTCTCAGAAAGGGACCCGACCCTGCTGGAACCTCCGGCCCCTCTTCCCTGGCCTCCCCGGATGCCCCCTCCTCCTCCTTCTCACCAGTCAGAACTTGTTCAAACAACACTTGGAGTCCCACCTTCCCTGGCATGTCGGGTGAGGAAATGACTGGAAACCTGACAGTCTATCACTGCCAGAGAGTGACAATTAAAAAAAAAAAAGATTCCAGTTACGAGTGTAAGTTTAAAAATGTAACTAAAAGCCTTCATCAAAGTTTAAAGAGCTTCTTGCGCTTTTAGCATTTGCTTATTCTGATTTATTGACAATGACACACCTAGGAACAGTCATCTCTGCTGAGGCAGTGAAGTAATGGACTTCAGGGGGAGAGAGAAAAAGAGAGAGAGGGGGAAAAAAGAGAGAAAAAAACGAGAAGGTACAGCTCGCAGAAGAGAGGCCGCTGATTACAGCCCACTAATTTGTTATGCACTCCGGCAAATCAGCGGTGATTCATATGACAAATAAGGAGAAAAAATTAACAGCTGTCATGTTGTGATGTGTTAATTTCCTGACAGTCTCTGCACTGAAGCCAATTACTGATTTAAGGGCAGGGAGAGAGAGCCCTGTTCAAGCTTCTAATTAGGCTTCTTCAAGACTAAAAGGATAAAAGCAAAAATAAGAGCAAGAGAATGAGGCAGGTAGCTGGGCTTCACAGAGCTCACATGCTTTTAAAGCCCCAGTTAAATAGCTTTAAGCTTAAGTGTGTTTAAGATAAGAATTTAGAAACATTTATTCACTTTTATCCCTGACCTGGTGGTTTAGGCTTTTGTGGAGTAATTGGGAGTTGAGCAAGGCCCAGGGCTCTCGCTGCCCTCTTTCTGCACGAGTCCGGCCTCTCAGATGTAATCTACTAATAATACCTTTGTTTAGTCATGTCAACAACCATTCATCAGCATGGTCGACGAAGGCGGGCGCCCCACCAGCCTCCTCTTCCTGCTCTGGGACGATGCAGAGCACGTGAAGCCTGCGGTTGTGACTCCACCGCACGAGAGGGTCCTGGGGGCCTTGGCCCCAGAAGAAGGCCTAGCATGGGGGTTACTAGGGCCTGGGTCTTAGACAGCAAGGTGACCTCCACACAGACCCAAGAGAACTGACATTACTGGCTTGACCTTGACTCCTCCGACAGACTGTCTTATCTGACTCCAGTTACCTTGTTTGTCATCTCCATTATTTTAGCTTCTGTTTTTCCAGAACATGAACAAATCTGCTCTAGGGAACTGAAGAGACTCTCACAGGAAGGGGGAGGGGACTTGACCAATGGGAGACTCCTCCTTGGCCATTATAGGCACATGAGGACTCCCCCCACAGCTCTCCATTACAGAAGCTCTTCTCCAGTCATTGTCATCCATAGAGAAATGGGATATTGAGAAGCCAGGTGTCAATGAGTATGAACAGCTACACAGGTGACTCTCTTGATAGTGCCTTCCAGAAAAAGCAAGTCCTTTCTCATTTATACCCTTAGCTCTTTCCTATGGCTTTTTCAAAAGCTCTTGGTAAATTTATTTTTCAGTCCTTAGAAACCAGCTGCCTCATGGGCTAATGTCATGGTTACTTTGAAACCCTTTGGGCTCCCTGGAAAGTCTTCTCCAAAGATAGAATTCATATCTCCCAATAGTCAGTGTGTACTGTCTTGTAGTTGGGGAAGATCCATCAGGAGTCTCTGGTTGCCTGTGATACAAAAGAAGGAAAAGAGAATAGAAAGGAGGAGGCAGAGAGGGAGGCAGGGGTTGAGGGAAGAAAAAGAGAAGAAAGGCCATCCTTGTGCTCCACGTGAAGACAGAATTTCTTGAATCACAAGCTAAAGCATCTAAAAAGTTCTTGCTTGGAAGTGGCTGGACACAGAACCTCACACAGTGACCATGGGACTTAGAATCACTACCTTAGTGCTGATCCAAACTTACCCAAACTTTTTTGCGTGGGTTTCCTATCAGATGGGATCTCCCTCTGGTGATGGACAACCAGGGGCACATCCTCTAAGCCCAACTTTGATGAAAAAAGGGAGAACCAGGTTCTTCTCTATTGCTTACCGCAAGGTCCCGTGTCCGGTTGACAGGGCGAGTTTGTTAGAAACAGGCTGCACTCACCGGCTTTGGGGTGCATCCATGTCCCCTCCAAAACAGAGGGAAGCGCACACTCAGACACTGGGGTGAGAGGAGTGAATTTCGAAAGAATGACCCTCGAAGTAGCAGGAGTAAACGTGGGTGAGATCAGCCGTAAGCGTGCCCCAGAGCAAACGAGTGGATGCAAAGACAGACTTTGCCAAGAGATTCTCGAGAAACTTCGATATTTGTGAATTTCCTTGTGCTTCCTATTGTTTGAAAATACTTAAGGTGATCCACCTAACTTTTTACAGGAGTGCAAGTCGGGAGGAGGGACGGACAACGAGTGAGGGCAGGAGTCCGCTGGCAGCACACAATCGCTGCCGCCTCGCTTTGCAGCATGGACTGGATTCAGATGCAGAGCGGGAGCTGCCTCACGGCAGGACTTTCTCTCCTTAGAGGTTGATCACATGTCTGGGAGGCCCCTAACCTGGAGGCATTGTCAGGGCTCCTGCCCACACCACCCAGCTCAGAGACCTGCGTAGCCCCAGCTGAGGTCACGCCAGCCCTGTGCCCCAGAGAATTGCTGCCTCCTGCTGCCGGAGCGTCTGGGCCCAGGGTAAGCGCATCATTACGACAATTAAGGAATCACTCATGCGTTGACCAGTGAGGGGAAAACAGGTCCCTAGAGCCCCAGCCTCCTCCCAGATGGTTTCTTCCTTTCAGGCAGGTACTCTGATTAAAAGGCTTCAATAGTTTATTTCATTAGGAGTCACTGTAGGTCTTGCCTGAGACAACAGGAACCCTTCCACATTGATTTTGTTGGTGGCTCAACCCTAAACGTGAAGGGATGGCTAAAAGGTAATTCATTCTCTCAGCTTGCTCAATCCTGACCCATTATCAATTGAGTTGAAATATGTCAGCACAGTGAGATATTGAGTGTATTATCTTTTTTAGGAGGGTTTGCTGAGTGAAGAGCACACATGCATTTACCTATCTAAGTGCCGTCCAGCAGACTCATGATTTATTGATTCCCGTAGCGCCCTTCAACTACATCAAGATGTTCTCCAAGACAGTGCCATGTCTCAGGGGGTGCTGTGCTGCTGTGGGGAGAACAGAACATCTTCGGGCGGTGTGGTCTCTACCTCCTCATCCCCACCGGGGCTCTGAGAAGCCCTCGCCCGGTGTGTGAGACTTTGCCAGCCTCTAGAAGTCCCTGTGTGAAAAGGGAAGCATGGACTGAGATGAGGCCCCCAGGGTACTGAAAGGAGCAGCCTTGCTGCCGCCTCAAGGCCATCAGAATGCTCTGAACTAAGACAAGCACATGGCAGAGGGACATGGGGTGGCTGTAGAAAAGGCATGAGAAGCCAAGGAGGCCAAATTACCATGGGAATTCTGACTTTGAGGAAATCTCTAACACCCTACCAGACTGAAAATCTGGGACAGGGATGGGTACGAACAATGGAGAGAGGTGACATTTCAGGGACCTTGATGATCCAGAACATTCGTTAAACATTCCACATGCTGTCTGGAGTGACACAATGCCTCCCTGCTGTGGTTGCAACATCTTCAGTATCCTTGAGAAGACTTTGAGGGAGGCCCTGCTCCCCCTCCTGCAGTTCTGCTTTCTCCACGTGTCCCGTCTGCCTTTGTCTCACTTCCTTGTGGCTTCCTCTCTCTTAACCAGACTTGCCCTGACTCCTTTCACCTCTGGTGGATGCAAATGACCAGTCTAGGTTGCCGGAGATTTGAGAGCAATGGTGAGGAGGCCCCTAAAACAAACAGTGCACACCTGAGCTAACAGGATAGCCAGGTCGTCAGGGCAGGCAGTGAGTGTGGAGTCTGCCACGGGAAGGCCAGTAGGCTCACTCCTTCCTCTTGACCCTGCACTTCCATTCACACCGATGTCTGCTTTCCTTCCATGGGCCACTGAAAAGATGATTCCTCAATGGGGGAGTGAGAGGTAACTTTGGGATCCTAACCAAGTCCACGCATGAAGACCTCATTCTTCTTGTCTGACTTTTCCTTCCAAAGACTTTCAAGGTACTTTTTCTTTTATCTCCCACCTTCATCCCCAGGTACCTGAAAATGTTGCGTGCTTTGATGTGTCTCCAGGGCCAGGCGGCTGTCGCATTTAGGAGGCATAATTTTCTGATGAGCACGTGGCCTTATCAGCTCTTCCTCCCTGCACCGTGGAGTGCTATCAGCACAGCTCTGGGAAGCGTTTGTGTTAGGGAAGCAGCCTCAGATGAGAGGCGTTATGTTGCTACAAAGCTCTCAGATGATGGAGTGCTGGTGCTGAAAGACACATTGAGATAGCGGGAATCCTGAGAATGTTCCCTGGAAGATTAAACAGCAAGAACAGGTCAGAGCAGGCACCCACAGGCTCAATGTGCAGGGAGAGGAGGAATATAAACGTGTGAAGTCCTTTGTTATAAAGGTCAAAGCCCGTTCATTTATCTGCAGTACTTAGGAAGGGTTCTTCTCATTTTACACGTGAGTAAAATGAGCTCTCGGGGATTTCTGCCATATGCTTCATGGGCTCCTGTGAAGATGCCATTAGAGGGTACAGGGGATCTGAAAGTAACTCTTCCTCCAAAGAAGGGCCAGGGCAGGAGGCAGGGGGCTGCTGAGAGAGTAGCAGTGTCTGAGACTGCTGATTACCCTTTGGGACTTGGAGAAAACCAGGCCCTGACTCAGCACTGACAGAAATCCCACTCTCTCCACTTTCAGTCCATCTCATTCTAAATCCTCATGACGCGCAGCTGACAACAGGTGTTGGGCAGGGGCAGATCCTTTGGCCATCTCTCAGTTCCTCTAGGTTGGGTCAGCAAGAAGATATAATTCCAGCCTCTTATGAGGGGTTTTCTGACCTGGAACACAGGGCTCACACACGACTGACTGACAGGGAAGCCCAGAGAGTTATTGGTAAAATGTTATTCAAATGAGAAATGTGCACTCCTGCTGTGCAAATGGATTTCATCAAATTCTCAAAGGAGACTATGACTCCAGAGATTTTAACATGAGCCCCCTGACTGCTTCTGAACTGGCCTCTGAAGTCAGACCCATCTCGAACCTTGGTTCCTGCATTGACTGGCTACCCAGCCCAGACAAGTTCTCTACCCACTACGGACCTAAGTTTCACTAAAACAGAAAGAGGATGATAATACTGCGATCACAAAGAAATGCTGTAGGAATCACATTTGCTCATGGAGCGCTTGGCCGTGTGCCTGGGACAGCCCCATCCATGTGTGTGCTTGGTGGTGGGGGGGATGAAGGCTAGGCTCCGCCTGGCTCGGCTTGAAACCCCCTTCTCTCTGGACCATTTACCCCTCTGTAAAATGGGTACAGACCTAGCCAGGCTGTCATGTGGGGCTACTGTCAGATGATGAGATGACAGAGTGATGAGAAATGGGCTTTGATGAGTGTAAGGTCAACACGGTGACTGATGGGTTTGCCCACAGTTGGACTCACTGGAGGGAGAGTCTCCAACCCCATCCCTTGTGTGGGACGGGGCCGGGCTCTGGGACTCTGCCTGGGGCAGGACTGGAGCCCTCGTCACCAGGTGGCTTCTCTGGGCTCCCCATCCCCAGATCTTCACCTTTTATAAAAGCTCCAGTATAGCTGGGGGAGGGGAGATTGCATTTTAATTTAATAGGGAGAATAATTCACGTGCTTATAATGAAATGCGACAAGCAGAACATAACAAGTAAATACACTACAAACTACGTTGCAAGCCTCTAAGGTAACAGAAAATAACTAGTTTTAGTTGCTTTTTTATCTATTATGAGGAGTGTCAAGCATTTGACAACAGAGTATTTAATAAAAAAATACTATAATTTGTGTTTAAGCGATAGCAATAGATATTACATTTATTTTATTTCTATCCAAGGAGACAGGTTTGGGATTTCTTAAAGGAATTAAGAAATACAAAGTGAGAGGTTTAATGGGCCTGAGATGAGCAGGCCGTGGCTGGGGCTCCCTGGGCTTGCCCGTATGGACACAGTCAGCTGGGGGCGGGTTCTGTGCCCAGCTGTGCCCACCTTAGTGCAGAACTGAGGGGAATACGAGCACATATTCCAGGAAAAATACCCAGGGACCAGCTGAGGTGGTGCTGGGCACCTGCACACAAGGTCTCTGCTGGGGCCTCAGGCCCCCCTGGGGAAAACCAGAATATTTCAGAGAAGAAATGAAATTCTAGAACACATGTCATTAATGAGCCCCAGGAGAGAAGCACAGGAGGGTCAGAGCTTGATAGCTGGTAATAGTGAAGATCAGAAACAATGTAAATGTTCATCAAAGACAAGTAGAAAAACAAGGTGATACTTTCCCCAGAGCATGCATGTTACCAAGCTGGGTTCATAGGTGGACCCGCACTTGCAGTGGTGATGGAATATAACATGACATTATGTAGATGGAGACACTCAGATGTAAACACATAACACACGTTGTTGAAGGATGTGTATGCACCTGGGTATATGGGCACATGTGAACACATGCATGTGCATGCAAGTATGTAACACGTGAATCAGAAGGCTATCCAGCAAAGCCACTCATGACTACCTCAGAGAAGAGAGAGGTCAGAATGGGGCCGGAGGTGGTGGGAACATGTCATGGTCCACTCAGCAGCCCCCTAGGAAGGGCACAGATCTTTCTACTTTTTTAATATCTACAACAAATACAGCAAATGTTAGTGTTTGTTAATTCTTAGCTACTTAACTCATCTCTGTACTCACCCCCCTGCCCCCTGCAAAAAAAAAAGAATAAAAATTGAAGAGTAAGCAAGGATAGCTGTGTCATCAGGGGAGGTGTCCAGAGGCTAAGAGAAGGTCTGGTTATGAGTTAGTGACTCAGGAAGACTAGAGTCCCATCTGACTTAATTTTAGTAATGGAGACCAAAACTTGGGGTTCAGATATCCCCAAAACCCTTCTGGTTCTGACATCTTGCCCATGTCAATCAACTGAAAAGTTCCATTTGAGTTTAGGAAGGAGGAGAGCAAAGAAGGCTGACAGAGGAGGGTGAAGTGGCTGGGGCTGGACTTCGACATCAGGAAGGGCTTGGACGGGCAAGAGAAGGATGAGCGGCATCCCTGGGAGTGGAGGCAGCCTCAGGTCACGCTGTGGCGAGAGGCCTACCTGGGGGCAATCAGCAGTGGGCCACTGGGTCACCGGGCAGGGGGTAAGGTGTTACCGTCACTATCTCCACGTGGCTACTGGTCGGGATAAGTCTCATGTGACTCTGGAGAGCTTCTGCCCTTCTGAGCATTACCACTGCTCATCTCCTGCCCAACACCAGCACAAAGTGATGTCAACCCTGTGACCAGATTCCCTAATTTACAAGAGAAACTGCAGCCCCTTCTCTACAGGTGACCTCTTAATTTCCAGATATGCTGCTCTACGTACTACACGTCTTTCGACTGTGTTTGGAAAACAGTGCATGTGTCTACTGGGCTTCCAGAAATGGGTGAGGAGTCTTGGAATGGAAGAAACTTCCACTGTGGGTTTCAGCAGGAATTCCCCCCTGGGACCCCCAAGATGGGCCATCCTTCCTGCACTCAACAACTGGCAGTCAGGTAGATGAGTCGCCCATGCTTGGGCCAGTCCTCCAGACTCTCAGTCTCAGTTTCTTAGGAGTTAAATGGGAATCCTTGATCCCATACTCATGGGCCTTTGCGAAGACTAATCAGTATGACATAGCACGGACGGCATGCGGTAAGCTGTGAAGCACTGTGAGCACGCAGAGCATCAATGCTACCCTCCATGTTGGGCATTGAGTTTTGATAACCAAGGTCAGTGTCAAATCCATTGAGCATGCTCATACTGTATGCTTTGCCTCCAGACACATGTTCTTGAGAATGCCTCATACAGCTCAACACAGTCAATGGTCACATTTGAGAGACTTTTTCCAGGTGAGATCAGACATGACCGTCACCCAGTGGGGCCGTGTCCTGTCCCGCTCCAGTGGCCATCCCAGGCAGAGCATGGAGAAAGAATCCTAGAAAGTTGCTCCCCAACCTGCCTCTCTGCCAGCTCTCATTTCCAGCAGCCCTTCCGAGAACGGTTCCACCTCCAGCCCTGCAGAGTGACTAAGATGGCAGCCCAGGGAAGGGTGAAGACTCACCACTGGAGGGGACCACAATGGAACTGATGCTGCTGGAGGGACACTTGGAGGACTCTGGGGAGAAAACGATTGCTGTCTTCAGGTGTCTGAATAACATGTGTGTGGGTTGGGAGGAACCCTGGAGTTGTCCAACGTGAAACAATAGCCTTGCAGTCAAGAGCTTCCTCTCAGCCGAGGTGCTCACACCAGGGCTAGTGGCTCTTGGAGAGGCATGGGTTCCCAACAGGACTGAGATCTAACTACAAGCCTCATATAATGGTTCTTTGAGCTGAGGCTTCTGGAATACTCTGGGAAGTAAGCATCCCATACATCCATCCTGGAGTATCAAGGAATGGTGTCTCCTCTGCAGCCCAAACCAGCCACAGTGCCCTGCATTGGGCTGGATGAGTCTCTGCAGCCACAGCCCAGACCAAGAAAGAAACAAACACCGACCCGGATGACCTGCGGCCCCCACCATGCATGTCTGCCCAGGTCTGTAGCCCGTGGCACAGCCAAAGCAATTAATAACGTTGGCACCTGGATGAGAGGCCCTGGCAGATTTCCCCTATTCTCCATGTGCCTTCCCAATGCCTGTGAATAAATTAATCCCCTAATACATAATTAACTCGAAGTTGAAAGGTGAAGGCAAACTTAACCAATTTACTGTTCTGGAGCTGGTTTAGTAAGGATCATGTGATTTTAATTCTTTCCGTATGACCAGGTGATGGGGAAGGCGGAAGGGGGAGAGGAAAATGCACAGATTAATTTCATTCCTTAACCTCCCTAATGCGCCTGCTTGCTTGCATCGTGTTGCAGACAGCAGATCATCACATGATTTATGGGACTGACCGCTGCCTGCATCTCTCAGGCTAATGACACACACACTAGAGTCATTGATTTGTATGAGTAGCCCCCACTCTTCATTTATCACAATTTAATGTAAGAGTTTGCAATGCAGAGGAAAAAATCCACATGGGAAACATGGGCCCATAGGCCCAGCCGCCAACCAGTTATGAATCATTTGGTGCCTTTTAATATATAGACTATTCTATTCTGGAAAATGCCCCATAAGGTCATCTTCTTCTTCTGAACATCACGACAATTAAAGTCCCCAAGAAGCTGTTTTAAGATGCATGACCCACCAACACCTTTGTGAGCTCACGCTCTCTTGTAATGCATGCGATCGATTTGCGTCTGAACTCTCCGGAAACCTTCACAAGCCATAACCCACCAAAGTTTCCGAGGGCAGTGCTCTACAAGCCAAGTGTGGGGTGACGAGCCCTTGTCACGGGCCAGTGGGGCCATGTGTGGGCATGGGGCATGGACCCTTCACTGCACAAACAAGGCGGGCCAGCCAGAGGGTCTCAGGTCCCCCAGGGCTAGATCAGCCGCCAAGCTCAACAGCATGGAACGTAGTGCCTTTAATTTCTAATTATCAAAGGTAGCCTGAAGTGAGTACCTGGAAACATACAGAAAAGGAACAAAAGACAAAAGACCAGCAATACCAAGAGCGTCCTGCAGTGCTCAGTCGGAGTGACCACCTGGTGGACCTGCAGGGATATTCAAAGCCTCAGGACAGCCCAGCCTATATTCCTGAAAGGACACAACAATTCCACATTTTAAGAAGAAAACAAAGGGCATTTTTCTTAAAGCAAACATATTATAGGTAAAATGGAAAATATATAACATTTCAAGATAAAATATAAGCCTTTAAATAAATGTGCTTATTAATGAAACTTGGACATGTCTCAGAGGTCCTAGACCATGGACAGTCCACCTTCGACAGGGGGTGTTTCCAGAGCAAAGTCTGGGAAACATTTCCGTTCAGGTCAAAGACTCAGATGCCTTTTCAAGAAGCTCACCTGGGAAATGATTGGCCCACTGTGGTCCCCTTTCCCAGTGTTTTAAGATAAGCATGTAATTCTGTTTTTTAAATTTATATTTTTAAATGTCAGATTAATGGAAAAATGCTGAATTCCAGAGCCAGGCACCCTGGCTGCTGACTGGTGTGAGTGTCACCATATTTCTGCAAACTATGTGCCCCACCAAGGCCAGTCTCTCCCTCAGGACACAGCCCCGCTGCTGCTGCTGCCAAGAGCGGGGCTCCTTGCAAACTATGACACACTTTGGAAAGTGATATTACTCTCAGCAATAGAAGGAGTAAATCTCCTTGGATCACATCATGGGCAGGAAATCAGGCTCCCTCCCTCCAAATGAGAAGCTCTGGGTTTAGAATAAGGAAGAAATAGTTAATCTAGTCACCATATTTTTTTTTTAATCCCTCAAAATCACACTAGGGCTTTTGCCAATTCTTGAATGCGTTCTTTTTGAAAATAATCACTTGAAAATGTCATTTTGTTTCACTAAGTATTTTCATAGCAACTTCATTTGATGGTGAAGTCCACCTACAATGCTTTATTGTTTGCCCAGAAGCCCCTAGCCCCAGGTCTTAGAGAGAGGGAGAAAAAGAAAACTTAAAGAGATGGGGAACTGACCTATTTCCTCCTGATCATTTCTCACAATGCAGTGGGTTGGAGATACATGCAGAAATCTGGGCCATGGTTGGTAAGATCTGAGGCTCACTCATCCATGTGCCCAGCACTGGGCCACCTTCTGGGATCGTGAAGCACATGCTTTGTAAATCTTGAATGAACGGAAGGTGTGTACGTGACTGGAGGAGAGAATGGCTGATGGCAGAATCAGAAAGCAAGGCCCACAGCGTCCTGACTGGAGCCAGGGCAGGGACAAGGAGAATATGCCACTTCTGGGGTGCACTGCAGACTCACTCTGACAGCAGGGACAGTTGTGGAGTGTCAGGGAGTATTCCAGGTGAGGAGACCAGTGTCATTGGCTTCCGGCTGTCACTCTTTCTTGGTGGAATCTGTTTAACTCAACGCTTCATCTATTTCAGGAGCCTGTCCTATCCTTCCCTACCCTACGCCGTCCTGAGACTGTGGGTTGGATAAGTAAGACCTTAGGTTTGTATTTTCATTGACTGGTTCATTCATTTATTCAACAAATATGCAGAGACACCTCCTGTGGGCCAGGGTTCATGCCAGCACCTGGCAGCCTGTGGCTGGACAATGTCCTTCTTGTCATGAAACTTACACTCTGGAGTAAGCGCAAGGGGAGCAGTGTTAAGAATAAAATACATCCTGTAATTTCAGATGGAGGGAGAAGAACATCAGAATGGGTGATCAGGAAAGTGCTCTAAAGAGGTGGCACATAAGCTAAGGATTGAAAGACAAGAGGAGTGTGAGGACCAGAGGGAAGGACGTTCCCAGCAGATTGAACAGCAAGTGCAAAGGCCCCGAGGCAGGTATGAGTCTGACACAACCAGGGAACCACAATAGGTCCAGAGAGGAGGTATCCAGAGAGGAGCCTTATTCATCTGAAAGCATTCACCAGCTTCCTAGAGCCACCCCAGGGCAAGCAGGCCAGGCTGCAAGGGCATAGAGAAACATCTTCACAGGCAGCAAGGCTGAGTCCTGTCTCTGGTGCTGGTGCCAGACCCCAGGTCCGCTCTGCAGGAATCTAGTCAGAGGAGGGCAGTGCACACACCCATCATGGGGTGGCAGGGTGCAGGCTGTGGACTCTCTGAGACGCACCTCACCTGGAGCATCAGGCAGACTTCCCAGACCAGAGGTTTATATAGATGCTTGAAGGAAGAGGAGGAGTTTGCCCTGGGGAGCAGAGGCCAGGAACTACCTATCCAAAGACAGAGAGCCTTGAACATCTTGGAAGCCAAAAGGCTGCTGGATGTGGCTGGAGCACCAGCCACCAGACTGTGAGGGCTGCAGGTGGGAGAAGACACCAGGAGACGGTGGAGTCGATGAGGTGGAGAAAGGGAGCAGTGGAAGGACTTGGGGGCAGAGTTGCCACATCTGGATGGGATGAGCTAGTAGTCAGCCTCTGATGGTTTTAGGAGCAGCCAAAGATCCCCCAGAGTGAGCATTCTTCGAGCAGGACAGCTGGCTTAGACCTCTGGGACAGGACCAGCCACCCATAAATACTTGACTCCAATGGACAGCTAGGTTAGATACCAGTGGGCACTTGCACAGGACTAACCCTGTGTACATCCCTCTCTGCTCTGCATATGTAGTGGGACCTCACCCTGCCACCCCCTTCAAGCCAGAGGTCCATCTCCAGGCATCTGACAGGGTTGGGGTGTCACTTGGATTCAAGCCAGCAGCTAGCACTGCCCTGACTTTCCTTAAGCCAGTGGCAGTAGACTGTGGTCCCCTTTAATCCTCCTGTCAGTCCTGAAGGAGCACAGTTCTGCCACTTCACAGGAGGATACAGCCTCAGCACTGGCATTCTCCAGTGTCACAGCACAAGGGACAGAGCCGGTGCTGTAAGACTCATGCTTTTGGGGTGCCTGAGATAACTGCAGGGACTCCAGAGACACTGGGTTTTATCCTGGGCTTCCCTGAGAGCTGAGCCCGAGACCAGGATTCTTGCGAAGGAGGCTTACCTGGGAGGTGGTGGGCGGGTGCAGGGATAAGCGCCCCCAGACTAAAACTGTGCAGGAGGGGAAGAGCCAGGTGAAGGGGATAAGGGACTGTAGGTCAAGCTGCAGCCGCTGGAGGGAAGCAGCATAGACTCCAGCACAAGATAGCAAATGACATCAAGTTCCCAGGACGGATGAGAGCATTGTCTCCTTCATGATTCTGTCCCTCTTTGACTCTGGAGGCTGTCTGTCAGGCAAGACCCTCGCGGGGCTGGCAATGGAGCAAGTACTCGATATCATCATTGTAGTTATTGGACCATTGTCTTGTCCTTGATGTCAGTGACATGGGTTTCTCATCCATAAGAGTTGTAAGATGTTTCCTTTTAAAACTGCTTTTTTGAATACAAGAAGTAAGTGGCTGTTCTGAGCATGTTGGCAAGCAGGGGTGATGCCGCCCGAGCTGTGCTTGGGATCCAGCCAGTGTACCGCTCCTTGTGTGCCTGGGATTCCTATTCAAAACTTGGGGGCACCTCCTCCAAAGCAGAAGCACCTTGATTTGTGCTGGTGGTCACGATATCAGCACAGCAGAAATTACCGGGTTGATGGCAGACTTGAAAGTCTGTGAACTGCTCCCACACCTCTGTGGGGTTTGGATTGGGCCTCTGTGTCCACATCTCCTTCGGGGACCACTTCTTCTAGAAGAGTCCCGTGCACCCAGGCAATGCACAGTGAGCAGATATGAACTGATGAATGTTTTTCTCTAGAAGAAAGTTGCAGACAGGAAAGAAGGTAAACAGGCAGGCAGGCAGAGAGAGAAGAAAGAAATGCTTTTATTTATTGCTATTTAATTGTTCACCTTGGTTATTCCCTCAAGTCCTAGGTTGAAGACCCTGGTCCTTGGGATGCATGTGGACTGTGATTGGCCAGAGGCAGTGGACCTAACCGCTACTCCACCAGAGCATGTAGAATTGACTGATTCTTAATTGATTGTTTGATTGATGATTATAAAGAGGTAAAAAGGGCACTGTGGAGAAACCAGACTCTGTAAGTACTGAGCTCAAGTCTGCTCAGTCACTAGAAACTGGAGATTATACAGTCACTGTTGCCTTTAACTGGTTAATGTTAAAAACAGTGATAATGCATAGCTTCTAACTCCCCTGGAATGTTAGCCCTGTGAGCCAGTAGGGTCCTTTGCTGCCCTGTTCACCTCCCACAGGACCCAGTAGCCTGCAGTTGGAGTGTAGGGTGTGATTATCATTGTCCTTCTAAAAGGAGAGGCCTCCTTTCCTCTGGGTCTTCAGAGAATGCTGAGTGCAGGACAGGGGCCCTAGGTGGGTTGTTTGGAGGTTGAATACAGGCCTAAGCATGGTAGGGATCTGGGCAGCTTAAGGTTTGTATGTCTTTATTGGGCTATGATCTCCGTCAAGTCACCTGCGACATTAGAAGCGCCTCTAGCCTGCTCAAATCCAGCATGTGTAGTCAGTAGCAGAGGGAGTTGGGCAGACACTTTCACATTGCACCCGGCATCCCTGCTGACACTCCCTCCTCAACACTATACCTGATTAGTGCCTAGAGAAGTTTTCACACAGGGCGGCTTCCTCCCAGTTCACAAGTGCCATCAGGCTGGGCACTCTGAATTCCTGGGTGTTGGGGGAGACTACTCTGAGGGGTGGGCCCTTCCCAGATGTCCTGAAGGCAGCCTGGAGACTGCTTGGATACACCCCAGCCTGAATTCCTCTTCCAGCAGGGGGCGCTGCTCCTCCCCACCCTCCTCCTCCCCAGCTACTGGTGGACCCCACAAGGTCATCCTGGCTGGAAGCAGTGCCCACTTCTCTGGGACCTGGAAGGCCCTCGCACTTCTGGCTCCCCTTTCCTTTCCGCTTCAAATCTTGCTCCTCTCCTCAGGTCTAGGCTTCTGAAAATCTAAAGTCAGCAAAAGACTCCCTTCTTGTCTACTTTCTGCTGCTGTATTTCTGCGGGAGGCCTGGTTGACCAGAGCTGCATGAGTTGAGGGATAAAATGAAAGGAGTGGGGGCAGGACTCTAGTTACCATTTGAAAACATTATCCCACTGCTCTCTCTTGTTAAAATACACCCTCATTTGTGCTCAGA
The DNA here is from genome assembly GCA_004363575.1 of Solenodon paradoxus. NCBI lineage: Eukaryota > Metazoa > Chordata > Mammalia > Eulipotyphla > Solenodontidae > Solenodon > Solenodon paradoxus. Next base: position 709,981 of record RJWH01000514.1, on the reverse strand, counting down.
ATAATGCCTTGAGACCTGTTTCACTTTTGCTCCCATTGTATAGATTAGAAAACTGAGGGTTAGTGGTGCTAAGTGACCTCCCCGGCTCCCAGTTAGTGAGCCAGAGACTGAGAATCACATCTTGGTTTACTGGCCCCCAAGTGCAGCTTCTCACAGGTGCATTGACCCAGCTCTCCAGAGGACAGTTAGTAGCTCAGGAGAAGACACAGCAGCCAGGAAAGACAAGTAGCTCCTTAACTACTCTTCTCCAGCAGGCAACTTGGTGTCCGCAGACAGAAGCTCCCTAAGCCCAACATCTGGAATTTGCAGAAGTGAATTTCCTTAGTACTTAGTCCTTGTGATGCAGGGAGTTTACAAAGAACTGATTTTTATTTGACTTCCTTCTTGGAAATAAAAAACAAAAAAAAACAGCTATGCCTGCTAGTGTCAACACAGATGGGCTCCCTCTGTTTGGTACTATGGTTCATTTTGTCATCTGCTGTTGTCTCTTGGTGTCACAGAGGGTCAGATCATGAGGAGCAAGCAATGGAGTGTGCTCAGAGCTGGGGACTATTCGCTTCCAGCTTTCTGCTTCTGAGCTCCTCTTTGGTGTTTGACCCCCAGGGAAGGCTGTGTCTCCCTGCTCCATGCATGCTAGGTATGGTGGACTATGCATATGATGCTTTATGTCATTTATTCCTCAATCATACCTGCTATTTTCATTGTACAGATACTGACATGGAGGAACAGATAGGTAAAGTATGTTACCTCAGGTCACATAGTAAGGCAGTAATAGAAGCAGTAATAGAAATGGGATTTGACCACCGACTGTCTGACCAGAAACTATTTTCTTAGTCTAGAATCGTCACATAAAATGTAATAATAAAAGTAATAAAATACATGGCAATAATAGCAAAAAGGAAAGGAAGAGATGTAAGTGTATTGTAAGAGTTTTATAAAATATGTGAAGTGTAATGATATAATTTAAAAGTAAACAGTGATAGTATAAGATGTATATAACAAAACAGAACAATGACATAAGAAATAAAACAAATTGACAGAGGAATAGATGAAGAAGTTGTGATATATACATAATGGGATACTATTCAGCTATAAAATAAGATGAAATCCTGTCATTTGCAAAAGCATGAATGGAACTAGGGGGATTATGATAAGTGAAATAAGTCAGAAGGAGAAAGACAAATACCAGATCAGCATATTCATATGTGGACTATAAGAAAACAAAGCAATCAAACAGAAAAAGTAAGACAAAAACTAATTATTAGATAGGCTATCACAGGGGAAGGGATGGGGTGGGAGAGCAAAATGTAGTGGAGTCCAATGGACTGTGGTGGAGGATTATTAGAAATTTGGTCATAGGCCTAGTGTGTTATCACATAGTTGATGAAAAATGTACCTCTACATCTAAAGCTATGCTGTAAATCAATATTACCTCAGTCAGAAAAAAAAGGCAAAGAGGTAGAAAGAATAAAATACAAATATAAAAAATAACATAAATAAGATATGGAAAGAAAAAAATAATAGCAGATGAAACACAAACAAGCAAAATGATAAACTTAATCATGCTTATAATGGCAATAAATATGAATGACCTAAACGTTGCAATTAAAGACAAAGGATATCAGATTGGATATAAAATAAAGCATATGTGTGTGTATGTATGTGTGTGTGTGTATATAGGTATGTAGTCTAAAAGAAATACACTTTAAACATAGGGTAATTAATAGGATGCCAAGATGTTCTTCAACATATAAATGAATAAACTATAGTATAATTAAACAATGAATAAGCCTACTTAACAATAAGAAGGAATCAGCTACTTATTAGTAAAAAATAAATAGATAAATTTGAAACGCATTCTGTAAAATTAAAGAAGTCAGACCCTACATGTGGTATATATCCATTTTCATGAAAATATAGAAGAGACAAAGCCATGGGAACAGACAACAGACCAGTGCTTTCCAGAGATTGAGTCTTGGGAAGGGCTTAACTACCAAAGAACACAGAAGTAAATCTTCAGTGTGGTAAGACATTAGCATGGTAAATACATGAGTCTGGTTTTTTCCTCCATAACCTATGTAAGATACCACAAAGACCACAGAAAACAAAATTTGTAGCATACACACTATTAAGAAAATAAAGAGTCAATCCAGATGTTGAAAGATCCCAGCTTGGCATGTGGATTGTGACAAATGTATCCAACTGCATTACATATGTGTGACATCTTCACTGGAGTGAAGGCAAAAGGTGCTGATCAAACTAAAGACAAAAGCACTATCCAAAACAGTATTCTAGCTGGCTCATCTGCTTTTCACAGGAATACAATTTAGCAAACCTGAATCTACTTTACATATACTGTAGTTGAAAGAGAAGTTAGTAATTTGAAGATAATGGAAGTTAGGTTTCTCATAGTAAGAGAACTTACAAATTAGCAAGGGAGTGGGGGAGAAGGTACAATTATTCTGAATTCTAAATGACAAACATTACATATATATACACATATTAACTAAGCTTTAGACTTTATATATACCTCCTGAGAAGGAAGAACTTGTAGTTTATAACCAGTGAATAGAGCATGAAAAGGGGAAAATAGACTGGAGAAAACTTAACTATCAATGGATAGCCACTAGTTATCAAAACTATTATCAACAGTAATATCACTTAATATCGCCTACCCCTTAATATGTTAAGAAGCACAACTAATATTCTATAATCCAAATACATTCATGAGAATGTATCAGATAAACCCAAATTGAAAATAATCTACAAAATACTTCAGCAGGACATAAAAGTATACTTTAAAAGTATAAATGCAGTAACAAATTTAAAAGACTGGGAAATGACCATAGATCAGAGGACACTAAATACAAACAAACTTTTGGATTGGTTCCTGGAATAGAAAGGACATATTAATAAAGTATCTGAGAAAATCCAAATAGGGTCTGTAGTTTAGTTAATAACAATCATCATCATCATCATCATCATCATCATCATCATGTTCATCATATACCAATATTAATTTTTTGGTTTTGAAAAATGCACTGGTTATATAAGATCTTAACATTAGGGAAAGGTGGTAGAGAGTATACAGAAAATGTTGCAACTAGCATTACAACTCTAAAATAATTACAAAATAAAGATCTTTTTAAGAGAAAAAGGACGAACTCAGTGCTAGAGCCTGTAAACATTAATCATAATAAAACTTGGAGGAGTTATATTAGTTTCAGACAAAGTAGATTTCAAAATAAAGAGTAGTACCAGGGCTAAAGGGGCACATTTTCTAATATGTATGCACTTAAAAATAAAGCTTTTAAAATACATTTATAAAAACTGAAGAACTGAAAAGAGAAAGTAAAACTGACAATGTTGGATATTCCAGTATTCATCTCTCAGTATTCAAAGAACAACTAACCAATGAAAAATCAGTGAAACATAGGTTTGAACAGCATCATCTCAGTGGTGGGTTTTAATCTTCTTACAATGACTAGTAAAAGCTGTTTGTGTGCATCTCTCTCAACTCTACGTTCAATAACATCACATTGATAGCTTAAATTCAGCTACAGTGGGAGTGTTTATACCTAAGAAATCATCAAGGCCTTTCCCCTCCAGTCAAACATTTATCTGGACTCCCTATCGATCAACAAAACTAAATGATATTTATAGATAATTATAAAATACCCAAGTAGAATACACATTTTTAAGTATATGTGGTATATTTACCAAGACAATCCATATCCTAGGTCACAAGTTGAAATTGCAATGAATATATATATATATATACATATATATATATATATATTTACCTCAGTTGAATTAAATTAGAAACCAATAGCAGAAAGCTATCTGGAAAATCCTCACATCTGGAAATTAAACAACATGCTTCTAAATAAACTATGGCTCAATGAAAAATCACAAGAGGAAAAAGAAAATGCTGTGGTCTGAAAATATTATGAATGGAATGAAAAGAAACATCAAAATATGTAGGTTACAGCTAACACAGTGATGAAAGGGAAAATTTATAACATAGAGGGCATGTATTTGAAAAGAGGAAAGGAATGAACCAGTAAGTTAATCGTTACTTGAAAAATTAGCAAAAGAAGAATAATTGAAGCCCTATGTACAAAGAAAGAAAATGAAAATTAGATATTAATGAAATAGAGACAAACAGTTAAGGAAATCTATAAAGACAAAATCTGGTTCTTTTAAAGATCAATAAAATTGATAAAGCTTTAGACAGGCAGATCAATCAGTAAACAAAGAAGATATGCCTATAAACTACTAATATCAGGAGTTAAAGATGGGACATTACTACATGTCCTACAGTCATTAAAAAAAGAATAAGGAGACATAATGAATATCTTTGTGTCAGTAAAGTCAACAACTTATGTGAAATTGACTTATTCCCAGAAAGATAATATCAAAGCACACTCAAGAAGAAATAGATAACCTGAAGAGTCCTGTATCTATTAAAAACAACTGAACTGATCATTTGAAAACTTCTAACAAAGAAAGTCTTAAGCTCAGGTGACATCACCATCCACTTGCAGAATAAGCAATATAAATTTTACATAACCACTCCAAAATATACATGAGAAACACATATCAACTCATTTTATGTAGCCAGCATTGACCTGATATCAAAGCCAAACAAAGACATTATGATGAAAGAGAACTATACACGACTACATCTCATAAATATGCATGCAAAAATCCTTAACAAAATGTTAATAAATTGAATCCAGCAAAATACAAATATAGTAATACATCATGAATAAATGGGGTTAATCTAAGGACTAGTAGATGAGTTTAACAATCAAAAATTGATGAAAGCAATATACCTTAAACTAAAAAAATAACAAAACCAAAAACTCATACCGTCAGGTCTGCTAGTCACACTTGTTTTGAGATTTCAGTTTTGTGTTAACAAAATTGATACATTAGGGGACAATTTAAGTATAATGTGAATTTTGTGTCTGTTTATGCACAACTTTGTGAGAAACACCAGGAGAATGCAGGAAGTCGCACCCAGCTGAGATAAGCCATGCATGAAAAGCAAGAGGCAGACACACATCCAATATCTTCCAACTACTATAACTGACAGTATGTTATGAGATACACCCTTTTCTCCCATCCAATTTCAGATAACCTTCCTTCTGTTTCTTCCCCTAAACTCACAAACTGAAACTCTTTTTTTCCCCTTTTTAAATTGACGTAATACTGGTTTATAATATGATACATGCTTCAGATGTACCACTTTAAAATTCATATCTGTATATACTACATTATGCTCATCCCCAAAAGTATAGTTTTTATCAGATTTACCCAATCCCTTTCCCCTTTCCTTTCTGGTAAACTGCTATTTTGTTCTTTAAGTCTAAGAGTTTTCTAATTTGCTTACTGTTTTGCTATGCTTTTTTGACTTGGGTCATCCATTTGTTTTTTTTAATCTACCATATGAATGAACTCTTCTGAGTTTTCACAAGTAGGTTTTAGATCTACTTCTAAGGTAAAGTGATTTTTACTGTAGTATCTGTGGCTTTCTTAACCACTACAACCTGTAAAGCAGAGCTACCATTTGTATTAAGTTCTCCTCTTCCTGTGTGTATCTATGAGGTTTGGGGGTGTTTTGACCTCCAAAATTTTCATATGCACCTGGATTTTCCTTACAAAATTTCTAACAGCACGGTGTTTTTTAGAAACTGTGTCATATTATAGCAGAACTGATTTAAATCATCTCAATGTATGGAAAAACATATTTGATAAAACTCAAATTCACCAATTCACAAAAAAATTCAAATGTACCTGCTCATAATAAAAGCTTAGCAAATTAAGAATATAAGGAAACATCCTCAAATTAAGACTCTCTCTGAAAAGTGTCCAGATAACATCAAACTCAATGGTTAAAGATTGAATAGTCTTCGAAGTTAGGGATAAGGCAGTGTGACTCCTACAAATGTTACTCAAATTTGTGCTAGAGGGCCCATCCATTACAGAATTGAGAAAAATAAATAAAAGGCATACAGATAATAGAATAATCAATGAAAAAATCCAATGAATCTACAAAATTAGATAAAATTAACAAGCGAGAGTGTCAATGTAGCAAGAAATAGGGTCAATATATAAAAATATAAAACAAATAAAGAACCTTTTAAAAATATCTTGTATCAACAATATTGACTAGTTAGGAATAGAACGCACAGTGTGCAAGACTGTATGTTAAAAACTACAAAAGATTGCTGAGAAGAGTAGGAAAAGCATACAGGTACACGTCTTCACTGAACTTTGCTTTACTGAACTTCGTAGCTTTTGTATTTTTCACAAGATACTCCACCAGCAAAAAGTTTATGACTCCTTTAAGGCTCAGGTGATGGTTAGAGTTTTTGGCAATAAAATATTTTTACATTGAAGTTCGTACACTATATGTACATAGACACGATGCTGCTCTTCATGGAACAGAACACAGCATAGTCTATATTTAACTTTTAAATGCACTGAAGTAAAACAAAATAATCCCATGACTCACTTTATTATTACAGTGGCTTTATTGTGGTGATCTAAAACTGAATCCACAATATCCTTGAAGTGTGCTTGTATATTAATTGAGGGAGATACCATCTGTAAGAATAGAAAATTTCTGGCACACCCTGGTGAAGTAGCATTTCGGTCTGCCACCTCTGGCTGAACGCAGTCCACATATATCCCAAGATCTCGGGTTTGCATTCCGGGGCTGAGAAACAACTAAATAAAAATAGCTAAAAATTCTTGTTCCTCCTCTCTCTTTCTCTCTGCTTGCCTAGCCACCTTCATTCTTATCTGCATCTTTCCTATAAAAATATTGAAAAACTCAATATTTTATTATAGTAATTATTATACATACTAAAATAATTTCCTATGCATAGGTTCCCTATTTCTTAGATACATTTCAATACACCATGCCCTCCACCGAATCACCAAGTGTTCTTTCCCATTGTCCAGTGGGTTCCACCACCATTTGCCCACGCCTGCCCCATTCACTCAGTTCTGTTGCAAATGTTCCAGGGTTGGTTATTTTTCATCTAATCCTTTGTTTTGTATATTCACATTCCAACTATAAGTGAGCTTGTCTGATATCTATTTTTCCTCTTTTGACTTGTTTCACTTAGCATAATACCCTTTAGTTCCATCCATGTTGATTCAAATGACAGGGTTTCATCTCTTCTAGGGGCTGTGTAGTATTCCATTGTATATATGTACCACATCTTCTTAATCCATTCATCTGATGTTGGGCACTTAGGTTATTTCCAGTTCTTAGCTATTGTGAATAGGGCTGCAATAAACATAGGGATGCATACATCTCTGCGGATGGGTGCTTTTGTATCTTTTGGGTAGATGCCCAGAAGTGGAATGAGGGGATCATATGGGATTTCCATGTTCAGTTTTTTGAGGAATCTCAAAACTGTTCTCCCTAGGGATTGCATCAATTTTCACTCCCACCAACAGTGCAAAAATGTTCCCTTTTCTGCACATCCTCACCAGCATTTGTTGTTTCCAGACTTTTGGATAATAGCCAGTCTTTCAGATATAAGGTGATAACTCATTGTTTTCATTTATATTTCCTTGATGGTCAGCGAGTAGGAGCACAATTTCATGTGTCTGTTGGCCATCTGTATACTATTCAGAAAAGTGTCTCTTCAATTCCTCCTCCCATTTTTGAGTGGATTGTCTGTTTTTCTGTTGTTGAGTTTTATGAGTTCTTTGTCTATTTTAGATATTAAGCCTTTGTCGGAAATATCAAATACAATTAATTTCTCCCAGTTAGTAGGTTACCTTTTGGTTTTGGTGATGTTTTCTTTTGTTGTGAAGAAGCACCTTAGTTTGATGTAGTCCCAGTTGTTTATTTTTCTTTTTGTTTCCCTTGATGGTGGAGTTGAGTCCCCAAAGGTTTCTCTATGATAGATGTCATGGAAAATCTTTCATATGTTGTCTTCTAAGAGTTTTGTGGTTTCTAGTGTTATGTCCAATTCTCTAATCCATTTTGAGTTAATTTTTGTGAATGGTGTTAGAGAGTGGTCTAACTTCAATCTTTTGCCTGAGGTTGTCCAGTTTTCCCAACACCACTTGTTGAAGAGACTTTCCTTTTTTCATCGAATACTTTTGGCTCCTTTGTTGTAGATTAACTGACTATATGTGAGTGGGTCAAATTCTGGTGATTCAGTTTTATTGCACTGATCTGTGCCTCTGTTATTATTCCAGTACCATACTGGTTTGATCACTATAGCTTTATAGTATAGTTCAAAGTCAGAAAGTGTAACCCCTCCAGATTCATTCTTTTTTCTAGTGGTTGCTTTGGCTATTAGGGGTCCTTTTTTGTTCCATACACATTTAAAAAATTTTTGTTCTCTTCCTGGAAATAAGCCCATGGGATTTTAATGGGGATTGAATTAAATTTATACATAGCTTTGGATAAGATGGCCATTTTAATGATATTGATTCTTCCCAGCCACGAGCAGGGGTTATCTTCCCATTTCGTTGTGTCCTCCTCTATTTCTTTTAAGAAGGACTTGTAGTTTCCAATGTATAGCTCTCTTACCTCCTTTGTTAGGTATATGCCCAGGTATTTCATTCATTTAACTTCTATTGTAAATCGTGTGATTTTTGTAATTTTGTTTTCTCCTAGTGTGTTGAGTATAAAAATTCAACAGACTTTTGTGCCCGCCACTTTACTGTATTCATTGATGAGTTCTAGTTTTGATAGAGTTTTGGGTTTTTTCAATATATATAATCAAGTCATTTGCAAAGGATGAGAGTTTTATTTTCTCCTTTCCAATTTGGATTCCTTTTATTTCCGTTTCTCACCTAACTGCTCTGGCTAAGACCTCTAATACAATATTAATAGCAGTGGTGAGAGTGGACAACCTTGCTTTGTACCTGACCTCAGAGGAAATGCTTTTAATTTTACTCCATAGACTATGATGTTGGCTGTGGGTTTCTCATATATGGCCTTTACTATGTTGAGGTATGAACCTTCTATTCCCATTTTATGGAGAGTTTTATCATAAATGGGTGTTGGATCTTGTCAAAGCTTTCTCTGCATCTATTGATATGATCATGTGGTTTTTCTGTTTGCTCTTGTTGATATGGTGTATGACATTAATAGATTTACATATGTTGAACCATCCTTGCATCCCTGGGATGAATCCCACTTGGTCATGGTGAATTATCATTTTGATGCATTGTTGAATTCAGTTTGCTAATATTTTGTTGAGAATTTTTGCATGTACGTTCATTAGAGATATTGGTCTGTAATTTTCTTTCTTGGTAACAGCTTTTGGTATCAGTGTAATGTTAGCCTCATACAAAGTATTTGGGAGAGTTCCCTGTTATTCAATATTTTGGAAGAGCTTCCAAAGAATAGGTGTTAATTCTCTTCTGAATGTTTGGTAGATTTCATTGGAGAAGCCATCTGGTGCTGGGCTTTTATTTTTGGGGAGGCTCTTGATTACTTCTTCAATTTTTTTTGCTTGTGATTGTTCTGTTTAAGTTTTCCAGTTCTTCTAGGTTCAATCTTGGTAGACTATACTTTTCTAGAAATCTGTCCATGTCCTCAAGGTTGTCCATTTTGGTGGTGTACAGCTGTTCATAGCAGTCCGTTATGATGTTTTGAGTTTCTTGATATCTGTTGTAACTTCTCCCCTTTAATTTATGATCCGAGTTATGAGAGTTTTCTCCCATTTTTTCTTTGTGAGTCTATCCAATGGATTGTCAATTTTGTTTATTTTTTCGAAGAACAAACTTTTGGTTTCATTGAATTTCTGGATTGTCCTTTTGTTTTCTATTTCATTTATTTCTGCTGATATTTCCTTTCTTCCTTTCTTCTGCTAATTTTTGGCTTTAATTTCTTTCTGTCTCTAGTTGTTTTAAATGTAGAGTTGTTTATTTGTGATTTTTCTTGTTTCTTGAAATAAACCTGGATTGCGATGAATTTTCACTTCAGTATCGTTTTTGCTGCATCCCATAGATTCTAGCAGCTCGTGCCCTCATTCTCATTTGCCTCTAAGTATTTTTTAAGTTATCTTTGATTTTTCAAGAATACTTCAGGAGCATATTGTTGAGTTTTCAATTTGTTTGGGGTCTTCCAGCTTTCCTTTTGTGGTTGATTTTCAGTTTTAGGCCATTGTGTTCAAAGAAGATGCTTGGTATGACTTTAATCTTTGTAAATTTGTTGAGAGATCTTTTGTGACCCAGCATATGATCTATCCTTGAAAATGTTCCATGAGCTCTTGAGAAGAAAGTGAAATCTGTAATCATTGGGTGACGTGATCAGTATATGTCTATTAGAACTTTCTGTTCCAGATGGTCATTTAAAGTGACTGTTTCTCTGTTAATTTTCTCCCTGGTTGATCTGTCCATCATTGCAAGTGGGGTGTTAAAGTCCCCCACTATTATTGTGTTGCTGTCAATGTCTCTTTTCAGGTCTAATAATACTTACTTGATATATTTTGATGCTCCATCATTTGGTGCGTATATGTTAATAAGCGTTATGTCTTCCTCCTGATTTGATCCTTTAATCATTATATAGTGTCTATCTCTGTCTTTTGTTATGCTTTTTAGATGGAAGTCTGTTTTATCTGATATGAGCTGTTCCTGCTCTTTTGTGGTTGCCATTGGACTGTAGGATTATCTTCTAGCAATTGACTTTGAGCTTTTGTTTATCTTTTGGAAGAAGGTGGATTTCCTGAATGCAGCAGAAGTTTGGGCTATGCTTTTTAATCCATTTAGTCACTCTGTGTTGTTTGGTGAGTTCAGTCCATTAACGTTTAGGGTGATTATTGATATATAGCTTCTCAGTGTCATTTTATAATTTGTCTTTTGCTTGTCGCTCCAGATGATGACTTTGCTTTCTTTCTCTTTTTAGGTTGGATGAGTGCAGTTATGTTCTGATTGATTTCACCTTTTGTTTTCTTCTTTGCTTTCTCCCTGGGGTTATGTTTTGAGGTTGCCTTGAAGTTAGCATTCACAGTTCTATTTTTACTACCTAATTTTATTTGAAAGTATATTAGCCTTCCACTCATTCTAACTGTCCACATATTTGTTCTCTTCTCTTCTTCCCCACTTTCAATATTTTCTGTCTTACTGTTTTTCTGTGTTGTTTCTTTACACTTTATAGAGCATCCTTTAATATTTTCTGTGAAGTTGGTTTTGTGGTAACAGACTCCTTCAACTTTTGCTTGTCAGAAAAGGTTTTTATCATTCCTTCAGTTCTGAATAATAATCTTGCCAGATATAGTATCTTAGGTTGAAACTCCTTTTCTTTCAGCACTTTGAACATATTATGCCATTCCCTTCTGGCCTACAGAGTTTCATTTGAGAAGTCTGCTAACAATCTTATGGGGGATCCTCTGTTTGTGGCACATTTTTCTCTGGCTGCTTTTAACAGTCTTTCCTTATCTTGTATTTTTGACATTTTTATGATGATTTGCCTAAGTGTATTTCTGTTTGGGCTTCTTTTATTATGAACTCTTTGAGCCTCCTGGATCTGGAGGCTTGCTTCATTCTTCAAATCAGGGAATTTCTCATCTATTATTTCTTCAAATATGTTTCTGTCCCCTTTTCTCTCTCTTCCTCTGGGACCCCTATGATGTGAGTGTTGTTCCTTTTGATGTTATCACAGAGGTCTCGAATGCTGTCTTCGATTCTTTGAATTTTTTTATCTCCTTGCTGGTTTGCTTGATTGAGTTCCTCTGTCCTATCTTCCTGATCACTGATTCTATTGTAAGTTTCATCTATCTTATTATTGAGCCCCGTTATTGAGTTCTTTAATTCAGCCATCGTATCTCTTACCTGTTTGATGTCTTGTTTTAATTCTTCTCTTTGCTTCCTGACATCCTCGTTTACTGCCTCTGCTGATTTCTGGATTCCCATGAGTATGTTAATCATTGTTACCCTAAATTCCTCTTCAGGTAATTTACATATATCTGCTATATTCAGATTTTCCCCTGGGTTTTTGATTGGATCCATCATTTCACATATATGTCCCTGTGCCTTTGCTTTATTGGGCATTCTGTTGTATTTCTGAGGGTTAGGTTTTCCTGATGCTGCACAGATTTGACTTGCCCAGGATTGGTAGTCAGGCTGAAGTTTTGCCTCTACCAGGTGGCACTAGCAAGTTGTGCTGAGGCTTCTCACTGTAATCCAGGGGGTGAGGCACACGATGGGTGGGATTTCCGGTGGTTGGATATGCGATGGGTGGATTTCTGCTCAGTGGACCCCAGGCTCTGGTGCGAAATTGTTGTGGGAGGGTTTGATTTGGCTGATTTCCGATTATGACCACACCCAGCGCAATTTCACTGTGCCAGGCTCCACCTCAGCTCCTGGTGTGCTCACTCTCCTTTCATGCCCTCCCAAGTCGGCCCTCAGTGGCTCCATGTCTCAGCCTCACTGGGACCACCTCTCGCTGCCTCCACAGCTGCTCCCGAAATCCCTAACCTCCACCCCACCGCGCATCCTGAGACTCCCAATTTCCATCCCAAATCCAAATTCGTGGCTTAGCTGAGAACCCCATCAGTGTCCTCACCCACCATTAGTCATCACCCAATCCATCACCAGTTGAAGTGCCAATTGTTCCTTGGTGTTTGTCTCAGGAAAATAGGTAATTTGGGGTTTGTTTGTTTCAGTGTCTGTGGGGAGCGACCCAAAAGTACATCCAATCAAGTCACCATCTGGAAGTCGATCCTCAAAAGCTCAATATTTTAATATCTCGTTTCTCCTCAAATTGATTCACAGACTCAGTAGAATTCTAATCAAAATCCCCATAAACCTTATGTAAAAATTAACAAGCTGAGCCAAAAATGTAGGTGGAAGTATAAAAGTCTTATGAAGGTGAAAGTAACAGTAAAAAAGTAAATATGAAGCATTTCTACAATTTAAGAAGCACTGTAAAGTCATAGTAATCAAAACAATATGGTATTTATATAGGCATAATGATCAATAGAATAGAGTAGAAAGCTCAGAAATGGAATTACACATATAATCAACTGATCTTTGAAAACGGTGCTAAGATTGTTTAACGGGAAAAATGTTTACAATAAGTTGTATTTTAAAACTATATTTCATATGGAAAAATATAACCCTCATCTCTTACCTCACATTACACACAAAAATGGACACTTCTGGAAAATTAAAACAGATAAAAATTTCTGAGACCCTGGGCTCGGCATAAATTTCTTAGATAAACCACTAAAATCACACATCATAAATGAAAAACTAATAAATTAAAATTACAAAATTTGAAGCTTTACTCCTTGAAAGACATAGTTATGAAAATGAAAAGACCAGTCACCAACTGGGAGAAAGTATTTGCCAACTGTGTCTGAGAATGGGCTTGTATCCAGAATTATAAAGAACTCTAACATGAGAATTCAAGCAATCCAGTTTTTAAAGTGGGCAAATCATTTGAACAGAACCTTCACCAAAGAAGTTATATGCATCTCAGTTAGTTAGCACATAAGTAGATATTCAATATCACTAGTCTTCAGGGAAATACAAATATGACCACAATGCAGTATGATGGTAAATGGTAAAATTCAACACAAATGGTAACATTTGAAAGACTGGCAATATAGTCAATCACTTTTACATCTAGATATTTACCCAAGATAAATGAAAACACATGTCACTACAAAGACTTGTGCCTAATTGTTCATAGCAGCCTTATCCAGCATGACCTCCGATCAGAAATTGCTTAAATCTCCATAACTGGGGAGTAAACTGTGACCCGACCAGCCAGTGGAATACTACTTTGCAACAAAAAGGAGGAAACAAATCAAGAACACAACATGACTAAATCTCAAAGTTCTACACCAAGTAAAGGAAATCTAATATGAGAGTACATACTGAGTGACTCTATCTCTGAAAATTCTAGTGACAAGAAGATCAGCAGTTGTCAGGTCCACAGAAGGGGTAAGGAAGTTGAATGCAGAGGGGCATGAAGGAATTTGGGGAGTAATGGAAACATTCTGCATCTTGATTGTTATGGTAACACAACTCTACATGTTCAAAACTCTACCAAGTTTGGCGTACTTTAAACAGGTCCTATTGTATTGAATTATTCCTCAATAAAGGTTTTTTGTTTAGTGTTTGTTTGTTATTGTTGTTTTTTAAGATTAGTGGATGTTAGGGAAGCCTTGGAACTTAGAAAGGAGATTTTAGACAAGAACCTCCTAAACCTCTAATAGATACTTGAAATGAAGAGTACTGGTATGATGGGCATAAAAAAAAAAAGCCATGTGGGCAGAGAGGGAATGTCTACATGTCATCAGGCAATGAAACCAGCACTGGATTTTTCCAGATGAGCTGTTTTTAGTCACTATTCTGGTCTTCAAATCCGCACACATGCTGGCCTGCCTCTGGGCTTTTGGGATCCTCGCCTGCAGACAGAGCATTGAACCCACTCTGGCCAACTCACAGGCTGTTGTGCCAATCAGCTGAGTTAGCAAATGGCCAAAAATCTCTGCAAACTGTGAAGTACTGTGCAGCACATGTGAAGGGAGAAATGAGGAAGCTAGTGTTGAAAATGGCAAGAAGCATTTCATGTTTGAAGTGAGAGCACATGATTTAAAATGACTGTTGACAGGGAGCAGGAAAGGAAATGGCACTTTCTTTCCATTGGATGTTCTGATCATTTATCTTGAAGCTTCAGGGGGTTTGTTTAGATTTAAAGGTATGTTACCCCTTAAGCCTCAAGATCAAAGAGAACAAGACTGCTATGTATGGAGGCCCTCATAGGCCAAACTAGATAACATCATCATCCTATAAACAGGTGATAAGGGCAGAGCCAGGCTCATCTCAAACTAATCCAGTTCTAATCCCTTCAAGGGTCTGGAAAGATGTCAGGCAATAAAAGACCACTGCCACTTAACCAGCTGTCTCTTGTGAGTGGATTTGTCACCTTTCAGGTCTGAGCATGGGTCTGGTTGTCCAGACATGACAAGACATGGTAGGGAGGGAGGAAAGAGGTGCTTCTTCTCACAACAGGGAGCTGGAAAAGCCATGTGTCCCTCCTTCTCCTGGGGACCCAAACTCCAAGAAAAATAGCTGACATCTATAGCAATAGGAGCTAACCAACAAACACCAAGTCCATAGCATGGTCGCTTGTACTTCTTTCTCTTTTCAAGAACCGAGGCTGAGAGATTGAATTATTGCTCCAGACAACAGCAGTAAAAGCTGCAATCAGATTCCAGGCCAGGAGGTCTGACCCTAGAGTTCCCGGGCTATGGAGCCTAGGCCAGGTTCAGTTTTCTGAGCTTCAGTTTCTTCGAGCCTAAACAGAGTTAAATAAGATACAAGGAAATTAAACACAGAACAATTGTCAAGTTCTTTGGAAAGAATGTGGCCCTTACTAAATTATT
>RJWH01000514.1:633469-694495 GCA_004363575.1 Solenodon paradoxus | reverse complement strand
TCTGCCCAGGTGGGGACCCAGGCCTGGCTGCTTTGGAAACCTGGATGTGCAGCTCTCAACTCTGGCTTGGGGTGAGCTCGGAAATTCTCTGGAACGACACCCTTCAGACTATATCCATTGCCGCCCGGGGCAGAGGAGGAGGAAGGACAAGTCGACTCACCTCAGTTTTCAAAGCCCAGGATTAGTCGGGTCCCTCCTGGTGGTCGCATGTTGCTTGGTGGCAGCAGCTTGCAAGTGCTCCCGGGATCAAGGGGAAGCTCACTTTGTCCGCTCTTGACAGGTCCATCAGCAGTGCTCAGAATAAAGATGAAGTGACCAGGGCTCTGGATGCTGTGGTCTCAAGAGAGGGGAGTGGACGGCTGGCCCTCCCATCCCAGCCCACAGCCTGTGGCCACTGACTGGCCCCGGGCTCCGTTTCTCCACACTAACCACCAATTTCACCGCTGCAGTTCTGTTCAGTAACTACAAGATGAACATCATCTCAATTAACAGCATACCTGTAGGGCGTCTCTCCGCCAACTATTCCAGCACAATTGTCCACACTGTCATCAGGGCCTAATCAACTAATGATGGCTGAAAATGAGGGAGGCCCATCCCAATAAATTCGAAGGAAAGTCATTTTTCTCTTTTAATGTCCCTCTCCCTCCTTCTTCCTTCTTCCCACGGCACAGTGCAGTAAATTAATGTCACCCTGGTTAATACAGCACCGCTGCTATGGCAAGTATTCAAGCTACGGTCCTGGAATATTTTACCTCAGCATTTATTTGTCCATAAAATAAAACAGGATTTATGGGATGACTCTCTAGTTTGAGGGTTGCATGGACAGCAGCTGGGGCACATCCTCATCTCCGACACAGGTAAAGATATAGGGATGCTCTCCAGAGCAAAGGGAGCCTGCTGGACAGGGTGCCCAAGACTGGGAAGGACAAGTCCCTCGGGGGCCCCAGGCAGCACATGCTGGAAAGGGTTTCGGGTAAAAGGACAGTGTGGTTCTCAGATGTGGGATCCAGGTGTGTGAAAAAGAGAGAGCTTCAGGGCACAGTCAAGGAGCTCATTCCCCCAGCATCTGATAACCGGCTCTGCTTCCCATTGGTGCCAGGGGTCTGGAGCTGACCTCCAAGGGCACCTGCCTATGCTGATCCCTGCTTGCTCACCTGGACTGGTGATTGTCTCTATGGTCTCCTGCAATCTGCTTGGAGTGCCTGGATGCCAGCAGGGGCGGCAGCATCAGGAGGAACAAGGCCAGCCTGGCACACACTGAGGTGGAGTTCATTAAAACACGCCCGCGTGCACAGAACTCTTCCCGGGAAGGGAGAGGCTCCACCTTTGAGGACACGTTCTGAAATTATAATTCATTGATTCTGAAGCCAATCATTTCGTATTTTGACTGCTGGCTTAGGAATATTCATATTTTCCGCCGCATTTAAATTTCCCTGTGCCATTAAAATCTCCGAGCTCTATAATTAGGCCTCTCCTGATAGATATGGATGAGGTCTCCGTTCTGCCGGGAGGGCTTCCCATCTCGTTCTCTTCCCTTCCCTCTCTAGCAGGAACCTTCCAACAGGCTGGCCCTCCACCTGGACCCAGACGAGGGGCCGGCTGCACCCCCTCTCTCCTGCGCCGCTCCCCTCCTCGGCTGCCCCCACCTCCCACAGCTCCTAAAATGTTTACTCACTTAAACGTAATTTGCATTCCACAAGCTGTATTCCCGACTCTGATGATATTTATGAAATAAAGTCCCCACCGGTTGCAGCAACCCAAACAGATGTGGCTGGCTACACCGCTCCGTGTACACACAAAAAAAACAAATAAATAGAAATCTTCTGCAGAGGTAAATGTTATTTTATGAAGTGAAATACAACACCGGGCCATTCCTGCCTCTTCCTTATAAACACAGCCCGTCGCTGGCGGAAGGCCTTCAGCTGCCGGCCTGTTGGGGTCCCACACGCAGACCCTGCTGGCCGTGTCCCCTTGACAGATGTTCCCTGTGAATCTCAGAAGTCACCACGCCTCGTGTCCTGGCCACTTCTCCCCAGTTAGGTTTCTGCTGAGATCGACCGAAAAATGGGGTAATGAAGATGGAAAACGGATAAAGGATGGGGGGAAATAAAGAATTGCTTAGAATGAATTCTGTACGTAATTACTTGGGTTTTTGCTAACTACTGTATAAACAGCACTTTTAACAAGGCAAACTGGAATCCTGAAGACAATTCTGCTTAGGGATATAGCTTCAATTTATTATACCAGGATAACTGAAAACTTTGTTTCTGCTGCGTTGCAGTCAATTTCCACGGCGCACATTTCAAATCTGTGATTAATCATAGGAATGCGGGGGTTGCCAATAAATACCCAAACTCTAAAACTGTAACAACTTGCTCACTTTGTGCGGTCATTCCAAATAGCTAAACAGCCTTGCCTGTCACTGTGCACCAGGATCAATGGTCTGGGGTCTCTGCAAAAGATTGATTTTGCTCTCAGAGGATTTCATTTTTCTCATCCACAAAAATACTCCACTTCCTAAATAATCAGATCCCAGGCTTCTGTGTAGATCCCGGGAGCAGTGCCCCACCTCCAGTCGCCGCCCCGCCCCCCCCACCCAGGGACCTCGAAAGACCTTGGTCTGTGCTCACAACCTCATCACGTGATGACCAAGGAAAAGAACTTTACTCCAAGTTTGCCCCAAAAAGGAGAGAGAAACCAATACATCAAAAGAGCTTAATCTGAGAAATGATGCTTTTGTTTAAAACTAAGAAATTTGAGAAGAGCGATGAAAAATGCTCTCCTAACTTAAAACTTCGATCAGATCCAATTTTATCTTGTCTGCATCTGTTTTCCTTTTCTGGTTTTGGATCAATCGTTATTTCTTCTGCAACATTTTTTTGTGAATTGCTCACGTGTAGTATTAAACATGTCCGGAATAGGTATTTGCTAATTATAAAATATACCACTGGTAGGGTATTTGTCCCTGAAGATAAGATTCCCTAATGGTGGAGGATAGGCATGTAGAAGAACAAACACATCGGCACAAGAAAAACAGAAACAGGTTTCTACCTATGTCTATATGGAGACTTTGTATGTTTGCTTTTCCTGCTAATTAGTTGATTCTTTTACTGAGGATCTCAACCAGGCCTTGCTCAGCACATAAGCCCAATTTGAAGGGAGCCCTTTTCCGGGGGGAAAGTCTCCACTCCCTCCCAGAAATGAGAGCAGCCTTCGTCTGCCAGCCGCCACCCTCTGATTAGGATGGCTGGTAAAAAGGTCTTGATTGACTAAACCCCAGCCCCGATTACATAAACAGCGAATAGGCGCTGAAAGCCCAACACCTTTCTAAGGAGGAAAAAAATAATAAGGTGAGATCACTCCATTCTCTTGCAACCTAAAAATAAATGGAAGGGGCTTCTCCCGGCTTCAGGGAGTGCATATGGATTTCTTGCTGACATTCGATTCTCTGAACTGAATGTCACACTCGCTGAGAACAGTTAAAAAAAATAATAATGCTAGACTGTTATCGTTATTAGAAGGGCAAGAAGAATGAAATATCATGATTATCATTAGGAAACCCTGTAAAACATATTTGTACATTATCTTGGGGCAAATACAAGTGTCATGTGTTACCAATTGTTAGGCAAAGAACGTGGTAATATATTGTTCCCCTCCGGCCTCCTCACAGCTCAGAGCCAGGCAGAAATGATGTGCACCGTGTGTGCGAGCAACCGAAACACACTGGTGCAGGATGCGGGGGCTGGGGCGCCCCCAGGAAGGCTGCCTCTGGAAGCAGTGGGGTCTGGGGCAGAGGGGTGACAGAGGAAGAAGGCAGTTCCAGACTGGGCCTGCCAGAGGGCCAGCAGCTTAGGTGGAGTCACCCCGGTCCCCATCGAGGCGCCGTGTAGGCATGGGGGGTCAGAAGGGCACACCTGCTCAGGATGCTGTTCCAGATGTCCACGGGAGACCCTGCCCATGCCCACTTCTCCGACAGTGAATGGTGTGTGTCCGAAAAGGGGCTTGAAGTGAAGTTGGCCTGAGAAAGTTTCCTAAGATCTCTAGGACCAGACCCCCGTCTCCTGAGTCTTCAGTTTCTGCACCTGCAAATTAAAGGCATTTTGTTTTAGTCTCAAAAACCCTTTTGAGAATGTCATGAAAATGGAAATGCATCGGTATTTTCAATAGTTCATGTCAGTGTTGCCGGGGGACCACAATTTCCCTTCAAATTCATTCTAGCCCTTCCGGGTACACAGCTCTCACATTAAAATGCCTTCAGTCTGTGATCTAAAGACCTTTCCGGGCCTGGATCCTGGGGGTCCTCGATTCCCACGAGCACCCCGAGCGTCCTCTCCTGAGCAGGCTGACTGGCCTGGGTTCTTTGGGGCCATGGGTTCAGCAGCCCTCAGGGAGGGAGACTCATGGTGTATGAAAGCAGGCAAGGCCTCAGTAGGTCCAAGGTGGGCACCCAAAATCCCCAGGCCCATTCTCTGCACGTGGTAGCTGCACCGAACAGAAGTCACCAAGTTGAGGGAGTGAGGGGAGGGCACTCTTCACTGCCACAGAGAAATGACAATATCTGCACAGGGACCAGCAAGCACCACTTAGAACACATTTGCTCACAAGCCCTGGTCTCCCAGCTGTTGCAGCTCTGACCACCCACCAAGGCATCAAACATCTTCAGGACTCCAGTGTGGGGACCACAGCCAGCTGAGGTTGCACATAGTCTCTTGTCCCTAAAGAGTAACATTGTCTCTGGGCGGGACTCCCTGGGGACAGAATGCCTGGGGAGAAGCCAGCCTGTGGCTCTGAGGCCCATCCCTCTCCTGGGCAGCCCTGCCCACTGGCCCTGTGTGAGCAAGCTCATCTGATGAAGGAGGTGCCAGCCTGCTGCTGCCACTCTCCAAACTGTTACATTTTGTAAGGGAGCCCCTTTGTGCCCAAAGGAATGCCCCACTCATGGTGGCATTTCAGGCAACTTGGCAGGAAGGGAGGAAAGTATTTTGGGACAGGAGTTCCCTTGATTCACACCAAGCCTGAGACATCTAAACATGTTAACGCCAACTGCTAAAGGTTCCATCTATTATGGGAAACCAGAATCCTGGAATAGCTCTCAGAGCCTCTCACCTGACCCTTAAGGGGAAATTGAGGCCTCAGGCTGGGAGAGACAGGAGTGGCCTCGCACCTGCCCTGGTGGGAAGCAGTGTGTGACCCACCACAGCCCAGTGCCGCAGTGCAGAGTTCAGCTCCTTCATTTCCAGGACAAGGCATAGCTCTGCTGTGAGTACAGGCTCAGCGCTTCACGTCTTCTAAAGTTATTTCTCTCTCTCAAAAGAAAAAATAAAAAAAGCAGAATCGCAAGAATGCTGGTCCTCCGGGGTCCTACGGAATCACTCTCTGAGTCCACATGCACCTGGTGGACACTCAGCAGAAGAAGCCCTGGTCAAGAGCCCTCCTCAGCCCTGCCTTCCAGGACACGCGGAGCCAGGTCTCACATTAGTAATTGGCTCGGCTCAGATCTTTAGATTTTTCTCTCTTCTGGTTTTATCTCTAATTTTTCAAATTGACAGTGTTTAATTTCCTAAGCGGTTACGAGCCAGGCAGGTGGAGCATGAAGAGATAGACAGTGAGCTGGCAGCCTGGTCCTGGAGACAAGCAGCGGCCTGGAGGTCCTGGATGTCCTTGGCTGGTCAGCTGCAGGCGGAGCCCTGGACAGCTCCCCGGGCCCCCGTCACCCCCAGTGCCCCATACCCCATGCAGCTCTTAACACTCTCCTACTGCTCCCCACTCCACGACCCTCATCTCGCATGACCCCTGCTGGTCACATGGCTTTCTTCTGACCCCTTCTGACTCCCAGTGACGCCTCACTTTGCATAGCCCGGTGGACAACCACTACCCCATCCTTGGCCCCTTGGCCCCGTCGTTACCACTGCGCACGGCCTGCTCGAGACCACTGCAGTCCTTTCCAGGAGAAGCTCATCCCACCCCAATGGGTGAAAACCCTTCTTCTCTCTCTGTGATGCAGACCCCTCTCTCCCCTGTTGCCCACCCATTCAGTGTAGGATGCTAAGTTGTGAAAAATGTGTGAGGACATTAACCCGAGGTGTTATTTATACATATGTTATAATTTATTAAATTATAAGGCACTTGACAACAACTCAGATAAAGAAGCACATTGGAGTGTTACAGCCACACATGCACTATTTTAATAATCCTTTTATCTTAAAATATTGCCTCCTATCAGGCTGTCACAGAGCCGCAGGAGGATCTGTGGAGTGTGGAGAGGAGGGGCGTCGCTCTGACTCGCTCTATGTGAATTATTAAATGAGGGAGAGGCGCCAGCTAATCATTTGATAAACACAGTGAGTTACGTCTAATGGGCACCCTTGCGCACGGAGCTCCTGGAACATCGAGGAAGCTCCTGGGCCCCCGAACACAGTTCATGCAGACCAGCTTCTCCTGCTCCTCGCTTCTCCCCAAGATCCCTCTGCTGACCTTGAACTTGAGGCGGCCTTCCACCACCACTTTTTTTGGCCACACCCAAGAACCACTGGTACTCTCTTTGAATATTTTTATTGAATTTATATTCGTTCTTTTCTTGGCTTAAATAGATTTAATTTTTAAAGGAAGCTTGATATCATTACCATGAATAGAAAACTAATAGCACTTACCATAAATATAAAATAACCATAGAAAAAAAAAACTTATAATGGACACAAAACCATGTAATTAAATTCCAGTTCAATCTGAAGTTTGATGAAGCCTGAGGCCCGCTGTCCCCTTAAAAGGGGCGATTATCCGGGATCGCAGAGGCATTTGTGCTGTGCTGGAGCCAGATAGCCTTCCTTCCTGACCTCGGACGACTGAGAGCGCCCAGAGAAGGGAGTGCATCCTGACCGGGCAATTGATTATGATCAGATGTTGGCAGGGACCATGAACATCTCCTCGAGCTCCCACAGTGATCATGACCCCAGTTTTGGAGGGAGCAGACCACGACCAAGGACAATGGACATGTTATTCTCTAGGACCTCACACTGCAGGTGAATGAATGGGAGCTCTCCTTCGAGGATACTGGCCTAGAGTGGACGTGCCATGGTGAGGACAGTGCCGGGGGATCGGACCGGAGCCCAGCTCTGCTGTGTGATTCAGGGCAAGTCACCTTCTCTCTCTTGCCATCTGTCATCAGAGTTCAACGTGGCCAGGACTTCGGCAAAGCTTCCATTTCCAGATCACACTTAATCTCCTCCACACAGTTTCCTCAAAAGTTCTTTTCATGTCACTCTGATGCAAAGCATGTGACGTTGGGAAGAACTCCCTGAGACTGTATCTGTGAGGCCTCTTCCACCAACTGGAAAAAAGATAATGCCGATGATCAAAATGCCAAACCAAAGAAAGGGGGAGATGCATCCTAAGGAATCGCTAAACCCCAAGGAAAGCAAGAACTTCCTGCTGCCAGAAAGGCAGTGTGGGCCTTGTAAAAGAGATCCAGCCAAATGTGAAGCCAAGCTGCCCCATCATATATAGAACCCATTTCCAAACAGGAAAAAGCAATGTCAGATCATCAAAATTCACGTGAGAAAACACAGCTCCTGCTCTTCCTGTGAGCTGCGATTAATAGGAGCAGTTAGAGAACGGCTAAAAAAAATGAAGTCATACATTATTTTTTTTCCTCGTAGGTATAGATTTTTATTTGACCTATTGCTTTTAAAATAGAATACCTTCTCAAGCACGCTTTACATGATAAAACTCAGGGACAAAAGAGAGAAAATGCAAATCAATTCTGCATTACATGTATGTTGCTGCGTTTGGCAAAATCAAATGAGATCTTTTCATCTCCTTACCGTGGAACAAAAACAGAGCAATATTGTGAAATCTCACAGAGCTTTATTTCTCAGCGTCTTTTGTGTCCAGCCTTTTAAATTCAGGTTTTTCTGCCTTTTTTACTGACAAGCCCACAATTTTCAGAAAAGAAAGCTAGCATTAATTAAGACAGTGCCAGATGTAATTTTCTTGGGAAGTAAATTTCTGCACAACTAAAGGTTACAGAGACCTTTTCACTGTCAAAATTTACTACAGCCTGTGAATGTTAATGTTTCTAATGAAGACATGTTCTCTGTCCCTGAACTTAAAAGTACCCAGAGAAGAAGGCAAAGAGAAAAAAACTCTATTTGACGAATGTATCTGGAGTCTGTGCATTAATGCAGGGAACTCTCGGCTGCCGGTACACATTGTAATTATAGTGTTTGGATAGCTTTGTTTTCTAAACAAGGAATATTGCCATAAATTGGCAATTTTGCATGAGGAGTGGGATTGTAGTAGGTGCTTTATGTGATGAATGAGGTGTTGTCTAATAAGCATTTACCCCGTTGGGCCGAAGGGTGTGCACCCTGAGTCCATGGCGGTGGGAGAAGACCCATGTCTCAGAGTAGGTGTGGGGACCCCTGCGTTCCCACTCCTCCGGCATTCTGGCATGTGGGCGCAGAAGGCCACCTGGGTGCGTGAAGACACAGATGTTTGTTTCTGGATCAGGTTTGGGATCTTGTTCTGGGGACCTGAGTGCCAGTCAGCCCAGCTCCTGGGGCAAAGATCACCCTGGTTAACAGGAAGCTGATCTCCACGTCTCTGTGGGCCTTGCTGGAATTTCGGCACAGGAAGTCGGCAGACTCAGTCTCAAGTCCACTTCTGCATATTTCCTCTTCGGTAAGTTGAGGACTGAGGTGACATGACCCCTCTTTGAGGTTAAAAGTCAGTCACACCATTGACTCGGTAATGTCTTTTCCAGCATCTCTCCTAAGGATGCAACCTATAATAAGCACAAACTGCATACACCAAGATGTTCTCCATAGAGAAGAGCAGCTCTTATAGCAGAAAAAGAAATGACGTAATGCTCGACATCATGAGAATGATTACGTAAATCATGAGACACCCATACCATGGAAGAGTATACAGATGTCAGTCATGCTTGTTAACGAGGTGCTGTAATCAAAAAGGACGCTTTTATGGTGTATAACATGCAAAAAGCAAGATACAAAATTCTGTGATCTCAATTTTGTAAAATCAATGCAGAGAACGAAGACTGGACAGAAACATGTCAAATTGTTAACAGAGGAAGCTCCTGGGTGGCAGCAGCACATGCACTTCTATTTTTCCTAATTAAGTTACCAGAAGAAAAATGTCTAAACATTTCCTCAGGAAAAAAACGCCAGATAGTCAGTCACCAGGACTGAAGGGGCCTCATATTCCAACATGACCTTCTTAACCTTAAATTCTTTACTCTGATTTATGATCGTCTGTCTTTCTTCTAGACTAAGGTTTGGCAGGCTGTTTCTGCAAAGGAGCAGATAGGAAATATTTTAGGCTTTCCATGCTGGAGGTCTGGCTTGCAGCTGAGCTCGGCCACTGCCACGTGAATGCAGCCATCGGCGACAGAGAACGTGGGCACGGCTGTGTGTCACAGCACTTCTTCTGCACAAACAAGTGGCGAAGCAGACTGGGTCACCGGGCACAGTTTTCCAACTTGTTTCCAAATTATATCACTGTTGTCCCGTTGGAGTCCAGTGCGTGAACATGATACTCTTGACACCTCAAAGATGCTTGAGAACTAACTTTCCCATTTTATGAAAGAGGGGACTGACTTGCAAAAGGTGAGACGAGGTGCCGAAGTCACAGAAGAAGTTCCTAGCAGGGATGACAGCACAACCACGGACACCCTGCCTTTAGGACAGCTTTCCTCTGCTCAGCTGTTGAGTTGGCTTCATGCATGGTGGCCTCGGTCCCCTCTCTGGTGGCCTGAGGTCTTGCTTTTTTGGCACCATGTGAGCATTCCAGGAGGGCTGGGCAGGGTGGAGCGCTGCCAGCTCTTGCTTCTTTCATCGTCCTTTTCGAAAGACGTGGAGGGTTTTCCATGGCGCCTGTCCGATCACTCTCGGTTTCCAGCGGCAGGGACCCCAAGTCTGGGGTTACTAGACAGACTCGGTTCCACCTGCCATCCCACAACTACTCATTGTGCTTCCCTTTCACTCTCAAAAGTCCCTGATTTGCACGGTAAAATGTGATCACCTCCTACAGGTGAATTTAGTGCCGTTATAGCCAGTGCAAGAGGAAGTTATGAAACAGTCAACCTGTGCAAAGAGTTTACATGAGAGAAAATGAGTTCAAAACATCAAAAGCAAAAGCTTTGTGATTCAGGATGACTGTGTACTGTCCCACTGAGGGAATCTGTCTCCATGGGACCTACAATAGGAAGTGCGATTACGAAATTTCCTGAAATCTCACCTTGGCGTGGCCTGAAAGACTGGTGCTGGTTCGAACTCAGTGATTGTCCCTTCACCTGAGACTTGGATTCTGACTCCCTTGCAGGATACCCCAAACCCATGTCTTTGGTTCTTACTCTTGCCCCAGTGTTTGGGGTGCTCTGCTCACCTGTCTGGGGCACACCCATGTGCACAAGGTGTGTCAGGGTCTCTCCTCTTAGTCATTCCTGCTGGTTCCTCCGAGGGACTGGGTCGCTCCAGACTCTAAAGTCATGGGAGTGAGACACAGCCCTCCGTGGTGCTGATGCACGTCACAGTTTGACAGCCACCACCCCGGACAGGCAGAGGGTCTAATCACCACCTGTTGGCCCTGCTCTTGGACAGAGCAGGGGTGAGGCTCGAAACTCCCAGCAGAGCAAAGGAGGAGGTGCCTGAGGTTCAAGCTACTTTAATGATGGTCAGTGGCCAGACTGAACACTTGTTCTACCTCTGTACTGACTGGAGGGACCAAGAGTTCCAAGTAGCTGCCGATGCAGGGTGAGGCTGTTCCTCTCTCCAAGAGAAGGTGTTGGTATCACCCTGATTCCCTGCTCTGTAGCATCATCCTGAGCACATCAAGCCAGGGCCCAGTCCCAGCATCAGGTGACATGGCCGTGGCCAGCCTGCCCACAGGAAAGCCCTGCCTTCCCAGTGTGTCTGCTACTAGCTCAGGTTACTAGGGAAACCACCGTGCCGGTTTGTCTACACACTCCACATGGCTCTCCAGAGTCGCCTTGAGTCACACGGGTCTCCCCAGAACAGCTGAGGACAACAAAGTGTGAAACCCATAAAAATGACAAATGGTCACCCCCAACCTGGGTAGCACTCTCCGGAGGGATTTTTGACTCACGTAGGAGACACAGCTGAGGAGAGAATTTGAGACCTGGGACTTCGCTTATGTCCCAGGGTTAGCCAAAGGTGCCCACGTTCCTCTGCTGCAGAAAACGGGGCACCAAAGGGTCCTTTTTGCCCACGTCGTCTCCCAAGGCTCTTGCAGTGACTGTAGTAAAGCAGAGCTTTCTCTGGCCTGCTTTCGGGAGTGAATGGAACAGCAGGCTGGTCTGCAAACCTAGGGTCCTTTCTTCCTTTGTCTGCTTTTTGGAAACAGATATTTGGATTTTATACTCCACCTGGTTCTATCTTTATTTTTCAAAAGAATTCTTTTTCATTTCCTTTTTCCACCTTCCTTCCCTTTTCCCTTTCTTCCTTGTGCCTCTCAGCCTGGATGGAAAGATGAAAACACCGGAGTTGCTCAGATGGGTCTGATGTGGAGACTCTAAGATGTCAACGTGCTGGAGTGTTCTCTGTGAGTCAGACCCCTGCCTCTCCAGACCACGACCTCAGGCAAGTGCCTGCTCCTTAGACATACTTCCACTCGGAACTGGGAGAGTCACAGCAGTTCACACATTTCTTCTGAAAGCAGTTGTTGACCCCCTTTTTTGGGCCAGCTCTGTCCCAGTGCTCTGGAGACACACACGGCTAGGACATGGACTGGCCTTCAAGCTCGGATCAGTACTCAGCAATAAGACCATCAGGCCACCTACAGGAAGTTCTCTACAAGGGGTAAGAGGAATGTCAGTGCTCCTGGCTCTGGAGAACTCACCCAGTAGAAGGAATCTCACAGAACAGGGCTCTTGGGCAGGAGCCTCCCTGAGCATCCTCAGTGAGTCACTGCCACAGCCTCTTCTGTCTGACCAGCTCCCAACTCACGTGACAGGTGCAAAGATCTAGGCGGAGAGGCACTGTGGATGCTGGGGGTGGAGAGGTGGCCACAGCTCAAAACTCAGGAGAGGACTACCCAATAGTCATGAAATATGGGTAGAGAAGGTCACTGAAATGGAAAATTCCTCTGTGCCCGCGGAAAGGGCAGCTTCAGAGAATCTGGGAAATGATACCAGCAAGCTTGCCTCTGGAAGTTCAAATTCATGTGCCTGGGTCCAAGGACAGGCCAGACCTTCAGAGCCTGCTGTGGGTTGATGCTGCCCAGAATCCAGCCAGGGACTAGGTGCTGTCTTTTCCCCTATCACTCACTCCCTTTGTTCCTGTGAGGATACGACCCTTTGCAGCCATCCAAAGACCCAAGGAGGCCTCAAAGAGAGCAACTACACCCATGGCCCAGTGACCTAGGGGATGTCCTTTGCTCTGCTCCTGGTGATGGGGAGGGCAGGAGAGAGGAGGGAAAGGACACCGTCCTCAGCTAGGATGGGAGACTAATGATGAGGCCAGCACTCACTGCTGTATGATACCTAGACACAAGGCGCACACATAATGTATATATACATCCATCTTTAAACACCAGTGTGGCTTTGCTGACTCTTGTTCAACCTGAGGACCACTCTTAGCTCATTGTTCAATTTTTTGCTCTTTACCTGACAAAGGGCTAGTTATTCTCCAAGTTTTCCTTCCAAAACAAAGAAGTAGATACAAAGAAGTAGAAGGAATGCTGTAAAATAACTTTGGTTAAATATTTTGCTTTTCAACCTGCAGTTAACAACTTGTTTATTCATTCTTCCACCTCATCTACAAAGAAATCATCCTAGCCCCGCACCAACTCCTACGGTGCCTCCCTCATTTCAGCGAAACATGAAGTGTTTCTTGACTGTTCCCATGAGGTGGTACTGAGTCCTGAAGGTTGAAAACTAGTGGCACACAGAGAAGAGGGGGCCGGCCCTAAGGGGTTCTAGGAAGAACTCTTTCATGACAAAAAGGAAGGAAAGAGAGCAGATAAGAGTTGTAGCAGTGGGGTTGACTCATTATTATTATCTTCATTTCTGATGAAGAAATGGATGTCTAGAGGCCCATTGTTGCATAGCTGGTGACTGGAAGAAATTCCAATTGAACACACATTCTTGCAATCATTGTACCATGCATTACCAGCCTACCTCAGCTCTGCTTCCTACAGGAAGTCTTCCTGATTGATCCCAGCTCCTCTGTACTTTTGGGGGGTTTGATTGTTCTCCTATAACTTGGATCTACCTCATGGGTAGGTGACCTTGGGTGTTTCCCCTTTGCTACAAGGTCAGTCTGGCTGGAGGGTACTCAGGTGTGACTTGCCAACAGGATCAACAGACCAACTGCTGGACATGGCCCACACCCTTCACCTCCCGCCTGGGTAACTTACACAGGGGGCGTGGAAGCAGAGATCAATTAGTGATCTTTGGGCAACTTGGAGCCTGCAGAAGGAGGCCTGTGGACTATCATGCTGAGAGGAAGAAAGGACTGGACAGAGATGAGGAGACAGGAGAGATAAGAGTTTGGGACAAGAAGGCTGAAAGATACTCCATTCATTTTCATATTTACAAAACCCAGTTTGCCCTCCAGGCAGCAACACAGTGCTGAGAATGAGCAGAAACAGTATAGGCTGCAGGGCAGGGAGACTTGTCTATGGGTAGAGCTTGGAATGACCAAGGGGGTCTCTACCTGCAGAGACAACCAGCGAGCAGCCCCAAGGCTCAAGGCACCAGGTGAGGAGTGCTATACCCAGGTTACTCCCACGTCGGAATCTGCCCCAAGTCCCAGATATTTTTAATTTTTCAAGAAAAAATGGTACTTATAGTTCTTAATGTGACTATCCCAATTTCAAAGGTTATATCTAATGCACAGACAAAATTTAAACATTCTATAGAGTGAA
Source organism: Solenodon paradoxus (assembly GCA_004363575.1). Lineage (NCBI taxonomy): Eukaryota > Metazoa > Chordata > Mammalia > Eulipotyphla > Solenodontidae > Solenodon > Solenodon paradoxus. The sequence continues at coordinate 680,593 of RJWH01000514.1, read as the reverse complement.
GGAATCTCCTGGATGAGGCTTGGCCTGAGGCCTGCCTGGTGGCCTCTGACTAGAACTCGGTCCTGCCCACTGTGGTCTCAGAAGGACCCGAGGGGAGGGCAGTGCTGGGAATTCAGCTGCCAGCTGCCAGGCTTTCTTTTCCAGCACGTTTCAGCCACAGCAAGAAGTGCTGGTCAGGAGTCATTTCTCCTTGGGAGTGTCCTGCTGCCCTGTGTCCTGGGAAGTGTCCCCTTCAGGCTGTAAGCCTCCTGCCTTCCATCCTCCCCCCACAGGTGCCTGCTGTCAGCGGGCACCAGCTAACCCCGTGCCCGAGGTCCTGAGTTCCCACTGCCCGTCTCCCCGGGCACTTGCCACTGCTTCTGTTCATCCAGCTCTGTCCCCAGCAGGACGCTGCTGCCTGCCTGCCTGACAACTGTCAGCCTGAGGTGTGGACACCTTCTCCTTGGTGACTTCCCCTTTTTCATTAGGTTTGACAATGCGTTTTTTCGAGATTAATAGTGCAGGGGAGCCAGGATATGAGGCTTTTAGTGGTGACAAACTGCCAGGCCCCAGTGGCTCCGGACGCTTGATTGCAGGAAGAACAGGCCGGTGGCAGCACCCTGGGGCTGGACAAGGGAGCGACGGTGCGCCCATCCCAGTCTGGCTTCAGCCAGCCCGGACACTGGCATCAGCCCCAATTCCTTACTTTTTGCTGCAAAGCACGGATAGTTGTGCCCAGTCCTATGTGCAGGCAAACTCACATACACACACACACACACTCCTGACAGCCCGTGGGTGACCTCTGCAGCTGGATGTGCAGTACACAGTGAGTGTCTGCCCCTGATGCTCACCAGAGGAAAGCAGCAGCCAAACAGGGCCCCGGGCGGGCTCTCCAAGCTCGGGTACTTCTGTTCTGGGTTCTGTTTCCACCTGTTCTTCTGCTCCCTCTCTTTCTACCAGCACCACCTGAGATCCTTAGATAATTTTAAGAATACAACGATGCAAGGGTGCAGCCCAGTCTTTCTATTCTGCCCTGACCACTGCCAGTGCCCCCAATCACGACTAACTGCCCTCTGACCCTCCCGACTTCCCCACTCCTGCTTCCCCACAGTAAACAGGGATATCACCTGGCCCAGTGGAAGGTAAGGGTTTTGCGGTCCAATTGGAGAAATCCCAAGGAAGGATGATCATCCATTCATTCTCAGAGTGTTTTGATTCAATATGACACCCTCTCCATATACACATATACATATGTGCATGCACACACAGCCACACACATGTTCATACATGTATACACACATACACATGCTGAGATGTACATATGTGCTCACCTACACACATAACATGAAGGATCTCAGAAATGCCCACATAAGCACATACCTTACACACACATGTGCAGTGCCCTTTTCTTACTGAAGGAATATTGCATTTTGACATTAACTTGTTTTGAGGTATATAGAATAGTATTTTTGCATTTACATATAGCACAGTAAGTTTACCAATAACCCCCCATTTTTTGTTCTCCCTTCATTTAAAGTTAGTTCCCTTTAGCCCATTTCCCCCACCTTCACGTGTCACTTTGGTACCCTTTGATTCACCTTTTTGTTTCCCACCACTAAGAGTCTATAGTTGTGTGGAGTAGTTCTCTCTGTCTCTCTGTCTCTGTCTCTGTCTCTCTCTCTGTCTGTCTCTCTCTCTCTCTCTCCTTGTGCCCTTTCATTGGGAACAACTCTGGCCTTATCTCAAGTCTGACATGACCCTTAAGCAGGAAAGACTCTAGAGGCAGCCAAAGGCCCAAGAGGTGAAGGAATTGTCCCCAGGTCACACAGCCTTTCAGGACTTGAGCTTGAAATACTGACATACCTAAGCTCTTTCCCCAGGGGAACTGACTCTCTAGATTTTTTTAAGATAAAATTACTTCCCAGTTTGCATTCATTACCTCCTTTAACCTTCATGATTCATTTAAGAGGTCATTTTCATTATTATTACTGAGTTCATTTCTTGAATGAGGAAATTGAGGCCTAAGCAGGAGAAATGACTTACTCTAAGCAAAGAGCTGGTACTAAAGGCAGAGATGGCTCCACATTCAGGCCCTCAGACTGTCACTTTGATCCTTCTGGCAGCCACAGCCTCACTGGGGAGGCTAGGCCATCCCCTGAACCAGTGGAAATCCTGCCTGCCCCAGTCCTTTTCCACTGTGACCCCGGCCCCGAGAATGGAGACCTTATTTTTCTTGATGGGGTGTAAGAACTGTGTGACCTTGGACAAGTCACTTCAAGTAGCTAAACCTTCTTTACCAAGCTAAAATGGAAGAGGGGAATGACAATAGTTATCTTTCAGGGTTTTTTTTTAATGATTAAATAAACTCATACATATGTACCTATTTTTCAAACTGGAAAACATTGTAGAAAGGTCGGAAAATGACTGAGAATTGCTTTCAAGTGTTGAGGACAATTAAGGCACAAACAGGGTTCCTCCTCAAGGAATGTCTCCTCCCATCATCTGTCTGCTCTATCTAGAACATAACTGTAAAGGCCAATAGACAGATGACCAAACACAAAAGATATGTGAGACATTGAAAATTGACTTATTTCAAGACTAGAAGACAAATAGAAAAATAACAACCTGAAAGAAAAATAAGGAAAATATATGAATAGGCAAATTGCAGAAAGGAAAACCCCCCCAAAAGTTAATCAGCCTATGTTCAAAATCATTAGTAATCAGACAAAATGCAAGTAAATTAATGAACAATTACTTGACAACTATGAGGCAAAAATTAATAAACAGAAAAGAATGTGAGGTGAGGACAGAGGGTCCTGGTGCACTGATGATGGGAGGCTAGGCCCTGGGCTCCCCACCTGTGGGTGCATCTGCAGTATTTAATCAAGATATGTAAACTAAGCCCACATGCTCCAGCCATCTCTTGCTGCTAACAAGCTTTGGCATTCCTAGTGACCTCAGCAATCTTTTTGCTCACCAGTCTTTAATTAGGAAGGCCTTGGTAGAAAGAGTCCATCTCTGCTTCTTTGAGGTGACTTACAGTTTGGAAGGAGACAGAATTATCAGAAACTCACTCCCTTGTCTCTCTGCTGTTTTTGATCATTAGTTGGAATACTAGTTGAGGTTGTTGGGCAGATTCCTATGTGTTACTCGCCATGTGGCTCCTAGGCTCACACTTGGTATTGTAGTGGCTCCCAAGACTCATTGGGCCCAGGGATCAGGGCAGAAATGTTTGTTGTATATCTACTATGATCTACCTTCAGTAGTCACTAGCTTCATTTCCATTATATCTAGTTTCAAGGACATTATGAAGGACCCTAACATCAAGGGAAGAGGATATAGACCTACCTCTCAATGGGTGGGATGCCAATACCATATTGTAATTGCTGTGGATGGAATGTATTATGATGGCAATTTTTTAAAAATATAACCTTTTTCACCACCAAGGAATTCTGATTCAGATGTCACTATCTGGTAATACTACCTTTGTTTGGATGGGGTGGTAGGAACCTGGAGGTGAGCAGATTCACTCAGAGAGTAGAGAGGTGAACAAAAGACAGTGTTATATGGAAGTATAAATCTTTATGCTCACTGTTAAGTCAATGCTTTTATATATATAATTATATAATACATATAAACAATATACAGTATATCTTAGTTTGAAAAAGTAAACTAAGCAATTAAAATCTATAACTCAATAAGACTCTGTATAAACTGAAAATACTTATAAGCAAAATGAAAACCTATTTTATAAGACCATTTGCAAATAAAATGCATACTTTGAACTCATTAAAATGGCATCTCACTTTGAAAGGAAATGGGAGTGGAGAATAAGAACAAGAGGGAATAAATACTTTAAAAAGAAGAGAATGAACTCACAAATGGATTCACACTCACCCAGTCATTTGATTTTTAACAAAGGTGCGAAAACAATGTAACAGGGAAAGAGAAGATTTTTCAACAGAGAGTCCACAAACTATCAGGTTTCCATATAGAAAAGCATCTCCTTAGTTTGTACCTCACACTATAGCCAACAATATGCCAACAATAACCATAAAATAAAAGCTAGATAGTTTACACTTCATCAAAATTATAAATTTCTGAACAACAAAATAAATGACTAAGAAAATAAAGGACAAGCCACAGACTGGGAAAATAGATATGCAAACATTTATCTCATAATAAAAAAAATTCTAGAGGTGTCACACTTCCAGATCTTGAGCCACACTACAAAGCAACGGCGATCGAAACTGCATGGTATTGGACTAAAAACAGAAACACAGATCTATGGAATAGAACTGAATCACCAGAAATAGACCTATTCATATGTACTCAGTTAATTTACGACAAAGGAGCCAAGAGCATATGGTGGAGGAAGGAAAGTCTTTTCAACAAATAGTGTTGGCAAAACGGAACAGCCACATTCAATAGCATGAATCTAGACCACTTTCTAACACCATTTACAAAAATTAATTCAAAATAGATTAACGACTTGGACGTAAGACCAGAAACCATTAAGTATTTAGAAGACAACATGTCGAGTCATTCTATGACATCAGCCTCAGAAATGTCTTTGGGGACTCAATTCCAGTGGCAAGGGAAATCAAACCAACAATAAACAATTAGGAATACGCAAACGAAAAAACTTCTGCCCAGAGAAAGAAACCATCACCAAACAAAAAGACAAACTACAGACTAGAAGAAGATATTTCATTACATATAATTGGCAAGGGCCTAATATTCAAAATATACAAAGAACTCATAAAACTCAAGAACAGAAAAACAAACACCCCAATCAAAAAAACAAAGGGCAGAAGAACTGGATATATATTTCTCCAAAGAAGTCATACAGATGGCCAAAAGACATATGAAAAGATGTTCTTCCTCACTTGTTATTAAGAAAATGCAAATCCAAACAACAATGAGTTATCACCTTACACCTATGAGATTGGTTAATATTCAAAGGTCTAGAAACAACAAATTTTGGTGAGGATGCAGATAAAAAGGGAACACTTTTATACCATTGGTGGGAGTGCAAAATGGTATATAACCCTTATGGAAGGCAGTATGGAGATTCTTCAAAAAATTGAGAATGGAAATCTCATATAAACCTGTCACCCCACTTCTGGGTATTTACCCCCCAAACATAAAGACATGAATTCACAGAGATACATGTATCCCCACATTTATTGCAGCATTAGTTACAGGAGTCAAGAACTGAATTAATCTAAGTGTTCATTATTAGATGAATGGATAAAGAAAATGTGATATATGTGTGTATATATATATATGCACACACAATGGACTACCACACAATCCTTAAAAAGATGAAATCCTGTCATTTGTAATAACATGGGTGGAACTAAAAAGGAGTTATGCTAAGTGAAATTAGTTCAGAAAGAAAAAGACAAATACCAGATGATTTTACTCATAAGTGAAATATAAACAAAGCAAAAGAACAGAATAAACAAAACCAACCCTTTGACATTAACAATGGAATTGAAGTTGCCAATAGGGAACAGGGTGTGGGTGGACAAGTGGGTGGTATCCAATGAACAGTAATGAAGAACTCTTTGTAATTTGGTGGTGGACAGGGTGTGTTGTCATTTATTTGAGGTTTATATTTGAGGTTTAATTGGTTTATATTATTTTGTAAATAAGAGCACCTCAATAATTTTTTCTAAAACATAAAACAAAAATTATGGTGAAGGATTTATTAAAAAATCCAGACAATTGAAAATTAAGAAGATAAATACCCAGTTAAAGAAGTGAGCATCATATTTAAACCTATACTTTACAAAAGAAGATAAACAGGTGGTTAATAAATGTATAAACAGTTCTCATCATCATTAGATTTTTAAAGAAATGCATGTTTTTTCAACTAATACATAATTAGCTTTATTTTAAGACTGCAAGGAGAAATCCCTGTCAGAATGCCTAAGATTAAATCCAACACCACCAAATGTTGACAAGGATGAAGAGAAAACAGAACTTACATATATTGTTGGTGGGAAACTAAAATGATAACAATCATTTTGGGAAAAATTCTGGGATTTTATGTTTATAAAACGAAATATACATTTAGCCTATGTCCTGAGAATTTCCCTCGCAGGTTTTTATTACGAAGTGAAACATAGCTTCACACCAAGACTTGCTCATGTCAATTTTATTCAAAAGGTGGAAAGGGCCTAGAAGAATGGTTAAGCCAGCATGTCATTTGACAGCATTCTACACAGCAATGAAGAGGACCAAACTACTGTCTGTACAACACAAATGAAGCTGAAAAATGTTATGCCGAGTGAAAGAAATCCTACATTTAAAAAAGTATGTTTTCTGATTCCAGTGGCATAAAGCTTCTGTGCAAGGAAAACAAATTTACAGTAAAAAGAAAGATCAGAACAACGGCTGCCTCTCAGGGTGAAGCAGAGTATGAATGGGAAAGGAACATTCTGAAACTTTCTGGGTGACAATAATGTTTATCTCTTGGTAGGATGTGGGGTGTGCTGATGTATTATGTATCACAACTCCACTGCTAGTACACTTAATATTTGTACATTTCATTGTATGTAAATCTTACAGCAAAAGAGAACTGAAAACAAATATTGAAATATTTACAGAGAAGTATACTGAAGTCTGCAATTTACTTTGAAATATATTCAAAAAGTGGATTAATTGGTAGGTAGGAGTTTGCCTCAGTGAATGGATAGATGACAAAGAACCACAGGAACGTCTGCAGGTAGAATCTAGGTGGTGACTATTCACTGGAAACATCCTTCAACTTTGCTGCATGAAATGTTGGGGGACAGGTACGATTAAAGAGAAAAACAAGAGAGTGACTTGCACTGACCAAAGATAAAATGCCCTGAATTGTGGAATAGGATTAACTCAGTCCTCTGTCTCTAACATCCAAAAAGAAACAAGAAAAAATAAACTTAAAAAGCCTGTGTTTTGAGCTAAGCTACTAGGTATTTGACAGTGGCAAGCATAGGGGCCCTGCTGGTCAACGCTGGAGAAGACTTCTGGACACCGAGATGCCATGGCCGTGCCAGGAGTCAGAGCCAGCGCCACAGGTGGGCACGAGCCTCGTCTCTCCCACTGTGGGGGGTCCCGTGACTCAGCTCTCCTCAGCCCTGGAGAGCCACGATGAACCATGCAGCTAGCGTAGGGGCAAAACCTCATGGAGGAGCAGTGGGAGACCGGATGCGGGCCCGAGGACTTCCGGTCGCGGGCCCAAGGACTTCAGGTCGCACGGTCTCCTGAGAGAAGCCACGTGTTCAGTCAGAAGGGCCGAGCTCTGGGCTCCCAGAAACGGGGTACTTGACATCGGGCCACCAGCACACCTTACACACGAGGAGCAACACAAGGGCAGGCGCCGTGGCTGCCATCGAGTCTAAGGAAGGAACGCCTGGTGTCGGCCTTCACGGTGCTGGCGTAACAGGACCAAAAGGGAAATCTTTAGGCCTGCGCACCCGGAAGAAGGGCTGAGAATAAGTTGAGAGGATGTGTAAAGCTTTGTGAAGTAATCTGGCTTTCTGCATTTGACCTTTTTATTAAAAATGCTCTCTCCTTCTCCTCAGCATTGTTTAAGACCCATTAACAAGATGGTGGAAAGACTTCAAAAAAACTGCATTCTCTCAGAGATATTTTTTGTCCACTTATGAATCGAGGAGGTTCAGCTGTGGCATGTCCACTGTTGCCCCAGGACAGCAGCAGCAGTTACTTACGTGATGTGGGAAGAGCAGGAACCAGAACCTGGGCTTCCCAGAAAGTAGGACTGTTCTGTGCCCCTAGCACCCATCTACCCTTATAGGGTGTGCTGCTTTATCTCTTCGAGTCTCCACATCTAGTGCCTGCCCTGAAGGCCTGGAGTGAGGGAGAAGTGAAATAACGGATGTAAATTACTCCACAGAGAGCCAGACACCCCGTAGCTCCAACTGGTGGTCCCAAGCCATCAGAGAGCTCTCAGAACTCTCTCATGCGGGACATGCTGCTGCAATTAGAGCACCTTACTCTCCGCAGGAGAGTAAGGGCCTGCAAACTCTCCTCAGATTTCAGGGTGAGAGTAAGTCCAGTTGCATTTGCTGTGAATGCTGTAAACACGAGCTCCTGCTTCTCCTTACCCACACAGCAGCTGATGGAATCAACCACCCAATGGATTTTTCCTTCTCTTTCCCCCTGGGGTGAGCATTGCCAGAGGGATGACCACAGGGCATCACCCAGCTCCTTGACATACCAGAAGTTTAAATTTCCAGGGTCCCTGGTTTTCCCCATCGAGCACGAGTAAGTGTATAGATGTTTAAAAACAGTCCCACATGCAACAGAGTCAGGGCGTGTGGCCGTGGAAATCAATCGCGGCTGCTCCCCCATCCAGCAAATAAGAGCTCTGCCCCAACATGCTGATCTCCCATTAATTCTGACCAACCATCTAAGCTGAGGCCAAGGGCATGCCCAGAAATTCCCGCCTCCAACCCGTGGAGGGCAGAGTCAAGCCTCTCCCCCAAAGGTTAATGAGGCGATTATGTTTCTGGCTATAGAGAGCACAGTCAGCCACAGGTTCACTGGAACATTTAGAATGCAGAGGGCTTAACCAGAGAAGGAACAGCTCAGGTGAAGCGGGAAGGCAGAAAAGAAACACAAGACAGAATCCATAGAGACAGACCATGCACTTGCTGTGGGTATAGGAACTGAGGCACTTTGTACTTCCTTCTCAAAGTCTTTCTCCAGATGTATGTACACCGTGTTCTGTGTCCTCAGGTCTGTTTCCAGACCAGACTTATGAGGCGTTTTTAACCAGCTGGTAGGCAGGCCCAATCTCTCTCATCTCTCTTTATCATTTCAGGCTATTGCAGGCTCCAGAGTCAGTCTTCAGTGGGGATGTTCGGTCCCCTTTCTGTCCATGCTTTACTTAACTCACTCAGTAAGAGCTTGCCCTTGTGGAGCTTACCTTCCAAATAAGAAACAGTCGTACAGAAGCCAAAAATCAAATACCTCACCATAGGGACTGAGAATCAAGCAATCATACACAGTGAGATTACGCAGAATAGCTGTGTGAAGATAACCTAAGAAGGGAACCTCATCTCATGTTAGGGGTCAGACATGACTGCCTTAAGGGACTGATATTTCATGAACAAGATTAGTAGGAAACAAAAAATAATATGTAAGAAAAGGAAATCAGACAAAGAGGATGAAGCAGGAGGAATATGCTGTGCAAAAGCCCTGGGGCAGGAGGATAGGGTGCATTTGATGTCAGATTGGAGACTGAGGGTGGTTGGTTCTGTGAGGTATGTTTTAACCTTTGTCTACCACAAAGCTTAGAATACTCCTGCCTTTATGAAAAGCAGGTCTTTATCCTAAGGGCAAAAGGAAAATTCGAAGAATTTTGCACAATTTTAAAACAATCTGGGAGGAAGCAGGCAGGTAAAAATCAACAGGATTTAGTGATGATTTGGATATGGTAATGAAGAAGGGTCTATTGAGAAGGAGGTTTCTAGAATGATTCTTGAATTTCTGTCTTTGCAAGTGGTCAGCTGTGCCTTCATTAATATCCAGCAGTGTGTGACACATGGTAGGTCCCTGACCTAATTCAAGCCTGTCCTGTGATCACTAGAACCTTCCAGGATGTTCTGTTGCTTTTTTCCAAGGTAAAGACTAAAAGAGAAAGGTTTTATGGTCTTGATATATGCAGTATTCATAGCATAGCTTGGGCGCATAACCCTAAAGAACATGATTCACGGGGTTACAAAGCTCCATGGGGTATGTAGGAGATTGACATCTGTCATTTTGATGCACCTCATGGTAGGTCAGAGTGGAAGGAGGATAAGCAGGCTCTCATCATTATTTAAAGATAAAGCAACCAACTATGCAAAGTCCACGCCAGGTGGCTTGTTCACCATATGTCCTCTGGCACGGGGCCTGGTGCATAGTGGGTGGTTAGTACGTGCTTGTTGAGTTAAGGAAGACATAGCCTGCCCGTGCTCATACAATGCAGAACACAGGCCCAGGATTCTCTCAAGGTCTCCAAATGACTTTATAAATCTGCTCCTGTGGCCTCAGACTCAGCCCATTTAGGATGGAGTCATAGAGTGCAGGACACAAGGGCAAGCAGAGTCAGACGCAGGAGGCGTGGTTGGCCTATTTTGAGCAGTGGCTCTCCCAGCAATGTGCCCAAGGTACTCATCATGGGCAGGCTGAGAGGCAAGAACATTCCTGGTGCAGGGTCCAGGTTGGGGAGCCTAGAGGGTAAAGCTATCACCCAGTGTCAGAAGCAGGGAGCAGGAGTAGGGAGGGCACCAATATCCCAGCCTACAGCTCCATGTTACCCTGCCTGGCTCATAGATCACTGTGGACCTGACTAATTTGCTTTTAAGGATTAAATCCAAGAAGCAGGTCTAGATCAAAGGGTGTGTTTGTGTTTAATATTCTTGATATACATATATATTTGTGTGTGTGTGTGTGTGTGTGTGTGTGTGTGTGTGTGTGTGTGTACTAGAGGAGAAGTCACATGGTGGCCAGTAACCTGTATATTTACCTCATAGAATCTTACATATTTTTTAAAATTCTGCTATTTTGTAAGTTAAAATTGGTGTTATATTGCTATTTTTTAAATTTTTTCTGAATATGACCATTGGTCATATGACCACTTGGATTAATATTATGTAAATTCTTATAGTCTTTTTTACCCCTTTCCCCACCCTACCTTGGTGGGATAAACATGTACTTTAAAATATTGTTAATTTTTAATCTGCTTATAAAAATAATGCATACTTATTGTAAAATACAAGAACTACAGAGCAGTATAAAAATAAGGATTGCTGATATTCCCACAATCTAAAAGGCTCACTAATTGATGTTATTTTCTGGTAGGTAACTAGGTTTTAACATTTTTGTTTTCATTAATTTTTAAGTAATTTTTAAAACATGAAAATATTTAATTCTTTACCTACAGAGCTTTTAAAAATCTGAGTATTTTTCATAATGGTGATTTGTTTTTATGAAAAATGCTAGTAATGCTTGTAAAGTTTTACCAATCTTTATTTGTAGTTCTCTCTCAACTTAATACCTATTATATTTCAACTACTTTTTAAAATAAAATTGGTTAATCTGAAATAGGTTTTTTTCTATAGACTGGGATATATAGATATGACCTGAATGTTTTTCCTAGTCACTAATGCCTAAAGTCACTTATTGAATGATCCATCTTTTCCTTTTGGTGAGTTGCTTGTTCTATCATAAATTAAATGCTTGCAAACACTAAGGAATGGTTCTGGACTGTCAACTCTGGGTCACTATTTGTTCATTCTTTTTGTCAGTGCCACATTGTTTTAAGTACTGTGTCTCTGTAATGCATTTTAATACCTGTTACTGCAGGTCCCTCCTCCTGCCTCTTCTCTAAAAAACATATTTGGGTATTCTTTATTTTTTAATGAATTTCATAATCACTTTGTTAGTCTATATCTATATTTATATATCTATATGTATGTATATATAGTGAGTCAAGGGTGAGTCACAGGTGCATGGGGTAGGGCAGGGCAAACTGGTGGCCATCACTCATCATTGACAACCTGCTGCATTCCGGACAGGACCCCTTCAGGACCCCAGACAGTGCTTCCAGTCTAAGAGGGAAGTACTTAAGCAAATAGGCTATTTAACATCCTCTGATGGCCAAGGGCAAGGAGCACAGTAAGAAAAGGGTTAGGAACAGTATTTGTGGTTGCCCAGAAGTAAGAAAGTATGTCAGGTTTGAAGGCACTAGGGGAGTAAAGCTGTGCATATCTCACAGAGGTCAGCCTGATTTCTTGAGACATTTGGTGCTTTTCCTAAAGCCAATTTCCCTCACTTTTGTTTTCCAAAGACCTGAGTTCTTTGAGAAAGAGGGCAGATGCAAGTGTTTTGAAGTGGAGGTGGCGAGGGCTAAGGAAGGAGATGATGTAGACTTGGAAGAGGAAGTGATTTGGGGTTTTCACTTGTGGAAGAAGAGTCACAGGGACTCAGACGTCAGAGCAGAATGCCTGCATGACAGGCTGAACCTATATCCTAGGATTTGAGTCTTGGAGAGGAACCGTGCCCAGGACCAGGGGAGATTTAAAGAGGTCCTTCTTCCAGGATTGGCACATATGGGTAAGGACCTTGCAGTCTGAGACCAGAATCAGCTGGAGCTTGGAGGCTCCTGGTGACTATCAGATGGAAGAGATGGAATAGGTGGAATGAAATCTCCCTGCAGAATAGAAAACTCAAGTCAGATTTATTCTGACTTAATAAAAATATTATGACATTTTATACATCTGAATTGGTAGAATAAGATCTACATATAACATGTAAGCCTCTCATCACATAAAATATGAGATAAACAGAGAAACAGAAAATAAAAAGAATCTAAGCCCAGTTCTAAACCATAGCTACCATTAAACATTTTGATAATCATCTAGTTTTCACTATTGAAACTTCGGTTTTAACTTGGTATGTGTGTGTGTGTGAGAGAGAGAGAGAGAGAGTGCACACATATGCAAACACTTAAACATGTGTCTGTGTGTATTACATAGTTCTAATCATAATGTAAGTATAATTTTTTACCTTGTCTATTTACCTAAAACTATAACATAGGCACTTTTTTGTTATTGTAAAGCTTTGATAGACCAGATAATAAACATATAAACTGATATAAAAATGATAAAGAACCCCAAAATATAAAAATAGCAAGTAATGTGTGAAGTCATAAAAGAATAAAATTTGTCAACCTAGAAAATTATTTATTCTTTCTAGATCTCAAAAGAATACAAAAGAAAACTTTGACATGCCATTATTTTTATAAGATTAAAAAAATTTTGAAATATTTCATGTCTTTTGCTTGAAAGTATGGGGTAAGGTGAATTTAAATACCCTCTTACATGTGGGGATAAAAATTGATACAAAATTTTGGGGAAACTGTCGTTACATATCAAAAACATTCAAATATTCCATTTGTTCAGTAATCCCACTTCTGCTGATTTCACCATAGGATGTAATCAGAAGTCACCGCAAAGATTTATGCACAAGGATATTTATCATAGCATTATTTATAATAGTGAAAAATTGGATATAACCTAATGTCCATCCGGCAGGAGTTGGTTAAGTAGACTATTATGCAGTCATTAGAATTTAGAAAAGTACATAACAACATTGAAAAATGACTTCCCTTTCCCATAAATTTCTACAACTCTTACTAAAATGCAGAGAGATTTGGAAGTAAAGTTTATCCTGTTTGTAAATAGGAGGAAATGTGTCTTCAGCACGTTTGAGTGCTCTAGGCTTTGCAAACATTGAAGTCAGGCACCCTAAGATGTGTGCTCACCTCCCTGGCATTTGAAGTAGGAGACCCAGTAGGAGGGTGAGCAGAAAGCATGGCTGACACTATTCCTTTCCTCTCCTTCCTCTGCCTCTTCAAAACCTGCGAGCTGCACTGCCCTTCCAGGCCCTTGTGTGCCAATGTTAGGAAATCACCTGCAAATAGAAAGGTCTTCCGATAATCTAACTCTCACAATAATCTCAATCGGTCATTCTAGCCCCATATAATAATTAGGTTAATCATGAGACTTTTTCCACCAGCCTGACTTCTCCCCTTCTCCAGCATCCACTGGTCACCTGATTTCTCACAGGCGCACTGTGAGGGGACTTGCCTCCATGTTCCCCTCGGTTCTCACGTTCAAGCTGACTTTTCTTGCTTCTGAGCAGACAGAGGTGGATGAAGGCGCGCTAAGGGCGCTGGGAACGACAGACGCCCTAGGAGAGCGCAAACTGCTGGCTCTTCTGAGCACCGGTCATGGGTTTGCTTCTGAAGAACTTTTCCATGAAGCGTTTTTCTTCCTCAATGTATGCACTCTGCCTTGGTCCCCGAGATTCAGGTGGCCAGTCTCCAGAGAGGACCAGCTATGCCCTGCCCTCTCGGTTTCCCGGGTGGAGGCAGATTCCAGCCACTGTGTCCTTCTGGCTGTGGGGCACAAACCAACTTCCCCCAGTGACCCCGATAAAGGCATTCTCGCCCGTCTCCTTAGAGGTGATAGGAGGGTTGTTGGCATCATAACCAAGCGTTTCCAAAGAAATCCACATTACAGATTCTCTCCCCATCTCTTTTCTCCTGGCCCTTTGTGGTCAGAGGGCTTCAAGAATCACAACCGAGAGTCACAACATCTGAGATTTTGTAAGAAGGCCATTGTAGCACTTACTCTATTCTGTTGTGAGGAAGGAAGACCCATTTTGGCATGAGGAAACAAACCTTTCATATTCTTCTGCTCTCACACATTAAGCTTTAGTCGCATCAGACTTGCAGTACCTCCCTCCCACCCGACACACACGCTGTTCCTTCCTTCCGCCTTTTGCTACCCCATCTGACAAATGCTGTCCCCCTGCCGCCCAGGATGTTCAGCCTGCCCCCGCTACAAAGAGTCGGTCCAAGTTCCTGGCCACTGTGCTTTCTCAGTCCATGTTTAGCTGGGGAACACACTCTGCTAAGTGCAAGAGTTAAGGTCTCCCTTCACTGAGCATAAACTCAAGGGTGTAGGGGGCAGAGACCCCGTGTTCATCTTTTCCGCACTTCCATTTGTACATGATCAGGCCTAATATGTGTAGGTATTCAGGGAATGCTTGCTAAATCATGCCCATGACATTGGCCTCATTTGTGGTACTTATAGGACTGGACTGTTGAAGGTCAAAGTCACAAAGGGGAGCGGTGGCCCCAGATACTGTGAAGGGTCACGAGTTCGGGAAAGCCAATGCATATGAACGGGTTGGAAAAGAGTAAAGGAAAAGGGTGCTAGTGATCCGTGGCATCCAAAAAGCTCAAAGGGGCAAAGACCTGCCAGAGCAGAACTTACTTACGGGGTTCATCATAAAGCCCAAGGTTTGGGAGATTAACCAGACAAATGAAGTATGGAGGTCAGAAGGGTGACATGAACTCGGAGAAAGCAGATAGCACACCTCAAGATTAATGCCTCCTGACCACAGAGTCTATTCAGGGCCTTCCTGTATCATATTTCTGTTCACTCATTCATCTTGACTGCCTACCTCTGTACAGATAAAAGGCAGGAGCTGGTCACACAAAATTAGGAAGGCTCTGAGAAACCCCTCAGGCCCTTCAGGAATGGCCGTGACTTCGAGCTAGTATATAAAATGAAATAGCTTCCCGGGTTAATTGACAAGAACTGGAAAAAATTCTACTGTTTTTCTTTTTCACCACCCAACTATGCATTTGGGTTAGAATGGGCGTTAATGGATGGGGACCAGGTATGTTTGCAAAAGATGGTTGGAAGCACAGGCCCACCAACCAGCAAAAGGGAGTGTGGGGCGGGCGGCCGCTTCCATTTGCTCTTGGAAGCAAGAATGGGGAAGCACCAGAATTTTTCCAGAGGAGATATCTAGTGATCTGGCTGGAAGTAGAACTGGGCATTTCACAGGAGCTGAGCTTTCATAGTAAGTTGATAAACTGTTGATTGAAAAAGTCATTTATTTGGGGTTTTAGGACTACACCTCCCAGAGACACAGACCCTGGGAACCCTTCAATCATGTTCTGGGTTATACCAAGAAAATACCAGATTGTTCTCACTCGGGTTCACTATGCAAATTAGGGTAGAAGTCAATCACATAGGATTCATGCAATAATATGCACATTAGGTGAATCAAGCAGTGATTGGTCGAAATTTCAGTTCTGATGTCTGTGGCTGGCCAGCTTTCAGCTCCTTCCTGGAAGGAGACTAGTCTAGGCTGCTTGGACAAGTTTGGGGTCCTATTTTCAATAACCTTCTGACTCTGTTTTGTTTAGCTAGATTTTTGGTGGTTTTTTTTTTCCCTTGTCGTTGTGCAGGGTTTTATTTAGAAAGTATCTTTATGTAGGATACAGGTGAAGACTGAAGCACCCCAAGCCCATCTTGGAATGAGCTCAGCAAACCCAGTCTATAAGAATGTGTGGGGAGGCTTTGAAAAGCACCCAGTTGTAGGAACAGGCAGTGGAGTTGAGTGGCTGAGCTGTGTATCTTCTGAGATGGCTAACAAGTGGAAAAGCCAGCATCCTCCCCCCTTGACTTTAGATCTGGGGGACAGCTAGCGGCAGTGGCACAGATTCTCAGGACACCCAGGATGCTGTGCCCTCACGTGATCTCAGAGAATGGAAGATACCTTGGGAGTGAGTCTGGATGGTAACCTTGATCTGCCCCTGCAGTGTGGAGGTCAGGGGGACTCTAAACAGGGTCCTCACAGTGTCTGCTGTGCAGAGATTGACTTGAAATGGATTCGTGCATTGTGCCCCTCACAAGGAGAATTTACAGAAGTGCTTCCTCTCTGAGACTTTCTGGGTTCTAGTGGCCTCTGGGACCCCCAATGAGGAAAGACCTCAACTTATCTGCTTGCTCAGGCTCCCTGGGTCAGCAGGTCTCCACCAGTTAAACTATCAACTACTGGCCAGGTCCAAGGGCTCTTCCCTGGCCTGGGTGGGGCCCTCCTCAGCATCCCTCCAGTCCCTCTCTCAGGCTTCTGTAGGTACAGAGAATTTCTCATTCATCTCAATAAAGTGTCTCCCCAGGACTAGAAAAAGGCATTTCCCATGCTTTCATCTCCACGTGACCACCCGCTGCTCTGATGTCAGCCTCTCCTCTCCTGGAGTTGAGGATCCCCCTCAGGGCACCCTCTCCTGCAATTTGTGCCTAGGCAGGTTGACTTGCAAACCTTCAGTCAAGTTCCATAGGATTTTTTCTTCCCCATCCTGTAAGTCCTACCCATTTGTTGTTAAATTTATTTCTGGATGTTTTATTTTTGAAATGTCATAATAAATTGAGATCACTTTTCTGTTGTATTTATCAACTGGTTATTTCTGATCAAAGTGATTATGTTTCTATATTTTGTAACATGTCATTTTACCCAGTTCCCTTATTCATTTACAGAGGGTTTTTTGTTGTATTTTGGTTTTTAGTTGATTCTGTTGAGTTTTCCAGATAGGTTATTTATAAGCAGAATAACATTTAAAACTTTTCTTTTCCTTTTCTGGAATGTGTTCTGAGAGAGACAGAGAGAAAGAGAGAGAGAGAGAGAGAGAGAGAGAGAGAGAGAGAGAGAGAGAGAGAGAGAGAGAGAGAGAGAGAGGCTTCCTACTACCTAGTTTTATTTTTTAATTCTCTATAGCAGTTACATGAAGTTCTTCTAAGGACTGATAAACCTCACCTGTAAATCATCTAATTCCACTCTCATCATAGAGTTAGTTCTCTGATACCACCTGTCTATTTTTATGTGAGAGTCTCAGGTTTATTGACATTTTCTAGGTTTTCTTAAACCTGTTTAAATGTATTTTTCCTGAATATTATGTATTTTATGCAGTTCCATATTTAGCAGAGTGATTCATAGGAAATCTTTTAAAAGTCTATAAATCCCCTTCATATTTGTGATTATATCTTTATTCTCAATCCTATTTTGGTCTAATTTTTCCTTGATTAGGTTTCTTAGTTTTGAATATTTTATTCATCATTTTGAGAATCTAATCTCATTTATTTAGCAATTTTGCTGACTGCATATGTATGCTTGTTATTTTTGTTAATTCTTTCCTCCTAATTCCCTGTGCTTTCTTGGGTTTGACTGATTTGTTGTTTAATGGTCAAAGTATTTGTTTTTATTTTTATCTCATTTAATAAGAAAAATAACTAAGATTATTACTGTAATAAGAAGTACAGCTTTGGCTGCAGCCCATGTTTTCCTATATTATTATGTCCTTATTTTTCCAATGGTCTATTTTATAGTTGTGATCAATCTTTTCTGAGTTTCATGGAAATGTGTTTATTAATTTTCAAGCAGTTTCACATTTTAAGTTATATTCTTTCATATCGTTGCTTTGCATCACAATCAGAGAATGTAGCAACTACAGTCTGTTTAAGAAAGTTTATTCAAATATGTAGGGGTCTATCATGTAATTCTTATTATAAATACTCCATGGGCATTAAGGGGGAAAAAAGAATCACCTTTGAAGAGTTTGATGCATTATTGTTAAACAACTTTATTAATAAACTCCTCTGATTTTATATGGAAATTACTAAAAAGTAAAATACAGTACCCAGTAAGAAAATAATAGCTATAATCTGCCACTAAGAATGTGTTTCTCTACATTTTTCTTTATACTTAATAGCTTTCAAGTATATACTTTGATTCAGTGTTATACATGACAGCAAAAATATCAATAATAATAATATTTAACATGTTTTGGGGACTTATGCTAAAAAACCTATTCACATGTTGAATAGTTTCTTTTTTTTTTAAAGAGGAAGGAAGTGGGTAGTGATAAAGATAAGCGGACAGGCAGGCAGGTAAGAAGAGAGATAAGGAAGAAGCATTTATTTATTTAGCTAGTCAGTTTTTCATGTCAGTTGTTCCTCACCAGCCCTGGGTTTTGAACTTGGATCCTTGTGCTTTCTGTGAACAACACTGGAGCAGACTTAATGCCTGAGCCTCCAGGACACACCTGAATAGATTTCATACTTTTAACTTCTTAGCTTTTTTTCTTTTTAGAAAAATTAATTTGAAGGAACATGGCACGACAATGTTATATAGGTGTAGTATGCACCATTGTAAATCAACATCTGTATACAACGAATTACGTGTATCAGTGTTTCCATTCTTCCCTTATAAACAGTTGAGCCCCTCTAATAAATTTGCCAGCTCTCTTCCCATTCTCTTCCTGTAGCCACTCATTTGCTTTAATTGACTAAAAGTTTATTTTCATTTGATTTAGTTCATCTGTTTGCTTGATTTCTCTATATACCACATAAGAGTAATATCATACGATGTCTGTCTTTCTCTTTCTGCTATGCTAAGTCCTAATTGCCTCTAGGTCCATCCATATTGCTACAAATGTCAGGATTGCATCTTTTTGATAACTGAATAGTATTCCATTATGTATATAGATCACATCATCTTTATGAACTCATTTGTTCAAGGGCACTTAGGCTGTTTCCTTAGCTGGTGAGTCCCTTAGCTTTTCAGTTTTCACAGTGAGGCTATGAAGATGGTTTGCTGAAACTGACATTCACAGAGCACATGGGTTAGAGTTGGATTAGGTTGCGGGGGGCCAGTAGAAAAATAACAGAGCTGAAGTAAGGTAGACCGTTCTGTTCTGACATTGACAGGAGCTAGTGTTATGGGGACTTCAAGCTGTTCTTAACAACATGGTTTCCTCTGTGCCCTGCTGCCCTCGGCAAATGGATGCCTCCAAGGGCTGACTGACTTCAGACTCAGGGCAGCTGACCTGACTCTTTCACTGCCTAATAGAAGATGCGTCTATGATCCTTAAGGTCATCAAAGTCACCCCAACAACTTGTTCCTAAACCTGTAATGACCCTTGAAGTTAAAGGGTTCCCTAGCCAAGATTTGTTTTTGAGGCTGAGAACTCATTAACTCAAAGTCTAACCTGCAGAGATGCCACAGTCACCCTCCCAAGACCTTGCCACCTCTCCAGATGTTGCTATCAAGTGTCCTCATTCTCTGAGCTCTTCTTGTGAAAAACAGAAGACACATCCTCCTCCTTTCTGTGTCTTCTCTGGTTCCCATCACTAATCAGCAGAATCTCATCTGCCAGCTCCTAGAGATGGGGAGGAAGGGTGTGCATTGCCTATAGTTTCTCTTTTGACTTGGTGATCCTTCCTGTGGCTGTGAGCACTTTCATGAGATGATGGAGAGAAGGGTGGGGAAAACACACACACGCACACAAGCTTGAATAAATTATCATGACACCTAAGAAAGACTTGCCAAGAAAATTTTGGAGAGGAAGAAGCATTTTTTTCTAGGAATTTCAGGAATTATACGGGTTCTTTTAAGAGACACATCTCTTTTTTCATTACTTTTTTTAGTTGGTGATGGCTGGAGGTGAAGAAATCTATTGGTATGGTGACCTTTTGTTCTTTAATCTCCTCCTGAACTGTATTAAGCATAGTATTTAGAAGAAATTTTATGTTTTCCTTTCCACTTTCCATCTTTTCTGCTTGTTGTCTGACTAGAGCCTTCAGAATAATGTGAAAACTAGCAGTGGATGCTGCATTCTTGTTTGTCTTAGGTTCATATAAGAATGCTTCCAGTGTTTTACTATTTAAAACAAATGTTCGCAGTAGCTCCTGATTTGTTGCTTTAAGAAAAATAATCTCTGGTATAACTAGATAGTTAATAATTTTAGTAAGAACAGGTATTAAAATCAACCATCTTTAAAACGATATTGTTTTGTTGTTTAATCATTTAAATCTGGTCAATTGCAAGATAGATTTTGAATGCTGAATCAGTCTTACCTTCCTGAATACACCTGGTTGTACAAATCATACTTTATTTTTTATATTACTGTTAGCATAATATCAGAACTATTTTTAAGAATTTTTTTCATTTTTGTTCATAAGTAAGAAGCCTAATGGGTTCCCCCACCCTGTTTTGTTGATCTGTTGATTGTTACAAAATTGGTATGAAGGTAATCTAGAACCGCAGAATTAGTTGTAGAACTTTTAAGTTTTTATTTAGATGATCTGGAACAGTTCACACCACATAATATCATTTTTATTCAGAAAGTGTTGGTAGAAATTACCCATAAAGCCATCTGAGCTTGATACAATTTGGGAGATTGATGAGTGACCGCTTTCATTTGTCCTATGGTTGGTTATTAGTATATTAATGTAGTTCATTTTCTCTTGAGTTAGTTTTCACCACATACATTATGTTCACAACTTTGACTTAAACATTTAAATGTATTGACATAAAGCAGCTATTTTTTATAGCTATCTCTATTAAATATTCTCAAAGAATTCCTATATTTTATCTACTTTCTAGTTTCTTGAGTTTGGGGTTACTTATTTTATATTTCAAAGCTCTTTATTTTCTACTATGGACATGGGAGTTTTTCTCCCATGTGGGGGAGTTATGGGGAATGAAAGAGGGAGGAAGCTTTATATTGGCATTGTTTGTAAATTTTAAATTACGTGTTCCTCCTCTTTCTTCCAGGAATTATTTACTAGTTATAATGATGGTGATGATGAAGATGATGATAGTAGTTCTGGTAGAGTAGTAGTAGAGAGGACAGTAATAGCTGCTAGTAAGTGGATAAAATGATTGAGCTGTGAATTTTATTGTGTATTAGTCATAATATAGACCTGCATTTTAATTTTATAATTCGTTGGAATTTTTCTTTGTATGGGTTTACATGAAAGTGCAAGATTTTTTTTTTTTGACATAAATATCTTCTTATTTAGGCTATAATTGTGTGTGTGTAAAGAAAGAGATTTAGATATATATTAGAAATATCTATGAAGACATAGATATAGTTGACCATTCTCGTGCATTTATTTCTTTACTCTCAAAATTCTAATGGCGCAACAGGAAAATAACTGAAATTCCAAAAATCCACAAAGATAAAGAGAAGAGGAATGAAGAGTGTGCAGAGACGGAGGTTAAATATTTCAGATGTAGCAAACAGAGCTACAGAGGGGTAAATGAGACAGAAGAGCCAAGGAAAATGAAACCTTTGTGCCGACAGAGGGGATAGGAGTGGAAAACAATTAATTTTCCCCGCAGGACTCTGGGAAGGTTTGGGATTTGGAGGCACCAGTCACCAAGTTTGCACATCTGTACTGAGCAGTTAGATGCCACCCCCTATGCCTTTTCCAATCTCTTTGTCTTCCATGTGTAGCCAAGGAAATATCCCATTCCCATCTCTACAGGAAATGGGAGTTTTATTATGTTTAGAATTAAGAAGCTCCAGATGTAGAGAAACCAGATGTAGTTGGGGGAGAAGATGCTAAATTGAAAACAAAAGGAGAAAGCAAATTCAAACCCCAAACAGTCGCACACCACACCTTCTCTGTTGCCCCAGTCCTGGGGCTTCAGCACCATGTATGACTCTCACTACCAGACAGGATATTGATGAATTATTTTCTGGAGAAAACAAATGGCCACTAATGAAAATATAAGTTCTGTCATTAGAGGGTTTTACAACAAAGAGACACAAAATGCTCATTAGAGGGTTTTACAACAAAGAGACACAAAATTCAGCTTGAATGTGCCCAGTGGAGGTCCACAGTGGTGTCTGGTGGAGACGCAAGGAGTTTCTAACGAGTTTAAAGCCCTGCGCTTAACTATGAATGGAGCACCAAAATCACAAGACGTGACCAAGACTCAACATGAAGACACAGACCAAAGCAAGGAGGGATACAAAAATAAAATAAATAAGTAAACTGAAAAGAATTTGGAGGATCAGATAATGAAAGAGAATAAAACAAATAGTCCAACTCAAAAGAGACAAAAAGATGAATAGCAGAAGAGAGAAGATGGGCAATGTGTGGGGTCCACCCACGAATTCACACACCTGACCAATATAAAAAAATTGTGGGGAGAACAAAACAAAGAAATAATCCTGAGAAATTGCCAGATGGCTCCATGATGTGTCCAACAGAATGAACAACAACAAAATGTCATGCCAGTCATATCAGAAAATAATCTCAGAACACCAGGGATAGAGTCTTAAGACTTCAAAGAGGAAAAAAAAACCTGGTTATAGCCACAGGAATAGGAATAGGAAACCAGGTTAAACTTAGTCTTCTCCACTGAAATGCTGTAAGTTAGGTGAGCAAACTTGTAAAAACTTGCAGGAGGCAAGTCCACAGGGGTCGGAACATATAAAGTGCTTGGAAATATGTCTGGACACTTGGAAAAATACTGGCAGTTATTTGACAGGTTATTTGGAGCACTTAGGAAGAAATGACTCTCAGTGCCTAGAAGACTAAGTAAATCAGAAAGTAAAGCAATTGCAATGTTAAAATAAAACAATAACAATATTGCATGCTGTGTGGCTAAGCAGAAAAGAATTTGGTTATATTAATATAAGCCTTAATTACTGATTTAACCACAAATTATTATGTAGCTATATTGATTAGTGGAGAATGGGAAGAAGTAGAGAGTGGCTCTGTGAAAGCAACAAAAAGTAGCTAAAAAAATAAGAAATCAGTATATAATATGTAGCACTCATAAATCAAGAAATAGTAATAGAAACATGAACTAAAAATTGGGAAAATCATGGAAGCTGTTCTTTATGAAGAATAGAAATAGGGGAGCAGAAGGGGACACATGAAAGAGCCATTTGGCTAACCATATACATTTATTTCCTTCCTAAAATATAAAATATTTAAAATAGTTATGCAAATATATACAGCCATATAGATGATCAACTTTATGAATTTGTTAATAACACTGTTAATCAGAAATATGATGAATGACAATTTTCAGTTAGTGGAAACAGGATGTTCATTTAAGATATTTTTCTCTTATCAATATAAATAAATCATGATGGTTAAATGGAGACAGAAAGACAGAAATCTAGATATCTATATCTATATATATATAGATAGATCTAAATATAGATATAGATACAGATATAGATGTAGGTGATACAGATGAGGTAGAGATATTGCGATAGCGATAGAGATAAAAATAAACGTCGGCCCCTGTGATGGTTAAATTTGTAAATTTGACTGAAGATGACCATGGGGTGCCCCAATATTTTGTCAAACATTATCTTTGGTGTGTCTGTGAGGGTGCTTCTGGATCACCTAATTAATATGTGAATCAGAAGACCGACTAAAGCAGATTAACCTTCCTCACGTGATGGACCTCACTGAAGCTGGCCTTCACTGAAGTTGTTCAAGGCCTGAATAGAACAAGAAGAGGGACCTTCCCTTACGTAAGAGAGGACTCCTGACTGACAACCTTGAGCCGAGACGTCATTTCCTTTGGTCTTGAACAGAAACCTGGGCTCTTTTGCTCTTTTTGTTCCTTCTTCAGCCCCAGGTCTCAAACTGCGGTCCATAGACTTTACATGGTATTCACCCTAGGCACAGAGACGCCTGTCACATTGACTCATCTTGAGGCTTTCAGATTGGAACTTGAGCCATCAACCATTCTGCCAGCAGACCCTCAGGCTCAGACTGAAATGACACCGTGACGTTCCGCTCTTCAGCGTGACAGCAGATGTTGGGAATTCTCAGCCTCAATCGCCATGTAAGAAAATATTTTATTTATAGATATATAGCTATCCTACTGGTTCTGTTTATTTACAGGACCCTAACTAATACAAACTCTACCTCGCACAATACACAAAAGTTAATTTAATATTGATCATTGAATTCAAAATGATAATTAAAAGTTTCTAGAAAAAAATAAGAGAATACCTTAATTATCTTTGAATAAGCAAACATTTCTTCAATAAGATAAAAAACATACTGAAAAAGAAAAAAATTAGTATATTAGACTTTATTAAAATTAATAATCCATGTTTATTAAAAGACAACAGTGAAGGAAGTCATCATCAAAATGAGAAGTTAACCAATTTTATATGAAAAATATTTGCAAATAACATCTGATGTGGGATTAAGATCCAACATATATAAAGAACTCACAATTCAATAGCAAACAAACTCCAATTTAAAAAATGGGCAGAAGATGTGAATAGATATTTTTCTAAAGAAGATATACAGATGGTGAACAGGTACATAAAAAGATACTCGACATCACTAATCATCAGGAAAATGCAGATTAAAACTACAGTAGAATATTATCTCACACCTGTTAGAATTGATATTGTCAAAAGGACAGAAAATAACAAGTGTTGGCAAGGATGTGGTGAAAAGGCAACCTTTATGCATTACTGGTGAGAATGTAAATTGGTGTACCCACTATGAAAAAAAAACATGGACATTTCTCAAAAAATTAAAAGTAGAATTATTATATGATCCAGCAATTCCACTTACAGGTTTTTATCCTTAGAAAGCAAAACCATTAACTTGAAAAGATATGTGTACCCCCCCATGCTCATTGCAGCATTATTTACAAGCTAAGTGTCCATTGAAGGGTGAACAGATAAAAGAAAAAAAGAACTTTGAATTGTACTATGCTAATTGAATAAGTCAGAAGGAGAAAGACAAAACTGTATGATTTTACTTATTATAGAATCTAATTTAAAAAAAAATATAAAGGCTCATGGATAGAGATTAGATTTGGTGGTTACCAGGGGTTGGGGGTAGCGCAAGCAATATGGCTAAAGGGGGTCAAAAAATACAAACTTTGAATTTTAAAATAAGTAAGGCAAAAGAATTTAATTCACAACACAGTGACTATAGTTAATAGTGCTATACTGCATATTTACGACAAAGGAGCCAAAGCATATGGTGGAGAAAGGGAAGTCTTTTTAATAAATGATGTTGGGAAAACTGGACAGCCACATGCAAAAGAATGAACCTAGACCATTCTCTAACACCACACACAAAAATTAATTCAAAATGCGTTAGAGACTTGGATGCAAGACTGGAAACCATAAAATACTTAGAAGATGACACAGGCAAGTTGTTCCATGACATCAGTTTTTGGGGACTCAACTCCAGTGGCCAGGGAAGCAAAAGCAAAAATAAACAAATGAGACAACATCAAACTAAAGTGCTTCTGCATGGTGAAAGAAACTATTGCTAAAACAAAAGATGACCTACTGACTGGGAGAAAATATTTGTACATCCTTTATCTTACAAGGGCTTAACAAAATATATGAAGAACTCATAAAACTCAGCAACAGAAAAACACACAGCCCAGTCAAAAAAAAGGGCAAAAGAACTGAATAACATTTCTCCAAAGAAGCCATACAGATGGTCAACAGGCACATGAAAAGATGTTCTGCCTCATTTGTTATTAGGAAACAAAAATCAAAACAATAATGAGACATTACCTTATACTTATGAGATTGGCTATTATCCAAATGTTGGCAAGAATGCAGAGAAAAGGGAACATTTTTACAATATTGGTGGGAGAATAAATTGGTACAACCCTTATAGAAAGCAGTATAGCGATAGCTCAAAAAATTGAGAATGGAAACTCATATGATCACATCCTCCCACTTAGGGGCATTTAACCCCCCAAACACAAAAACACTTATTCACAGATATATGCACCCCCATGTTTATTGCAGTATTTATTGCAGTATTATTTTCAAAAGCCAATAATTAGAAACTAATTTACATGTCTATTTGCCAGGTAAATGGGTAAAGATGGTGTATACAGTATACCTAATGGAAGGCTGTACAGCCCTAGAAAGATGAAATCTTGTCATTTCATCAATCAATGAGGAGATTATGCTAAGTAAAATAAGTCTAACTGAGAAAGACAAATACTGGATGATCTCAAACATTTGTGGAATATACAGAAACAAAGCAAAGGAACAGACTAAACAAAAACCAGACTTGGCCATTAATGATAGAACTGAGGTTATCAGTGGGAAACGGTGTGGAGTGGAAACAAGTGGTGGTGGAGTCCAAAGGAAAACGGATGAAGGACTTTGGTAATCTGGTGATGAGCAGGTTGTGTTGTCATATATTTGAGGAATGATGAACCTGAACATATGGGTTTATATTATTTGTATATCAAAGTTACCTCAATAAAGTTAAGATAAAATATATGGCAATAAAATTGCAAAGTGCAGGAAAGTGCCAGTGGAGTAGAAATTCTCCACATTTTGAGCATTATTGGGGAAGTGGAAAAGTAAAAACTTGTATCAGATAACAATGCATCATGGAATGATGTAATCTCTAGGGTGAATACTAGATCAGTAATAACATTATAAATACCAAATATGTTAATAAAAGAAGATAAAATAATAATGAAAGGTTTTTACTTAATTGAAAGAATGCAAGGAATACCAAGAAACAGAACGAGTGGGTCAAGTAGAAAGCAAGTGGTAAAAGGGAGTCCGTAATCACTAACAAATTAGCAACTACGTTAAATATAAATGGCTAAAGACTCCATTACACAGACTGTCACACTAAGTATAAAGATCTAACCTATATACTGCTTGAAAGACTCACAGCTTTAAGCATAAGAAAATATAATTGGTGAAAAATAAAAGAATGGGGTGTACCCTAGTGATTCAGGCACTAAACTGTGGCAGAGACCATAAAAAAACCCCAAGGACCCTGGTTCATGACCCAGGGCTGGGAGGAACAACCAAAACTAAAAGCAAATTAATGAAAGTGTTTCTTCCTCCTCTCTTTCCTTCCTTCCTTAAAAACATTTCCTCCTCTCCTTTCCTCTCATAAAAGAAAAGAATGGGAGAATATCCCTGTGCCTCAGTGGCTTATGTTCAGGCAATATAAAGTCCAAGGATCCTGGGTTCAAGAACTGAGGTCAGGGGAGGGAAAAAAATAATTTAAAGAATGGTAAAAAAAAATGTGTTATGCAGATGCTACTTTTAAAAAACTGGTATCAATTTATCAGTAACACACAGTAGATTTTAAAACAAAAAATGAGTTAAAATAGACATGTCAATGACAAAGGGATTAACTTCAAGGGACGATAACAAGTTCTAAATGTGAATGCAAACAAAACTTTAGCTTCAAAGTATATATGTAATAAACATTGAGCCAAGTCAAATAGAAATAGAATTAAAAGACTAGCATAATTTTCTTTATTTAATGTTGTGGGCAATTGATTTTATTTTCTCTTTTCTACATATTGTTATTTTGGGATGAGGGTTAATTTTTAATTCCATGTTCAGAAGTGAAATTAGCCTATAGCTTTTATTTTGTAAGTTGTTCTTCTCTTGTTTTGATGTACCTGTTTTTGCTAGTTGCATAACATGATGTGCAAATTGTATCTTTATTTTTCTGAAGGAGTTCTTAAGGTTTAAGATTATGTTTTTCATTATTTGACAGAATTTGCCTGTAAAATCATTTGTGTCTTGTATTTCTTTGTGGGATGAATTTTTTAGCTATTGATGCAATGTATTTAATAGTTATCCAATTGTTGAGATTTAATACTTCCTTTTTGGTCCTATCATTTGATTTTTCTAAAAATTTCTTCATTTCATTTAAATTTCCAATTTAGTATCACAAAGTTGAAAAAAAAAACTCTTCAAATTCCTGCCTGATCTGCAGTTTTTCTTTCCTAAAATTGTTTTGTGTTTTATGTGTTTTCTATGATCAATCTTATTAGAATTGGCCTATTTTTATTATTATTTTATGTGTTACATAAAAATATTCTAGATTTAGCTTTCTAAAACCTATTTAGTATAACTTAGTTTTTATTTTGTAGTTTCTTTTCTAGTCTGAATATTTATATCTTTTCAGATATATATATCAGTTTCTCTTTAGATGCAGCTTGAATGACTTTCTATAAATTATGAGATTATATGTACTCTGGTTACATATAATTAGTGTATATATATGAAATATTATATATGTTATATATGTAATTCAGTAAAAAATAAGCCATTAAATTTTTAAGTCATCATTTATTTCATTTCTATAAATATTCTAAGTATTTCTAAAAAGAACATTTTCTTCTGGTGGTAAACTTAAATGTATTATAAACAGATGTTGATTTACAATGATATACACCTTAAACCTATAAATGCTATGATGCAATGTTGTTTCCAATAAAATTTCAGAACTATATTTTCTCTATTAAAAGTGTTATTTTATATATTTATTCAATAATTCAGGTTTGTTAGTTGTTTGGTTCAAATTTTCCACAACTTCAATGATTATTTTACCACATCTGTCTTTCTGAGAAAAGCAAATCAAAATTTCTTGTTATGATTAATTTGCTGGATTCTCTTTTTCATTATCTGCATTGTTATTTGCATACTATAAAGCTAAAGGATTAAATTTATAGACATTAGACCTCAATGTGGAGTTATATGTTTATATCCAATAATGTGTTTTGACATAAAATCTAATTTTTCTAAGGTTGATATTGCTGTGACAGCTCCTCTTGGTAGATTACTGGTCATCTAGTATATCTTTCTATATCATTTTACTTTTAAACTTACTGGATTTTGCTTTTGAATTGTCGCTATATTTTTTTCTTAAAGTGCAGTTCAACATCTTTGTCCTATATTTAGAAAATTTAGTTCATTACATTTACTGTGAAAATTGGAACTATTGACGCCATTACTGCTATTTTATTTCATTTTCTTTTTTGACCCCTTCTCTATTTTTTCTCCTTTTTTATGTATTTTTTAACTGTGATGATTGATTTTTGTTTCCTCTTCCTTCACTTTTCTATTTAATCATTATCTTTATCCTTTTTCAAAATTATACAATTATCCTACACGATTTAGTATCTACTACTAATGTACATTATTTCTGTCCTATATCTTGTTTCTATTCAATCTGTACTGTATATAGTAGAAATAATAATGTTTTAGGTGGGTATTGTTTAAAATTTATCCACAAGTATATGCTTTTCTTTCTTACCATCCTTCCCACATCTCAGAACTTTTTTTCTGAATTATGAAAAATGGCCTGTAGGAGTTTACTTTTAAAGAGCCTTTTCATTTTAAACTCTACAAGCTAATATCATTTTAATTCATACAAAATATAATTTTATACTCAGCAATACAAAAATGAGAGTAATTTCTGTCAGAATTGTAGTCTCTTTTCCATTTTCTGCTTTCTGGCATTGATAAGTCAAATTTCATTGTAATTATTATTCCTGTAAGTTATTGCTCTTTTTTTTTGAACCACTTTTAGGGTTTTTCTCTTTGTCCCGAGAGTTTTACAGATGTATATTTATTCATTTTCATTTTCTTTTGCTGTGGGAGTACTGAGCTTCCTGAATCTAATGATTGGTATTTTTATAATTTCTGGAAATGTGTAGCTACTATATCTTTGAATATTGTCTCTCCTCCAAATCTCTTAATACATTTATTCTGGAACTCTGAAAAGACATATGTTAGACTTTCACACTCTATTCTCAATATCTACTTAATCTGTGCACTCAGTTTTTAATCCTAGAAATTCTATTAATTTTTTGAATGTTTCAGGTAATATTTTTTATTGTTGCTACTTCCATAATTACACTTTTGAAACTCTCCTTTATTTACTTTATCATAATAAATATAATTTTTAAGTGCTGATTTTTTTCACTGTAGAAGGTATAAGTTTGTATGTTTGGTGATTCTGTAGATTTTCTTCCTATAAATTCTTTCTATGGACTCTTTTCCTCATGTGATCTGTAATTTTTGAAGTGAGTACATGTTCTCTGGAATTTAATCCACTGGAGATTTTTGAGACATAAATTTAAAATTTTAAATCCGAAGATTTTTATTTAGGCACATTTGAATATTGCCGACTGGTGCCACTGTAGACTAATTTTTCATGGGGATTTTCAGGTCAGCTTGGTAGCAAGAATTCCAGTCCTAAACTCATGCAATGATTTATATTAGAAATTCTAAATGATTCCTTCTATTTTTTGTTCACTTCACCCAGAGCCAAGGACAAGTCAGTGGGTGTTAGTACTATATGTGTGTGTGTGTGTGTGTGTGTGTATACACATATATAAAACTCTGATCTGATACCCACCTTGATCATGTACAGATTTTATCTCCTGTCCTGATTTGGTGACTTAAATATGCTCTACCTGAATTTTAAGTCTTCTGTAGCAAGTTTTTTCTTTGGACATCAAGTCCATCAGACTGCTGGGAAAATGGGTTTGGTTCTATTGTCCCTTTACTACTAAATCTTCAGAGCACAAATTCGAAGACAACCTAATCTTTCTTCTATGATAACTGATTTTTTCTGTTCTTTCTAGACTTTTTCTTTCCCTTTGAAATAAAAGCGTCTCACCAGAAATATGTCCATAGGTCACTTTTCACTAAATTGTAAGCTAGGTAGCCTTGTGGATCTTTGGCGTTATGTCTCTATTCATCCAAAAGAGACTTAATTTATTTTAGACTTAATAACTGACTCAGTTAGAGCTTTCTGGCCTCTTCTTTAGGACTGTCAATGATATAGCTTTGTTTTTTTGCTTGTTTAGTTTTTGTTTTCTGTTTTTTGCTTGTTTGCTTTTGCTCACCATTCATTCCTATGTCTAAAATATTTTTTCTGAGATTACAAAAAGTGAACATTTAGATATTTGAAGGCATATTTGGATATTTGTTCTATCATCTGAACTCCTAGAATGCCTTTGTTCTTAGCTTGAAAAGGAAAGTCTGACCTTCGAGAACTTACTGTGTTTATTTTTTGTTTCACTGGTTCAATTTTATTTTGTGTTTCTTTTGCAATTTAATGCCTGGAATATAATTTTTAACCTATATTATGGCTATATGTGTTTCTTAATGGAGTTTTAATTCAGGAACATTCCATTTCATTTAATCTGGTTTGCTTGCTATCATACCTTTGCCTTCATTTTACAAAGTTCTTTTTTTCCTGAATCTAACTGAAAGTACATGGTAAATAATGCAACATATCTTAAGTCTGGTCTGATTGCCGTCTTCTTCTGCTTAAACAGTGCAGACCTTTGGCTTGGTACCATTTTGGGTCACATTATTCAAAGTAACCCAGGAAGACTCCCCAAAGAAGGCATATACTCCTCAAACAGTGTGAGCTGTTTCTCCTCTGATCTTACCCTGACCAGAGCTCTGAAAGGGAAAGGCAGGTTTACAGCATTTACAGAGCAACTCAGTAATAACGCAGCTGGAGAGAGTAGAGAATATACTAGGAGGCAATCACAATCATGTGCTGTTGTTCCCTCTTCGTTTGTCAAAGTCACCTACCAAGGTTCAGCAGCTACTTCCAGTAGAAAATACCATTTCATCTGGCCTGCTTCCTGGCCCCACAGTTCACTACCTTAGGAAGGGCCGTGGTCAGCAAAGAGAGCCTGTCACACCTCGGTTTTGATTTGCTGCTATTTCCCTTAGTTCTGAAACTCCCAGAGCAGTTACTTCCCTAAGTGTCAGTGCACGACAGCTGCAGATCCAGGAGCTCACAGCAGACCCATGCCGGCTCGCAACTTGGTCCTTCCTGCTTAAAATACAGATGTTTAGATGGAGCCTGCCATGTTCCTGTTCCCATCACCTGCTGCCTTCTTGGAAAATAGGATTATGTTTCTTTTTCATCATTGCCTTTATTTTTGACCCAGCCCTGTTTTCCAGTGAAGGTATTGGATATCACTTATAGTCTTTTTGTCATTCTAGTTGATACCTAGATGGGAGACATGGAACATGTTAGCTCATTACCTTCATTTACTCAAACACCTATGTCAGATTTTCATGCATTTAATAAATATTGTATGTATTTGATACATATCCTGGTAGGCACATCCTAGGTACCAGGGAAACATCAGTCAACAAAACAGAGAGATCCCTGGCAGGTAATCATGTATAGACATTGCTTATAGGCAATTATATTTCTACAGAATGTATGACTATATCACTGCATAATCTAGCACGTAACACTTGCCATGGTGAAAGAGCAGAAGCAAAGGGACACCAGTGCTTACAGGGGGTCAGGGAACTCCTCATTGAGAAGATAACGCTGAAGCAAAGGTGTTATACAATTGGGGTTTCCCAGGGACTCGGGACCAATAGGAAATGTACACAAAGAAAATTATTGTGAGGGATGGCTCGCATGATCCTGCTTTCTGAAGGTCAGGACTGATGAACCAAAAAGATGGTGGCAGAGTTACCATCCAAACTCAAGGTCTGAGGACATGGTGAACCACTGCTGTCAGTACTAATGCGAGCAGAAGGCCCCAAACCTGGAGACACAGCAGTCTAAGTGAAGGAGAAGATGGACATCTCAGCCCGAGAAGAGAGATCAAACTCACCCTCCCTCTGATCTTTTGTTCTGCTTGAGACCTCAGCAGATTGGATGATGCCCATCCACCTTGGGGAGGGCCATCTTTACTCAGCCTACTAAATCAAAGACTATTCTTTTCTGGAAACCCTCATGGACACATCTGGAAATAATGATTTTACTGGGCACCCCCTTTGCCCAGTCAAGCTGACATGCAACATTAACCATAACAAGTGTGAAGGAGGCAAGAGAATCAGCCATATGTGCCCCTGAGGGAAGGTTGTCCCAGGCACAGGGAAGAGCCAGTGTAAATGCTGAGCCTGTGATACTCAAGGGCCCAGGGCCAGGAGGCCAGTACAGCTGGTGCCAAGGGTGCAGGGGTCAATGTGGTAATGTGGCGCCCATCACACAGGACCTGGTTATCTGCCCCAGCACAAGGATATCTGTTGCTACTTAATGGTACATGAAGAGCCATGGAGAGATCTAAAGGGAGGAGACCACTGAATTATCCTACACTTCAAGGATCACATTGGCTGTCGCCTTGAACACAAAATTCCAGGGATGGAATCAGAAGTGCAGAACGCAGTTGATTGCCCCTGTGGTCTTGACTTGATTTTAAGCTGATGCTAGATCAAGCTGCACATGAGAATCACCTGGGGAGCTTGTAAAATCACAGCACCAAGTCCACACCTGAGACCAATTAAATTGGAACCTCCAGGGTGTGTCCCAGGCATCGATGCCTTTTAAAACTTCCCCAGAGCTTCCACCACCATGCAGCCCAGGTTGCACACCATTGTTTTCAAGAAAAAGAAGACTCCCTTCGCCTTTTCACTGAACTGCAGGACGCTGAAGGGCTCGGGCCACGCCTTTTATTTGCTTGCAGCCATGGTATGTGTTTGGCACTGGATCAAGATGGATTAATGCATGAAATTTCAATTTTTCCAAAATGGGAGCCCAGAAAATTGATAGAAGCATGTGCTCTTCTCAGCCAGAGCTCAGAGAGAGAAACTCCGAGGATTCTCAAGAACGATTTTTGAACAAAAGTTTCACCACTGATTTAAGCAAGCAAATGGGGGAGGGAAGGGGCAGGGGAAGCAACTAATCCAGATATTGAAAAGCAGCCTTCAAGTTTTTGGAGGAAGTACAACTTTTTACCTCCGCTATGAATGCGCTAGAGGCAAGCAGGCCCTGTCCTTGCCTCAGTCAGGTGCAAAGCAGACCTGTGGGCTTCCTCAGTTTCCCCTACTCATGCCCTCAGCTCTTTGCTCTAAGGGACTGAGGTTCATCCCTCCCCCAGAGAGTTCACATCTGCTGCCACCACCTGCTCACTCTGCCTCCACATTGTGAAATCTTAGCTTAGGGCATCCTGTTGGGTTCACCCCAAGGTCGGGCCCAACCCCCAGGAATGCCATCCCTCTGTGACAGTCCTTCACGGGCTGCCCGCCAGGCCCCTTGTTCATCCTCCCCAGCTCTGCAAAGCTTTGCTAGGGCTGTGGGGTTCCTGTCATGTCATGTGTCTGAGATCGCCCACCTTGGAATCGCTCCAGGCCTCACCTGGTTCTTCTAGCACCTGGAGCCCCCACATGTTCAGGATGCAGAGAAGAGCTGCAGACCCCACACATGGACAAGGGTACCAACCCCAGAATCACAGGAGGGTCTGGTCTAGACACGGGCCGTCCAGCATTGAGCCACTGGTGACATGTGGCTATTGAGGACTTGACATATGCCTCGGGTTCCTGGGAAACTGGAATTTTAACTTATGTCATTTAAATTCAAGTTGAATAACTGATTCTTGACTGTGTCATTGAAAAGCTTTTGCATATATTTCAACATGCTTGAAACACTTTAGATATCGGAACCTACTTCTTTAGCTGTAAATTTTGTAAAATCTCAAGGCAGGTCAAGAAACAGGCAGCATTCAAATTGAAATGTGCTGTTGGTGTAAAGTACACAGCAGATATTAAAGACTTTCCCAAAAAGAGAATATAAAATGTCTCATTAATACTTTTATGTTGATTGCATGTTGAGATGATAATCGTTTTGAAGTGTTGGGTTAAATAAACATATTATTAAAATTATTTGTATCTGTTCTTTATTACTGTTTGCTCAAGTGGCTGCTGGGAAACCTAGAATTACCTATGAGGCACACGTGCATTTCCACCGGACAGTCCGCCTTTGTCTGGTGGACGACAGCCGCCACCCCTAAGCAGATGAGGATGATCCAAGTTCGAGATGAGGAAACAGGCCAAGAATAAACCAACTCAGAGGTAAGAAATGGATTTCCTAGACAGGCATTCTTGCTCCACCAACTGTCTCCTTCCTAAATAAAACCTGCTGGTTTCAAATGCATGTGGAGATGCAGGCCGGCCAGCGTCAGCAGAGTCTGCTTCAGGACCTCAGGACGTGACAAGAATTATCACCTCTGGAGCTCTTGCCACCATCAGATCTCATGGCGGCTACTTTAAAATTCATACTTTTGTTTCTTGAACACTTTACTTGGGTCATTAAAATACATTATGGGTAGATATTTAAGTAGTTCAAAACCTGTAAAGTAAAACTTGAGACATCTTATATACTCTGTCTTCAATTATTTTTATTAATGTTCCTGAAATTATAATTCACTGAACTAAGAGCTGCTTATTGGAACTAGGATTACAGTAGATTCTGTCACAGTCAGTCAAATGGAATCCCACTATCCGTCCACCAGCCTCCAGGTGTTCCAGTGCATGAGTATACTTGATTTTCATCTAACTAACAGATCTGTAAATTTCCATCTTCTTTCATATTACAAACAACACTACAGAGAACGTTCTTTGACTTACATTTTTTCAAACAAGCATGACTCTTACTTTAGGATTCCTAATAGTGAAATGGGAGGCCACATTTCTATTTTGATAATGCCATTTATTCAACATAATATCAATTTATATCTAGCTGACAATAAATTACCCACATCCTCAACAACATTCTACCAGCCTTTTCTTTTCTCATTCAAGGGGATGTTTGTTGGTGCTTGAGAATGTTTCCCAGGTTTCTCGAGAAATTGAGGACTCTGTTAATTGGCCAATAGTATCACCATCTTTCTCTTATTTTTTCTTAAGGTCGTTTGTCTTTTTTTGTATAGAAGCTCTTTATATATTTGAATGTTAAGCATTGGTAATATAAACATAGTATTTTGTCTTCTTTTTCTTTTTTTTAAAATTTGCTTTTTAAAGAATAACACAAATGCAGAAAGTATTAAGTCAAGTGTTGAACTCAATCATCACAAAGTGAACACATCCAAGTGATGTAACCTAGATCAGAAAATTTACACACCCAGGAAATCACTCCCTCACACCCACCCCATCACTACCTCCTTCCTCTATGCAAATGTAATGATTTCAGTAAAAACAATCAGAAGCTGAGCTTTGCCTGCAAAAAAACGCAGAAAGGATGCATGTACCGTTTCTCTTTCTCTCTCTCTCTCTCTCTCTCTCTCTCTCTGTCTGTCTGTTGCTGTGGTCAGTATTACCTGTGAGAATCGCCCAGTTTGTGCCATGTTGTTATTTTTTGCTCCTTTCCACTGTTGTATCGCATTGTTTTTAATAACGATGCCATTTTTCATTCACCCATTCTACTGTTTTGGGCTGGTTTTGTTTTTTATTTTCCAAGTTTGGATTTTATAAAAATTGTTGCTATAAACATTTGTGTGTGTGTGTTTTAGAATGTATTTACATGCATTTCAACTGACTATAAACCAGGAAGCAGCCGTGCCATCTCAAATTGTTTAGTAATGTCAGTTTTTCAAAGTGATTACAGCAGCAAAAAAGGTCTGTCAGCAATGTGGGAGTCTGTATTGCATCACAACCTCACCAACACTGGGTATTAAGAGTCTTTTGAATTCTAATCATTCCAATGGGCACAGTGTGGTGTTACATTTGGTTTACATTGGTGTTGTCTGGATAAGTAGTGAACTGGAGTTCATTTCCATGTTTATTTGCCATGTAGACATCTCCTATGACCAAGTTCCTGTATGAATGTCTCTTTCATTTTTCTCTTGGGTAGTTGTATCAGCCGGGGTCCACTTAGAGAAAGACTTGGTTCTACCCAGTGATGTGAGCAGAGAGAATATCAATACTTGTTGGGTAATGAGTTGCTAACAACTGAAAAGGGTGTAAGAGAACTCTCAGATGCATGTGTTAGCAACTATAGAAAATGATCTCTTCCAGGGCCCCAGGACAAGAGAACAAGAAAGAAATCTGCCATTTAGGAAAGAGGTTCACTCAAAAAAAAAGAGGTTGAGATTCAGATCTTGGAGAGGATGTGGCTGCTGTGGAAACATGTGACCTGCCTCTGTAATAAAGATGAGGATTGGTGGGGGGACCTCAGGACAGTGAGTGCCAGGCACTGCAGCAGGGACCCATCACCCTCCAGCCACTCAGCTCACCTCTAACAGAACAGACCCTCCTGGGCCTCCCTCCTGGCAGTGACCCTCATGCTGCTATTGGCAGAGCCTAACACACAGCCAACTGACTGAAATGAGATTTGCAGAGTATAGCTCCCGGATTCAAAAAAAAGGGGCAAATAGGCAATTTGGAGCCAGGAGGCAAAAAGTTAATAACTGGCACTAGATATTTTGTACTGTGTCATTTTATACTGGTTTGCAGGATTTCTTGATTTATTCTGGCAACAAGTTGCTTATTGGCTCTTGCATTGCAAATTCATTCTCCTAATCTGGGATAGATCTTTGAACCTCTTTATGATGTCTTTTTTTTAAAAAAAATCATTTAATTTTAATACAGTTCAATGTATCTATTTTTATGGCAACACTTTTGTTATCTTATTTAAGAAGTCTTTATGAACTTCCGGCTATAAAAGTATTCTCCAATGTTTTCCTTCAAAGTTGGATTGTTTTCTTTTTATATTGAGATTGACAATCTGCCAGGAAATGAAGTTTGTATATGGCTGGTGTGAGGTAGGGCGGGAGGGAGTCAAGTTATTTTTCCCTGGTACTGTCATCCAGCTGAACCAAGAATATTTCTTGAAAGAATATCATTCCCCTACTGCAAAGAGAACTTTGTCCTGGGTCAAGTGTCCCCCTGTATATGACCATGTCTTTGGTCTCCATTTTGTGCATTGACCTATTAGTCTATCACTGAACTTATTCCACTGCTTGAATTCCTGTAGCTTTATAGTAACTCTGAAAACCAATGAAGTCAGTCTTCTCACTCTTTTCCTTAAGGAGTATCCTAATTATTCAACCCTCTATATCTTCATTAGAATTTAACTCAACTTGGCAATTTCCTTAAAAAAAAAAAAAGCCCTGGTATTTTTACTGAGTTAAGCATTAAGTATATAGATCATTTGGGGAGAATTGGTATAACTAGAATGTTGAGTCCTCCAATCTATGAGCATAATATATCGATCCATTTATTTAAATGGTCTTTATTCTTAATAATATTTTACATTTTCCTGTGTAGAGGCCTGATGCATCTTCCATTAGATTTATTCATAGGAGGTGGGGATTTACTGCTGTTGCCAATATCTTTTTTTATTACTGGTAAATACAAATGACTAGTTATGGTATTTTTAAAATTTCTCTGCAGTAAAATGTGATATTTGGTTATTGTTTCTGTGCTTTCTCTCTTGCTTTGAAAGGTCTTTCTGCACCAAACCTATAAAAAATTCTAAATTTTATTTCAGAGCAATGCCAATCAAAACCATAATGAGATGCCAGATGCCGTCTTACACTACGGGGAGCAACTGTATCTAAAAGACTAGAAGCAACAAGTGAGGGTGTGGACAGAAAGGGACCCTCCTACACTGTTGATGGGAGTATAGACTGGTGCATTCACTTTGGAAAAGAGTGTGGATTGTTCTCAAAACACTAAAAGTGGAACCACTGCCCAGTAACTCCACTTCTAGGTATCAATCTAAAATCTATCAAAATATTAAACAGAAATAATGTATGCACCCCTATGTTTATTGCAGCACTATTCATAAAGCCAATATTTGGAAAAACTGAAATACCTATCATAGATGAACAAAGAATATGTGATACACACACACTATAAAAAGGTGAAATCTTGCCATTGATGAAAAGATGGTGGGATCTCGAGTTTATTTTGAGTGTTGTGATATTGGACTTCAGCTTTATTTGAAATACAGATAAACAATGCCCGGGAATTGCTAAAATAAAATTTAAATAAACCTTTGGACTTTGACACCAAATCTGAAGTAGCCAGAAGAGAAGAGGGTAGGGAAGGGGGTGAGATCATGTGGTAGAGGAGTTTATTTATTTATTTGTCCTATTTGTGTTTGTTCATCCCCTTCCCTTTCTGTTTTTATTTGTATTTAGTACAAATTAAAAATAAATTAAAATATTCTAAATTTTATTCTTACAGTTTTGTTTTAATTTAAATGTGTGTACTTCTCACACACTTGCACTCGGCTTTATTAATTAAAGAACTGATTTTATTTTTATAACACTCATAACTTTCACAAATGCTCAAGAATTCATTTCCAACCCACTACTCATTTTATTGACATATTTATCTTTTATTATGTAATAATAGACTATAATTACTATAGTTAAAATAAACTTTAATCTCTCTATTTAATGACTATCCTGATAACAGAATCCCCTCATTATTTCTTCCACCAAATTCATCTGCCAAATCTAGAACATTTTATTTTTCATATGAGCGTCAGAATAACTTGATCAGATTCTGTATGTTGAGCTATTGATTACAAAGGATTACAAAGTAATTTAGGAAGAACTGACATCTTCAGAGTACTGAGTTTTTCCTTATAGGAACAGAAGATGTCAATTCATTCATTAAGCCTTTTTTCATGTCTCCAGTAAGGTCTCATTGGTCTTTACATTTATTTTTACTAAAGTTTACTTTTTAAATTAAGTTTTAAATAAACAGTGCATCAGCATGATCTAAAAACATCCAATTTATATGAAAGGTGCTCCCAAAATATCTCACTTCCATCTTTGTCCTTCACCTACATTATTTTTGCTAGTTTTGTGTTTATCCTCACTGTCTCTTTAAGTACAGATACATCCTTTTGACTCTTTACCTCTTACCAAAAAGGCAACTTCCTAAGCACATTATTTCGTACTTTGCTCTTTATCATTTGCTACCAGTCAGTCCTGTTTCCTTTCCCCAGCTGCATGCTGCTCCATTTTTTTGGACAGGACATTGTTAATTTAAACCATTTCCTTTAAATGGGTCTTGCATTGTTTTAAGTTGTTTCGTTATTGCAGT
The DNA here is from genome assembly GCA_004363575.1 of Solenodon paradoxus. NCBI lineage: Eukaryota > Metazoa > Chordata > Mammalia > Eulipotyphla > Solenodontidae > Solenodon > Solenodon paradoxus. The sequence continues at coordinate 640,776 of RJWH01000514.1, read as the reverse complement.
TTTCCCTAATAAGAAAAACCTTGTAAATATATCAATTGCAGATGTGCAGTAATATCTGTAGGATAAATTCTCAGCAGTGAAATTGTTGGTTTACTGGGAATGCTTATTTTTTATTTAAAAAAATATTGCCACATTGCCCTCCATTGATGGCATATTTCTCCCAAAACCAGAAATTCCTACAACTGTCTCTTCAGAATCTCTCCAAGAGCCAATGTTCTCCTGTTGGATTTTCCAGTTGAATAAAGTGCAGTTCTAATTCACATTGCTCTTGTCATGAGTAAATTTGGCAACTTCCATATGTTTCAGTACACACCTGTTATCCTGATCTATGTTGATTGGGCATCATCCGGGCTTTCTTCTGGGAACACTGTCTCATTTAGTCCTCAAATTACCCTGCAGGAGGTCACTGGCACATCCATTTCCTGGAGAAGGGATGGCAAGCTTAGGCAACTTGATCAAGATCACACAGTTAACTCGGATGTAGAGCTGGGGTCCTGATCTACTTTGGACACCAAAGCATCCTTTCAACTTTGTCATCTGACTCTCTAGTGGGACAACCCCTATCTGATGTCCAAGTCCCACTCCAGGTCAGAGTTAGGCAGCCTCTGCTTGAATGTGTCTGGTGACAGTGCCAAGAAACCTGGGCTGCTTCTTGCTTGTTCTGCTATGGTAAAACACATATAACGTAATATTCACCGAACTGGCATTTTAAGTGTGTGGTTGAGTGGCATGAAGTTCATTCATATTGTTGTGTGACCATCACCACCACCATCTCCAGAACTTTGCCATCTTCTCTGACTGAAACGACACCATACACAAAAGCTTTCCCCAGCCCAGGAAAACAGTGTCTTTTCTGTCTTTATGGATTTGACCGCCCTAGGGTCCTCATCAAAGTGGAATCATACAAATGTGTCCCCTTGTAGCTGATTATTTTGGTTAGCATCACGTATTCAAGATGGAATAATGTGTGTCAGAACAATATTCCATTGCATTTATATGCCATATTTCTTTTATCCATTCATCTACTGATGGACACTTGGGTTGCTCAACTATAATGAGTAATGCTACAAAGAACACTGGTGTACAAACGAAATACTCCAAGTCCCTGTTTTCAATTCTTTGGGGCACATGATCAGATTGAAATTGCGAATAAGATGGTAATTCCAGGTTTAATTTTGTGGGGCATTCTCTGTATTCATCTCTTTTCAGGACTCTATAATTTTCATGACACTTAACTGACCTCCAATCTGCTTTTCATATCCCAGAGAAATCCTGACTTCTCCCCAGTCCAACCATCTGAGCAGAAAACTTTTGAACCTTTGGACCCTAAAAGGAGCCTAATCTGTGGTCACCTTGTTGGTCTTGCTCTATTGAGGAAAAAGGCAGGTCCTTCTCATGCATTCTCTCTCAGAAGGCACGCTGCACCCTGGACATTCATGCCGTGGAATGAGTATCTGTGGTTTTGCCCAGGAGGCATCTGGGTCTCCACCTTCTGGGGAGAGTACCAGGGTTGCCCCTTGAAGAAGTCCCCTTATGGCACTCAGTCTTAGGGTGACTGCCAGCCAAAGGGCCCTTCTCCACCAACCCAGGGCTGAGCATCACTAAATCTCTCTTCCTGCCTCCTCCCAACACCCTCAAAAGGATATAACACTGTACTCATCTCACACCAGCAGAGGTTCCCTGAAGCAGCTACTTAATATTTTCTGTCACTTGAATCCTTTATTTTTCTGTCCTCACATTCTTCAGTTTTTCCTATGATTCTCCCAACAACCCCCTAAGTTTGTCTAATATAACCAGATCCAATGAGCCAGATGCCTCAGGCTCTCAGCCACAGAGAAGGGTGTCCAGTCTATTTTGCTCAAATGCTGTCTTGAAAGGCAAAACCCTGTAACACTACACCACCAGTGGCCACTCCCTATGCCCCTTGCATTGTGTGGAGAACATCCCTGAAACAGACATGCTCACAGAGAGGGCACATGCTTGGCTCCCTGGGCAAGACCCACCCAGTGCCTTCCACTTCTGCCTATGTAGGGCAAGCCTACAGGGCAGTGGTGTTTATTGAATTGACTTGGGAGAAGTGGGTGAGATCCTATACAATTTGGATGTTCCTCTGCCCAAACAGCCAACTAGATAATTAACTGATTCAAGAAATAGGGGATTGACAGCACTTTTGAAACTTGCATAAACTGACAGAAGCCAGGCTCAGATAAATGCAAAGGGGGGCTTTAATTGAATGCTTCCCAAGGAAGTACAGAAAGAATGTTTAAAATATATATACAAAATTCTCTTCTGCCATGCCAATACCCTCCCTCTGCATCTTCTGAAAGACTATAATGATGTGGTGAATTTTTCTAAGATGACTGACAAGGAAATCAGACACTGTATGTGCATACTGTACGAGACATTGCACAAAAGTTAAAACAGAGAAAACTAATCAACTGTGTTATAAGTGGCAATGTCTTCAAAACACTGATGTAACATTTCTGATATTCCTAACTTCAAAAGCCTGCTTACCTACCCTTGAATACAAGCTGGACTTAATGACAACAAACAGATCATGGTGGAAGCGTTGGCATGTTATTCCAGGATAGACCATAAAGAAGGACAGCTTCACCCGACTCTCTGAATGAAGAAGGCTGCCATGTTGAAAGGACACTCAAGCAACCTGTAGCAGAGGCCCGAATGGGAAGAAATTAAGGCTTCCCACAAGCAGTCAGGAACAAACTGCCAGCCACGTGAGTGAGCCTCCTTCGGAGCAGAGTCTCCAGCCTCAGTCCAGCCTTCAGGTGACTTGGCTGATATCTTAATTTCAACCTCATGAAAAACCCCAAGCCATGACCATTCAACCAAGCTGCTTCCAAATCCCTGAACTATAGAAATGGTGAGAAGTAATGAACATATTTAAATGAAGGTATCTGAGTTTGGATTTCCCCAGAAGATGGCTCTAAGACAAAGCTCTGACGTAGGGCATACTGTTGGATGAATGACAAAGGAAGCTCACTCAAGGAAAGGTTCTTTATTGAAACAACCACCACCATGGTGCTGGGAGTCATGGGAAATCCTGGGAACTGCACTGAAGTGGTGAGTGAGCTGGTGCAGTTGTGCCCATAGGTCGAGGGCTGCTCCTTAGGTTGTTCAGCTCTGGCACTTTCCGTCTACTATGTGAAGAATGGCCTTTAATGCTTCTGCAGTGAAAATCTCTGAAGCAGAGATACAGACACTGGCATAGTGAAGTGGGTCAGTGCACACCGGAAGGGTGACGTCCAAGGACTCAGGGTGAGGTTTTTCTATTCCTGGGCTCATCTGATTAAGCTCTGGTCCTAAGGTTGGAATGACTCATATCACAGCATCTGGTCCACAGTTCCCACAGCTGCTGTGAAGGAAAGCAGCCATCCAGAGCCCAGGAGTTCATGAAGAATCACAGCAACACTGAGAATGCAGGCCAGCCATCCTTTGCAGCAGATGCTAGTCCCCAGCAGGCAGACAAGCAGGATGTAACACACTTCCCCGCCTTGGTGCACACTACAGTCTTCTGCAAGAATAATTTCATCCTCACTCTACTATTGTCCTCTCTTATTAACCTTCTTCTCCCCAAGGAAGCCAACAGACTGTTCTTCAGAAACCTCCAGCTCGAGATAGGGAAGTTCACTGAAAACTCTATACATCCCTGGCCCCAGCCAACAGGTGACAGCTCCCAAGAGGGACAGAGCCTTTTGGTAACTTGGGTAACTGGTTTATAATTACAGTGTGGTGGGGTTTTCACTGATGGGATTAGAGTTGAATGAAACTTTCACTCCAACAGATTTCACTCTGTGCTGGATTGTGCATTTGGTACCATATAATATTCACTTCAGGTATTTCTTTAATTGGAACTCATAAAAACAGTAGGAACACAAAACACTCTTTTAAAAGACAATATAAATAGTAAACTCATTGAAACTAAGAGCCAAAGTAGTATCTGTCATGCATTCAGAGACCCCCTTCAAGTAGACAGAGAAAGGTAGAGCAGTGTGTCAAAGAGTCTCCTCAAGGGCATTAAAGTTAACAGTCATGTGGCTGCTTCCTGGGATGTTTGTACTCTAAGGGAATCCCAGGCAACAAGAAGTCTGGTAGAAGTATGTCTTCTATTTGGTATCATTTGGATCATTTGCATAGCCTATAAAGGTGAAAATGAACATAGCTCACATTGTTTTGATAATTCCTTATAAGTTGAAGGAAGAATTAGTATGATCTTTAACATGTTCCTGACAGGAAAAATGATTCCTTGCTTCCTTCTTCAATGTGTCACCAATATTGGAGGAAGAAGCTTAATATAGATGATGTCTCTAAAGTAGTCAAGAAATTAAAGGTGGCAGAAAGCGATGAGGAAAGTCAAGGGATTTCCCACAAAGAGAGGACACAGGGAAGCATTCTCGGGACCTGGTGGCCATCAGGATTGGTGACTTCAGCAGCAGTAGCAAAAAACATGGGTGAACGTAAATTCTGTTTTCATAATTCTCTGAATACCAAAAGCTACCCAGGTTTGAATGGATGTCAGATCCGAAAACACATTGGCTTATTCCAAACTTTCATCAAGTTCTTGCTAAATTTCCAGGTATTGGCCAAGTGCAGCAGCCTTGACTTTCCTTATCAGATGGAAACAAAATAAGAGAAGCCAAGTCACCATCTTTGACTACACACTGGACACTTCTTTACCACAGGCAAGCGACAAATGGTTCTTTGCAAGATGTCCTTACAAGTTCCATTGCTTTGGAACTCAGTACATGGATGTCCTAAATCAGGGACATCTGACACTCTCTGGGGCCAAAGGAAACCCCTGCCAGCCAGTCCTTACTGTGTTAGATATACTCAGTGTATTAGATGTAAGAAAGTCTGAAGAGAACATACCCACGACCTACCTTTCTTTAGCCCCGGGCCATACAGGAGGAATCATGTAAAGTATTCTAGGAGAATGATCCAATAGGGAAAATGGTATATGGTGTCCCATAGTCACGCCACAAGCCAGTCACAGTCTCATATTGTGTCAGAGAAGAATCTTGAGGTAGAGTTACTAGAGATATTCCAGAAGGGCATGCAGGGAAGATGGAGAAACACACAGCAGAAAGGAGCTTCGAGGTTTTCCTCCACAACAGTAGATGGTGAGGAACCTACCACGATTCTACATTTCAGAACTTCTGAATTCTGGTCATGTGAGATCCAAGAGAAAATAACAACTCCTAAGAGGGAGGTTTCTTCACTCAGGGTATGATAGTCACCCAATCGCTCTTGCCTTGTTTCTCTTTAGGAAGTGGAAAGAATCTAGATTCTCTCTTCTTCCGTGAAGTTCAGCAAACCTCTCTTGGGCACTACCTGCTCGCTCACTGCCAGCATCAAAAAGTCTGTGGAGACAGGTATCTGCCCTCTGGTCTTTAAGAGAGGTGTCTATCCCATCTGGCCCTAGGTCTCTCCATCTGGCAGGTGGAAAGAACAGATGAGCCCATGTGTAGAATCCAGGCAACACCGTGAACTGCCCAGGATGTTCTTCCCCTACGCACCCCTAGGTCTCAGCCTGAAAGTCAAGTGACTCCCCACCCACCACCGATATTTCTGTCATGGTATTCTGTCTCCTTTGTGGGACATTTTATAATCTGAAATCATGTATTTGCCTAGGTAGCTGTTACCCATCATATGCTCAGAATATAAGTACTCTGAGAGCAAGGATCTTCTCGGTCTTCTTCATCACTTTACTACAAATAGCACCTCTGTGAATAGGGACTAACTGATAGAGCCGTGGTACAAACCTGCTGCAGCCATCTGAGTGACTGTCAAGATGGCTACCAGCCCTGGTAACTTCTGTTAGTGGTGAAGAAGGGAATGATGCATGTTGACTTAAATTCTGAAGGTGGTGGATTTCAGTGCAGCCCTTCGCAGGTGGTAAGCATTTGGACAGACCGAAGATGTGGGGTTGGCCTGCCAGGCTAGTAGAGGGAAAGAGGCCTGAATAAATGCGAACAAGATTTATGCAGAGCAGACAATGTGGAAAAGGGCATGCTACAGGGAATAAAGAGCAGTCCTTCGAAAATCATCTCCCCAACCTCCAGTCTCTCTGAGAGCCAGCCCTCCCTTCTCCCAAAGGTGTCAATGTCCCGGCTGACACGCCTCAGATTTATTGACATAATAGACACCATGCTAAAGAGTTGGCCCAGGAACACACATCAAAACTGCAAGTTTGAAAGGATTAGAAACATACTTTGGACACATACTTCATCTTGACTCTAAGACTTAATTAAGATATTGCTAGAGCAATACCATAGACGAGCAAAGAAACAGCACTTTATTCAGCCATCCCCCATCCTTGTAAAAAAAAATAAAATATAATAAACGTGGATTGCATAGAGTGAGGTATTCATAATTATTTTATGCAGGAGAGAAAAAAATGAAGAGGTATCAGGAGCTCATGTCATCAATTTCACAGATCCAGGTTTAATCAGAGCACCTTATAATGCTAAAACACCAGCCTCTTCATTCTAAGATGTTTGTAGGTATCATCAAATCAATATCAGTTGAAATACTCTTTAATGATGTGATCATTTCAAAATTAGACTAATTTTAATTAGCAACAAAAGCATTTTTGGAACAGAAAACCTGTAGCTTTCTCAGCTGATCCATGCTTCTGCTAACATTTAGAATTTTCCTAAGGGAAAAAAAGGTAGGTTTTAACTTCCAATGAACATTAATCCTGGTTTTTCCTAGCACCCAAGTTACTCTCAGGTAGTAAGTTAAGTTCCTAAGAAAGCTGGTGACCTTTTAAAGGTCTCTGAGGTGCTGTTGGGGCCTATAGAAACCTATTCATGTGTTATTTCCAGGCACTCCTTAGATGAAAGGAAAAAAGACACCAAGAGCTGCTCAAGTCCAGTGTTCTTGACCATCCTGGTTGCCCCTCTGGAGTGAGGCTATCCACTCAGTACTCCCACCTGTCAGTCAATTCTCTACTTTCTCAGAGACCCCCCCCAAACTGGAGGATGCCCAGATTGCACCTAATCATGCGTTTTCGATCACAGATTACTGACCATCGTGGGGCGTTTAGGGGGAAAAAATAGTTACCTTTAAAAAAATTGGCAAATATCTCAGATTCAGATTTCTTGCTACTTTTGATTACTTCAAAGAGCTAAGTAATGACACCATTGGTCTCCCTAATCACCCTTCTTCACTTCCCCTTCCCAACAGAGTCCCAGATCTCCTGGGTTCTTTTTCTACGTCTCCCCAGCAATTGATCTCAGATCCAGGAAGGCACCTGGTTCCTATAAATCAATCAGCACAGCCATTCT